>CAHIKZ030000388.1:790000-812500 GCA_903632075.3 Acanthosepion pharaonis
ATTGGCACATGTGACTTATCTCTTAAAAATAGATAGAGGAACAGATAGATAAGTAAACAGATATCGATAAACTAATAGATAGATAGATAGATAGATAGATAGATAGATAGATAGATAGTGTTATGGTCCGGTTCCTTGTACCACGGTGATAGTCCAAGGTAGAACGAATAAAGAAGAACTCGAACACAGGTATGGAATAACACAGATATATTACAAACAGGAATATATACAAAGAAAAAAGGGTTAGTAGGAACAATCAGGTTTAGTAGTAATTGTCTGAACGCGACTCTGTTTCGTACTGCCTCTGACTCGACTGACTGACTCCTGACGGACTTCACTCCAGACTTCAGGCTGAACAGTATTTAGTCACCTCCTCCCCACAAGGGTATCATGTGGCACAAGGCCGGTTTAACGTGGGATCTCCGAGCCCGTGGCCTCGGCCAAATATATGCCCTTTGAACCCGTATAAACTGGTTCAGGGTGGGTTTACCTCCCCGAAAGAGACTCCGCCCTTCCGCGCAGTATTTATTACGTATGGAATAGTCCATTATGTTATTATGGGTAAGGTCCCATAACAGATAGATAAATAGATAGATAGATAGAAAGAAATAGACCATACGTACATTTATATATCACAGTGTATTCGGATCTATCTATCTATCTATCTATCTATCTATCTATCTATCTATCTATATATATATATATATATATATATATATATATATATATATATATATAGAGAGAGAGAGAGAGAGAGAGAGAGAGATAGATAGATAGATAGATAGATAGATAGATAGATCTGTCTGTCTGTCCCAGTTTGTTCAAAACTATCTGAACACGTTTATTGAATAACTAAAACTTTGTTCATTGTCTTGCGTATGGGTTGTGAAACCATTTCTGAAGACCACTGATGTCACTCACGGTTTTGTACACAAATCTCTTAGAATTATAGCAACAGGAGTCAACATCTTTAACTGGCAAAACAGGACAGCAGTTTGGCAAATCGAGTGGCCGTCCTGTCCGGCGCCGAACAACGTTGATCAGGCGCCATAACAACAAAAGATCATTTTCTCATTATGGATAAATCGAATTTCTCTTCTCACTGATGGACGCACGAATTCCTGTCACGGACTTTCTCCATTTTCTCTCCGTTCAACCCAAATCCTTCGAATTTCCATTCAATTTCAAAGCTTTTCTGTTTGATTTTCTACCTTTGTTCTTCTTATTCTTATCCGTTGCGTACTTCCTTTGCCTGGAGTCATTTAACGGAAAACTTAACCGGCTTAAAGGAACTTGGGTGATTAACATTAACTTTTCTGGGTCATTTTCGTTTTGTCAATACCTAACAATGAAGATCAAAATACGAAATGAACACGTATTGATTTCTGAAATGATTCATATTATAGCCATAGATAGATAATGAACAGACTAGGATAGATAGATAGATAGATAGATAGATAGATAGATAGATAGATAGATAATGAACAGAGATAGATAGATAGATAGATAGATAGATAGATAGATAGATAGATAGATTATGAATAAATGTAGATAGATAATGAACAGATTATAGATAGATAGATAGATAGATAGATAGATAGATAGATAGATAGATAGATAGATAGATAGATAGATAGATATGAACAGAGTAGCTAAATAGATAGACACAGATATATACACACTGAGATAGATAAATACTGAACAAATATAGATAATGAAGAGACTAGGATAGATAGATATATACAAAGAGAGATAATGAACAAAGATAGATATGAACAGAATGAGCTAGCTAGCTAGATAAATAGACATACAGATGTGAACAAACTGAGATAGATAGATAGATAGATAGATAGATAGATAGATAGATAGATAGATAGATAGATAGATAATGAGCAGACTAGGATAGATATATATATATAATGAACAAAAATAGATAGATATGAACAGAGGGAAGTAGCTAGATAGACAGGCAGATGAGCGTAAACTGAGATAGATAGATAGATAGATAGATAGATAGATAGATAGATAGATAGATAGATAGATAATGAACAAATATAGCTAGATATGAACAGAATGAGCGAGATAGACAGATATGAACAAACTGAGATAGATAGATAGATAGATAGATAGATAGATAGATAGATAGATATGAACTGGCTGAAATAAATAGATAGAACAGACTATATATATTTTACAGGGTCTTCGAGTTAAATTGGACAGTTTTTTTAAGGTAACACAAAGTGAATATCTAAGCCAGAAAACAGTTCATTTAAAAGCAGTATAATCATCTCCAGTACTACCCAAGGTTGATATACAATGAAGTAACCCCATCCAAATTTGAACTGGACTTGATATACTACTAGAGACATGTGAAACATGTTTCTATCTATACTATTGTCAACATATCAAGCTACGGGGTCTTATCGGTCAACCCTTGTAAAAGTCACTACAACTAATCTCCATGTGAATATTAGAAACATTCTAATTTTGAAAACAGTTATGTACAAATGTCGTCCTGAACACACTTTTCTCCCATGATCTCAGAAAGTTTCAAAGGAGTTTTCCATCCCTAAGAGATATCCAGGTTTATTAACACAGAAAATTATACTTTTATAATCATTTCCTCGTCCACAATCAAGACGATAATTCAACTAGGAGGGCAAAGGGTTACAGGGAATGAAAAAGAACGAGAAGACTTTTGCTAGGAGAAATGAGAAAAAGACAATAAAAGAACAGGTTTCAGGAAGAAAGAAAGAAGATGGCGATTGGCGTTGTCTTTAAACTTTTGAAATATGTAGATGACAGGGAAGTAAGAAATCGAAAGAGATTACCACAGGCTAGAATTGCGAGAAAATAAACTATTAGAATAGAAGAGACGTTTGCATCTAGCTAGTTCAACATTAAAACGGTTGTAACTACCTACCAATCTGGCAGGAAAAAAAGCGGCAAATTTATTATCACTGTTTTTTTCTCTCAGTAATAATTGACCTTGATTAACCTTGAATAAATTTCTTGACTTTTCATGACGTTGAATAATCATTCAATTTAACTCTGATTGGTTCTTTTATGATTGATTAATTGCTGCTCGATCTTGTGACTTGTTATTTCAACGTTACTTGCAAACAGCTTTCGTCTTTCCTTCTCGTATGGCTAAACAACTTACAGCCTCAAGTTATCGTACTTTTCAAGGAAGAACATTCGACGTGGTGATTGACGTAATGTGCAGAAATTCTTCCTGAATTTTTCATTCACGCCAGTCGTAACCAGTTTTCAACGGTTGCCTCATGTCTTTCTGAAATTTCCACTTTTTTTTTTAATGGGCAAGCTTCAATTCGTGCAGTCGAGGCATCAAAGTACTTGCAGAAAAGTCAAAGAGAAGCCACTTCACGTTGGTGAGAAAGTGATTGAAGTCGAGATGCCAGGTCAGAATAGATTACATTAAAGATACTCCTTTAAATTTTGTCAAGCCTCTCGAGATATATAGTAGGATAAGCAGACTTGACAGCAATATTCACTGCACGCATGAATTGGAGATTTGTATTATATAGGAATAAAGTGTCGGTGCCGATACTTGAGTTTGAACACGGACCGCTAGAGAGCAGACACAGGCGATCCTATTATTAAATTAAGTGGATCACGTGACTATAGAGGAAATATATGGGAATTATCTTGGCTTCTAACTGATCACCATTTCTAGTCTATCCTCTATTACTATACGGATCGCTATTTCTACTCTATCCGCTATTACTATACGGACCGCTATTTTCTACCCTATTCATTATCGTTGTCGTCGGCATCCGTCCGTCTCGGGAGACGATGGAGTAGCGCTGTAGGTGCTAGGCGATGGCGTTACATCGCCTCTGGTGATTGTGTAGCCCCACTCTGGAGCGGCAGTCTCTCAGGCACTTGGCAGGTTTTTGTTCTTTTCAATCGGGTTGGGCTTTTGGCCGGTAACTGTTACTTCTCGTGTTGTGCTGATGTCTTGCAACGTCGCTGGAGGATCCTCTCTAGTGCCCTATGAGCCGGTGCGGGATGTATGGAGAATCCTATTCATTATACTATCAGGTCATCCCATAAGTTCCGTCCGAATTTTGAATAAAGAAAACAAGTGACCAAATGTTACATTTAATTACAGATTCAATCAACAATGTATTTTCGCTGATTATCTATGACTTCCTTCCATCTATTAACAAGCTTACTAATTCCATTACTGTAAAATTCTTTTGGTTTTGATTCGAAGAACTCACAAATGTCAGTTTTAACCTCTTCCTGTGTTACAAAAGCTGTTTCTTCCAAATGATTCTGTAAGCTACGGAACAAATGGTAGTCTGAAGGAGCAAGATCGGGAGAATAAGGTGGATGAGAAATTTTTTTCCCAATCAAGTTCTTCGATCTTTTGTGACTTGTTTCTTGCTGTGTGGGGTCGCGCATTGTCCTGATGAAACATCGCCTCTTTTCGATTCACTAGAGCAGGTCTTTTTTTCCTCAAAGCTTGGATACTTCCATGTTAGCAGGGTTTTAATCAAAATTTAATTTTATTATTCTCTGAAATAAAATTTGATTAGTTTAAATGCATCTAAACATAAAATAATGTTCAGCTCCATTAGACATTATAAAATACTCTTTAAATTTTGTTCATTTTAACAAAAAGTTAAAATTCGGACAGAACTTATGGGATGACCTGATATTTCTCCTTACTGATCAATATATGGATTACTATTCAGATCACTATATGGTGGTTACTATTCGAGCGAGTATTATCGAGCAAGTAATATTAATGCTAGTGTTATTCGAAGGCGTTTGACACCAGTATTGTTCAACGGCGTTACTATAGTTGTATCTGCGATTACAAAGTCTCTACTACAACGAGCATTACGAGAGCGACAACGTGTATTCGTTGACGTCACAGAAATGGCGACGAGTGTTCGTTGACACCACAAAAATTTGTAAATGTGTAAGATGAACTCGGACAAAAAAGATTGTGTGACACATCCCAGTGGATCAACTTTCCTGCCAGTAAATCTCGCAATTGATTCAATATAATCCATCCACTTCATGTCAGACGAAAACATGAGCCCAAGAATTTAATTTAATTTTTTAAATGTATAAAACTGGAGTAAATATGACATATCAAGAAATTCAACCACATTTCTGCCCAGTTAACTAAAATGTGTTTACCTTCGGATTATATATATATATATATTTTTTTTTTTTTTTTACATAGAATGGACAGATATTAGTTGGTTGATAGAGACAGGGAACTGTTCGCTTTAATATCGACAGTGAAATATCTGCGTAAATATTTGCGCTGAGCTTATTTTTGTAAGCAACAATACAGCTATTGACAGACATCGTGTACGCAAATTCACGCCTGACTGCTTGGAAAGTTGCAGCTGTCCCGGTAAATGCGGCCCAGATTCCCGAAAGAAAATACAGACAGATTTGGTTAGGAAGAATAACCAATATATTTCTATGCCTAGCTCTCTGTGAATCTTAGATATTGGCAATATTACTCGCCGCTGCTCGACTAAACTAATTTTGCTTAGTGGCGCACAAATTCACCAGTAGCGAATCGGAAAATTAATTCAGCTGTTAGACGTAACGAAGGGGTTATTTTTCTTATTATAAATCTTCATAATTTTAGTTGTATAGTGAAATGTTTCTTATAGCTAGATTATTATCTATACTAGTTTTAACACGTGAAAGTTTTCTGATGAATTTTAATTTTTAAGTTAAATATTGAATAAGCTCGTCGTGAGTTTTACGACAATGAAATATCCGTAGAAATTCTCTGGTTGCATCATTAAATATTTGAGCTTAACAACTTTAACAAAATATTGCATTAACAATCATAAATATGAATGCTGGTCGCTATTTTAAGAAGTAAGAGGGTACAAATGAAAATATTTGAAATTGACAATTTTTTTTTTCCATTTCACTGAAGCAGACGTTAAACAATTTTCCCTTTCTTTCATTTTCTCCTTGAAACAAAGTAGCGATTTTAAGATGTATTTTGTAGTGAATTATTTATGAGGTATTAGCAGACGTTAATGGAGGCAGGGGGGAGTAACGGATTGGGGAATCGGAGACGCGAGTTCGAAACCCAGGCGGATCCATTACATTCCAATTCGAGCTAATACCCTCGGCAAAGGTATGAATCCTCTTCTTCCACACCCCCAGCTATAGGTAAATAGCAGGACAGTCTGGGTTCTATGGCCTTTGGTAGCAACTGATTTAAGAATTCAAAAAGCGGACTGGAGAGATTGGCCACCGTCAGGCTATCTTACCCAAGAAACACCTCAGAACATATGGTGCCCCTACCACCCTGATGGGTCACGGGATTCGCGATCGCGTGCGAGCAGATGTTAAACATTTCTTTCTTTTTATCTATCTATCTATCTATCTATCTATCTATCTATCTATCTATCTATCTCATTCTGTTCATTATCTATTTATCTATCTATCTATAACATGTGGAACCATCTCTTAATTGCAGTTGCTCTTATCTCCACCCTGACTCGGGTGGTAGCATCTGTTCGGGTCCAGCTATGGGCAAATAGGAATCACCCCACTAAAAATCAACAGCACATGTTTATAATAAAATGAGCAACCATAGATTTTTATTGTAAATGGCAATCAATGCAACACCATATATATATATATATATATATATATATATATATATATATATATATATATATATATATATATATATATATATATATATATATATATATATATATAAAATTACCAAAAATACATGTCGTAATTTAAAACTATATATCTAAAAAAACAGAACGATTTAACAAAAAAGTCTAGGTACCATAGCGAAGACCTCATCCGAACAATTACCATGAAAATATTTATAGAAAAGGCAAGAGTTTTCTATTGAGAAGTTTGTTGAATATAAAGTGTCTAGTGAACAAATGCCTGGACACAGTCGTAGAGTGATTCTTTCGATGTAAACGGCCAGACTAGCACCTCTCCTTCTTTGGTCTTGGGTTTGACTAAAGAATCACGTGATTTTTTCACTTCTAGGCACTGTCTTGAAATGACATGTACGGATTCAAAATTCGTTCTCTTATCCTTTTTTTTTTTTTCTTACATTTTCCCCTTTTTTTTTCAAATTGTTCTTTTCTAAGTGACGCGAATTTAACGTCCCCCCTTTTGCTATCATTTTAGTAAGGGGCAACAAGACTTTAAAACTTAAAACCTAATTACAAAAAAAAAAAAAACAATTTTTCCCTCACCGTTTCGATCAGTATTCCAGTTCATAAGGTCGACGACTAAACCGACTATCCCAAGAGAAGAAAAGCAAAGGTATTATAAATGTATCGGTGGTGGGTTAACTGAAATGTACATGATATTTTTTTATCCAGTGTCATATGTGCTTACGACGAATTTTTTAGTAGGTATACAGGGATTCATGACTTCGGATTTCTGGTTTAAAACATTCTTTGGATCCGGAATTGTCATTATTGCTAATTTTTCCTCTTCTCTTGGCAGAG
This sequence comes from Acanthosepion pharaonis, assembly GCA_903632075.3. NCBI lineage: Eukaryota > Metazoa > Mollusca > Cephalopoda > Sepiida > Sepiidae > Acanthosepion > Acanthosepion pharaonis. Next base: position 797,509 of record CAHIKZ030000388.1, read on the forward strand.
GTTGCAAATAGTATTGTGGTTGTTATAAGGTTTTCGCTTTTAATATTTTTTTTATATATATATATATATATATATATATATATATATATATATGACAATAGGAAAACTGTAATAGTTGCCGACGCGTTTTGTCCAATGTGGACTTTCTCAAGGCAAAAAATGAAATGTATTTATTTAAACAAAGTAACTAATAATAACAAAACAAAATGTCCTTAGCAACTGGAAGAATTGAGAGAACGCTGTTTTCATACTTTTAACTCAAAATTACGTCAATTACTGCCACGTGTGGAGATATTGTTATTATTGCTGTGTTGACGGATTTTCTTTTGATTTCACGATATTGTTGTGTACGTTTGTTTGGGAGAGAAGTAATTCTGTTAAGAAAGGTGAAATAGGGAAAAAGCCTGGGAATAGATTAATATTTGGGTAATATTCAATGGCGGCACACTCTAGGATTTTCCTTCTGAGTGAGTTATATTCTTTTTTTATGAGTGTTTTCCTATTATCATTTATATTTATAAATATTGTCTTTTCTACAGGTGAATTCTGAGAAATCTTCATATATATATATATATATATATATATATATAAGAATAGTAATATATATATATATAATATATATAATAGTAATATATATAATATATATAATATATAATATTGTGACGTTCTAAACTTTTGCTGATTCGGATGGGAATCTGGTTAGATTCGGTATCAGCCTTGTCGTTCCCAGCTCGCCTCCAACGTCTGGTTACCGAAGTAACTGCTTTGATTTCTAGTCTAACCTACCCACATTGTGATTTGATCTTAGGTAGACGAAATCAATCAGTCGCCGGGCCGTAATACAAGTCGGGCCCGAAGAAGGGCAATACCGCACAAGTATATGTAAAAGAAAAGAAAATAATAACTCGAAAAGTTCAAATGTGTTAAAAAGGATAACAATATTTTATATCTGGTTGCGAAATACAGGACTGAGTCTTTCTCCCAAACCGCTATATGGATTCGTGACACTTTATGTTTGTTAGGCGACTCTTAACATCTTAAGTTGTTTGTTCTTTAAGAAACTGGTTCGTGGTGTATCTTCAGGCGATATTCGTAAAACTTGTTTTGGTGGTGTGAGTCTAAGTCGTTCTTCAAAAATAAATTGTTCTTGGTTAGAAGTTGAGGTCGTGATTTGCGTGGAATCTTTCAGTCAGGTTCCTGCGAGGCGGGCCCAACTCAATCCAACTCAGCTGCGAACTGCGAACTTAACTCGAACTGCCAACTCTACTGGAACTGCCTTTCACTCGCTGCGACTCCAAAACCAAAAACCGGGGTGGGCTTGTCGGGGTTTGAGGTTCCTTGATAATTCTAAATCCACAATCTACTTCTTTGTTTCGGTCAGGAAAATTTATTATTTTCCATTTCTCCACCTTCTTCTGTTCTCATATTGGTATCTCACCATACCCTCAGAGGGTGTCAACGGGTTTCCCTGTTCTCTCACAGTGGCATCTCATACCGATCCCTTCAGTGGGGGTGTCAACAGGCCTCCCCTCCTTCTTCACATGATTACCTTCGCCTGCCGCTCACGCCAGCATTCAACCAATGGGCGCCCAGCAGTGTGGGTGTGGCCAGACTGGCCTTGGTTTAAAAAAATCTTGCTCAAAGAAAAAAAAATTATCTTCTTTTTTTTTCTTTTTCTTTTTCATTTCTTTCTCTTTCTTCTTCTCTACCACAAGTCCTTAGACTCTTATCTTAACCGAATTTCATATGGAATTCGTCATTCGGGACCTTTGCCAAACAAGTGGGTGGTCAATTGGACGTATCGCACCTTGGTGCCAATTATTCATTCTGATAAAATAATTTTGCTATCATAGCCAGCCATGACAATAAACAGGTGTTTTTCCCAAATGACATGGAGGTGGTTCAACGGACATTTTGGTTTCGGTCAAGCTTGACCTAATTAATTTTTATCTCCCAGCACTCTGCAGGAGGTCGCTTGTCCAACTTGAAACTTTTACCATTGCCATGGGCAGATTGGATATATCGGTGCGTCGTCATAAATTAAATTAAATCCGACACATTGGCGACCTTACTTTTCTCGCTAATGAGAATAAAACCTTTAGCATTTTACTTTGTTAAAAAGAATAACATCGCTTAGTGTCCTTTTCGTGATGGCTTCTTATCACCTAAATTTAATTCTCGCCTTTCTTTTTTTCTTCTTTCTTTCTAGCAACCTAAATAGTGTCACATATATATAATATATAATATACAATATATATAATAAATATGTAATATATAATATATAATAGTAATATATGTATAATATATATAATAGTAATATATATATATATATATATATATATATATATATATATATATAGTAATATAATATATATATATATATATATATATATATATATATATATATATAAGAATATTAATTGTTGGTTATTGGAATTACTATATATATATTTATATATATATAAGAATAGTAATTGTTGGTTATTGGCATTCATTCCGTATACACCAATTATATATATATATATATATATATATATATATATATATATATATAAAGGTAATTTGAATAATGACTAGCTGACTTTATCATTTGGACTTTACCTGCCTCTGACACCTTTATTACGTTACAATATTTTCATATTTGGTCAATTTGTATTCAGAATTCGGTTCTAAAATATGTGTTAATAAACCTTTTTTTAGATATGGAAATATTTTCTGAGGTCATAAAAGAGAAACGTGTTCAGGACGTCATCCGTACTTAATTGGTCTCAAAATGACAATGTTATTAATATTCCCATGGAGATGAGGTTCAGTGCTTTTTACAAGAGTTCATTGATAAGATCTCAGACCTTGTTGTGTTGTTAAGAATGGAGATAATAACATGATTGGACATGTATTCAGTTGGATATCATGTCCTGATCAAATGTACATAAGGTTATTTTATTGTAGGTCAGTATTGAATAAAACTAGAAATGATTGATAAGTAAGGTCTCCAACTTTGTACTGTCGTTAATCGTGGAGATAGAAACCTGTTTGAACATGTATTCAGTTGCATATCAAGCCCTGTTCAACTACCCATAGGCTCACTTTTACCGTACGTATGGTACATTGAATAATATACAGGACTAGTTTTTAGATAGTTATCATGAGACATTTGCGTAAATAAGAGAACAGACTTCACATAAACACGGATACCTTAAGAATGGTATATCACATCAACTCAGATAACTTAAGGAGGGTATATTCGACAATATTCAAGGTTTGATTTCAGATAGTACGGTATTCTGAATTATATTTCTCTGCAGAAGTAAGGGGAAAGACCTCATATAATCTCGGATACCTTAAGAATGGTATATCACATCAAATCAGATAACTAAAGGAGGTTATATTCAACAATATTCAGGGTTTGATTTTAGATAGTACTCTATTCTGAAGCATATTTCTCTGCGAAAATAAGGGAAAAGACCTCATATAAACACGAATACCTTAAGAACGGTATATCACATCAACAGAGATACCTTAAGAATGGTATATCGTTTTATATTCAGAGTTTAGTAAGCATACACAGAATTCTTCAGAAATGGTAAATGTCACTGAAAATTCTAGAATTTAGTGAACAATGAAATGAATCCACGTAACGTAGTGGTTAACATACTGTTCTAAAAACAGGTTTCTTTTTCAGTGATTTAAATTTTTACACAGTGCTCTCCCCTTAGATATATAATAAACGAAAGCGGCTACTGGTCATTGTCGATGGTGAATTATTCTCCACCCTATAAGCCTTATGCAATATGTCACTAAAATATCGTTATTACTATGTTAGACGTTCGAAGGAGTTACATTCCTTAGTACCACCAGCTCAGACTTTCACAACTAGTACCCCCCACCACGATGGCAAACCATTCAGATTCCCTTTGCGTTCCTTAGATAAATTAGCAAGTTTAACTCACAGAGCTTCTTCCTCCAGAACTTATACTTTCATGGAACGAATGCTTTATTCGCAACTACAACCGTGATCTCTTTAAGTCTAGGGTCTGTTAGAATTTTTGGGTACCCTGGTGTACCAGTGAGCCAGCCAAAATGAGCTGACTCATTTTATAGTTCACCAATAGAAGGGCTAACCAATCAGAAGGCTCAAAATATTCAATGCGACGTGATAACCCGGACGAGGCTCCGCCGAAGGGCAGTCTCTCGTTAGGGGAGGTTGACTGCCCCTGAACCCGTTTATACGCGTTCGAATAGGGAAAATTTTTGGCCGAGCCTACGGGCTCGGAGATCCCACGTTAATCCCGGTCTTGTGCGAGATGTAACCCTCGTGGGGGTGGCTAAATATCACTACCAGCCTTTGATATCGAAGACCGAAGAATTACGGAACAGCTGCTGGTGGTATTGGCGATATAGTCAGATTCAGTAGAGTGGCTGACTCGTGAGTGTTAATCTTTAACGTTGTTTCATTGAACAGATTACATACTGTGCTGTATTCTATATTCATAGACTATGGTGAACATCGTCAGCAGGGTCAACCGATATCTATCCTTCTTGTTCTCAAAATACTCTTACTTGGACCTTCCACCAACCTTAAAACCTCCCTCAATAACCCTATACTTCGTGTGGCATTTGGGCCTTATATTAAGTGAACTATAAGTAAATAAAAAAGAAAATTGCTGTGTTTAATTCAATCTTTAATTTTGTAGCTATAATGTAATAATTATTTTTCTTAACACTTTGAACCCGAGTGTCCGGTATACTGACCGTTGTGTGAAAGTGAATATACTGTACTCTTCAGGGGTTAGGCTTCAAAGAGTTTTAAAAAAAAGCTTTAAAATGTTCATATGACCAATAACTTTGCGTGCGACACTTTCAATAATAGTCTACCTGTTAAAAATGATGGCAATCGTTAGAAAGTTTTAATGGAGATACGCAATGAAGCAAAAGTCTTGAAACAATATCTCGAAACAAGAGTCTTGAAACGATATCTTGAAACAAAAGTCTTGAATCAATATCTTGGAACAAGAGTCTTGAAACAATATGTTGAAACAAAAGTCTTGAAACAATATCTTGAAACAAAAGTCTTGAAATAATATCTTGAAACGAAAGTCTTGAAACAATATCTTCAAACAAGACTCTTGAAACAATATCTTGAAACAAAAGTCTCGAAATAATATCTTGAAACGAAAGTCTTGAAACAATATATTGAAACAAGAGTCTTAAAACAATATATTGAAACAAGAGTCTTGAAACAGTATCTTGAAGCAAAAGTCTTGAAACAATATCTTGAATCAAAAGTCTTGAAACAATATGTTGAAACAAAAGTCTTGAAACAATATCTTGAAACAATATCTTGAAACAATAGTCTTGAAACAATAACTTGAAGCAAAAGTCTTCAAAAAATATCTTGAATCTAAAGTCTTGAGACAATATCTTGAAACAAAAGTCTTGCAACAATATTCAATAAAGCGAAGATAAATAATTCAGAACTAAAATGAACCGTTTAATCAACCTGTTCTCTTTATATTTTTTAGACGTTCAGTGATATCGACGATTCATCGATTTCTCTTGGTCTTATATAGATTACTTTTCACTCAATATCATTTCATACTAAAAATGTGTTTAATATAGCAGTGAAATGGAAGAAAAAGATTAGCAATAGAACAACAAAGACGGCGACGACAAAACCTATATCAAGATCAAGTTGAAGCAAGACGATCACTTGATAGAGGAAGGTAACTGAGTACCTCACATGAAAGGCTTGAACAAATAAGACCGCAATCTAAGAAAATTAAGAGTAAAGGAATTTATTAATTATACGGTTCATTTTGCACGGGAACTAATTTTGTCTAAATGCTGATGAACATTTTATTTGCATTGATTATTAAAACGACTAAGGGAAGTAATCACTTATAAATTTACTAAAATTAAGACGATTTACCTCCCTTTCCATTACAGATGCGACAGGAAATATATGAATAAGTACACTGGGAATATATAAATAAATACACATTGGTAATTATTATATGGTTTCAATAACATTTATATTTAAATTTCAAGCTAATCACGTTGAGCTCATCCCGTTGAGTAGATAAGAATAAATTCAAGGACTTTAAAGATTTTGGATTACTTAAATTCTTCACCCCACATATCAATTGATCATAGTTTATTGCCTCTTCTCTCAGACGGTTTGTCTTTTATAGTACATTTCAATGTTCAATCCTATGGAATATGATAACTTTAAAAGGCAACATATTCGCTATGACTTGAATGTGTGAATTCGTAAAGGGATTACGTCTGCGGAGACATTTAAAAACATTTGTGTAGTTTATACGAATGCAGCGAAATCTCGTACAATGTCAGCTGTGGCTTAAAGGTCTTAAAGATGTCGACTGTAACATATCCGACGTGTTTTGCTCTGGAAAATGACTGAGTCTGAATTAAAAATTATTTGAAAGAGACTATTGAATTTTATCCAGGTCAAAGAACCAAATAAATACTAACTTACATAAACTTGTGTCGTGTTCAATTTCCCACGAGCATCGGAAGCGATTTGGAGAAACTTGGTTCTGCTTTGGTTATTTGACACGTAATTCATTGCGTTAAAATACGATATTACTTTTCGAACAACCTCATAGAAGTGATGATAAACTAAATATAGACGCAGTTTTGTACCATCCAACCTTGGCACTGCCTTGGTTGTTTGACTCGTAATTCATTGCGTTAAAATACGATATTACTTTTCGAACAACCTAATAGAAGTGATGATAAACTAAATATAGACGCAGTTTCGTACCATCCAACCTTGGTCCTGCCTTGGTTGTTTGACTTATTTCAAAGAGATTAATTACGAAATTACTTTCCCAACGATATTATGTTTGTTTATATTTCATGGATTTTTCCACCGTTTTATTAATATTGATTATTTGAGTCCGATATGCAGTATACAGGCCAACCATCTCATTAAATAATATTTTCGTTAGGTAATATTTTCTGCCTATTTGCTTACAGGTCACATGTTATTGATCGCAGCTACTTAAGTGAGAGAACGAAAAATCATAATAAGTGAAGAAGCATAATAAGGTTACTATTTTTGAATTACAATATTTTTATGTATAAAAGACCCCGCTTTTATTACAGCCTTTATTAAGCCAAAGAAAAGACCATCGCTTACCCAGAGTGTTGTAAAATATAAAAGTAAATCTTTATATAACACACTATATACTACAGGAGGATAAGTTGAAAAATTCAAGAGTCCTGATGAAGTAAATAAAAATATATATATATATATATATATATATATATATTTCGATTATAGGTGCAGTTCAATTTATAATTACATGAATCATTCATACAAAAAACAAATATAGAGGTTAATGAATTAAATGACGAGAATACATCTATTGAAATTGTTTGCGAAGATGTATTCTCGCCATTTAAATCATTAACCTCTATATTTGTTTTGTATGAATGATTCATATATAATTATATATATATATATATATATATATATATATATACTGTGACACAACGAAACAGTTTGTCTGTGGATGACAATATATACGCCCCCGAAAAATTTAATTTCGGTCCAGCACTCTGAAGAAAAATCGTGAATTTGTAAACAGTGACTACTACTGCTGATAATGCAAAGCTCTTCCATGAATTGAGTGTTTATTTAGAAGAATACGCAAAAATTCACCTTCCCCACTTCTTGGCGCTGATAGCTTAGGGGTAAAATCTCCGACTTGGAGCAATCGGATGTCTAGCCACACTGATGAGCTGTGATACATACCTGGTCTGATTTCGGCTCTGATTATTTGACGATGACCACAGAATCAGAGAATAGACAAAATTTATTTATCGATTCTGGTTTGGGTTGATTTTCTACCTAGTTGTATATATCTCTAGAAGCATTGTTGTCATTATATGTTGGTTGTGAAAGCTTTCTGATTTTGTGGTCGAAATATGGCTTTGGAATCTGGCGATTATGATTATACATCTATTTTTCGATTTTTAAATTTTCATTATCTTGTTATTAACTATTTTTAACTATTCATTTTTCTCCCCCTACAAACTAAATAAGAGTAAACCATTTTTTACTTGCGGTATTTTTTTTATTTTTAATGTATATAGTTCCTTTATGTTTTAAACAATATAAACTATTTTAAAGTATTGGAATAAGTTCTTGTTCTAAAAATCCTTCAAATAGCATTGTAACATTTTCCCTCAACTTATAGGCTTTCTGCTGGGCCTTTTCTATAAATATTTTCATGGTAATTTTTCTGATAAGCTTTCCTCTTTGTTTGCTTAACTTTACGAATTTAAGCGCAGTACTAGATTGAAGCTAGGTCTCACCATTTTACAGCTGAGAAGGCTAAATGTCATCGCAAGTTCTATGCTGAGAGTTCCTTTCCCGAATTTCTCCCTGGTGAAAATCTCTTCAGGTTTCTTGCTTCCCAACCAACTTTGATCTCCACAACCTCGTTCTTTACAACTTTATTCTTCAAAATTTGATCTTCACAACTTTGATCTTCACAAAATAGATTTTCACAAGTTGATCTTCACAATATTGATCTTCACAACTTTGATCTTCACAACATTCATCTTCACAACTTTGATCTTCACAAATTTGATCTTCACATCTTTGATCTTCACAAATTTGATCTTCACTACTTTGATCTTCACAAAATAGATTTTCACAATTTGATCTTCACAATATTGATCTTCACAAATTTGATCTTCACAACTTTGATCTTCACGAATTTGATCTTCACGAATTTGATCTTCACAAATTTGATCTTCTCAAATTTGATCTTCACAACTTTCAATGCAATGTCAATTGTTACCTTCTGTCTTCTTAATTACTGTTCTTTTATTGTCTTTTTTTCTTTAATAATTGTTTTTCTTTTTCTTAAATTCTTTCACGTTAGTGGCTTTATCGCCTTGCTTGGCGGGGAATGATTAAAAAGAATATACGCACCGGTGCGTCTTATCTTCCGAAAAATACAGCAACGTTCTATACCTTTGAAACCTCGATCTGAACCTAGGAGTAACAAGGAAGAAAGATTTCACCTGAAAGATTATGTCTGCTTATATGTCAGCTCGTCTGTAAAAATAAGAACGTAATATCCTGTTGATTTCGCTTCCTTTTACGAACGCATTCGTAAGTGCCTCTATATGTTCGAGTGGGCGTGTTGGAAATTCGTCTCTCTCTCTCTCTAACTCTCTCTCTCTATCCTTTTGTCTTTTTGCATACATTAAATAGGAATGCAACATAGTCTCGCAGCTGTAACGAAATAATAAATATGCTTCTAAAATCAATTTTTCGGGCAATATATATCCGATTCTGGTGTTTAGGAATCTTTTTTACGGGGTGCTTACCCTTGAAAAATAACACGTAGAACAGCTTTTAAGAAAATACATTCGTTATTAAACCTGTCTGTATTTCTGAGATGAAGTATTGTAATTATTGAAATTATTTACAGTGTTCGGACTGTTATCCTCATCTTCGTTGCCATATTCACGACGTTTCGGCCGTTGCGCGCTCCGGCCTTCTTCAGGTGATTGGAATTTCGAACTGAACCCTTTATTTCGCCCATCGGGATAGACTGTTCTATTTCCACGTGTCATGCTTCTTCCGGGTGTCTCAGTATCAGTTATCTCCCTTTAACTCAACTCTCCAAGATTTTTTTTTACCTCAGCTGTAGCCAATTATTGAACTCACAAGACTTTGAATCAAGTCATGGATTCGTTCAACGCTTTTATCCACCGTGCTGTGTGTCCTTGAGGCTTTCAATCACCTGAAGAAAGCAAGAGTATAACCCGAAACGTCGTGAATATGGAAAGCCCGAAGAATTAAATGGTGCAAATAAACGATTTCAGTGATGATTTCTTCTTCTTCTTCTTCTTCTTCTTCTTCTTCTTTGAGGTCATGTCCCCACACAATATATATATATATATATATATATATATATATATATATATATATATTAAATGATTTCGTACAAAAAGTAAATTAGTAAAGTTAATGATATAAAAGGAATTAGGCTAAATTTTTTAAATTGCATTGACCAATTATCCATGAATGTTATGATCCTTTTTTTTTTTTTTTTCTTTTGTTTTAATTAAGCAGAGTACTTTGAACTTCGGTCATCAAGTCATGGAAAATTTTCTTTTGGTAATACTCAGGTCGCATCCGAGACGAAAAATTATAATGTAAATCGAAATATGCTTTTTTGAAGTCTGTTATTGATAACAGATACAAACTTGAGAATCGTGCAGTCGCAATGCTTAGGTTGAATTTTTGAAAATTGAAGTGAGAGCGTTTTTTTATTGTAGGAGTTTATCAGTCAACTTGGCATGAACAGTTTCATAACTAGAGTAATGTCTCAGTTTTTTTCCCGAAAATTTGCACGTCGGATCAGTTCTTTTAAATCAAATATGCGGTGCAGTTTAATTTATATATACAATGAATCATTCACACAAAAAGTAAATTAGTAAATTTGCCAAAAAGAAAATAGTTTCCATGACTGATGATGATCGGAGAACCCGTCTAAAGTATTTGCAGGCATTTATCTTCTTATCTTCTCAAAAAGAGATGTAAAACATCTGACAATCAATATTATTCAGAAGCGGAAATGACGTAGAAACTTTTTAAAATGGAAAGACGTCCGGATTTTTCATCCAAAAAAACTTTTATTCTGTTTTACAAAAGAAAATGAATTTATCTGAGCAAAGTTTCTATAATCAAAAAACAAAATGTTTTTTTGCTACCTTTTGCCAGTCAATGTTGAAAACGAAATCGCCAGTGAGACACGCTGCACAAACTCGTCCATTAATCGAGACGAAATCCCATAGTCCCATAACTCTTCGAAGGAACACCATAAAACGAGGGCCAATAACTCCCAAAAGAATGCTACTAGAAAAAAATAAATCTGAAAGAGAATAAATGAATAGGTGAATGTCATAAAAAACTTAGTTATCTGATAGAGGAATGCCTCCAGTCCATTTTTTGAGTAAATTTACGTGTCAGTGTTTTGGGGATTTAGGAGAGGAATTGGCAAACATAAAATATTTATAAATGATTTTAGATAGTCAAAAAGAAGTCCTTTGAAGATATGAAGAGGTGGTCCCAAATATTCCGGAAGACAAGTGGATGAAGGGATAGGACCCAAGGATTATCCATATAAGCAGAGTGAAGCAGGAAGTCGGGGAAAATGAGTCCAGCCATAGGTAGTTGACCAGAAACAGCGGCTGGTGAAAATGTAGCAGTAACAAAATGAGTGAGGCCATGGAGTGAAACAATGAAAAAGTGAACTTAATAGGAACGAATATTCGGTATCTTCAAAGATGTTTCATATGGTGACGTCAAACGTGAGAAAGCCGGATTAAAAAAAACAGTTGCATAAATATACAGACAACTATCATTGAAAACGAAAGACAAAATATTCGAAAGTACTCGGAAAGATAGTATAAAATAAAAATAAATATGAACTTTGGAGCCTGTTCCACAAAGCAGCAGTTCTTTGGAAGTAGCCGCCCGAAAGGAACTTACTTTTTTACTTTTGGAATAACAAAGGAATCGTGACGATTTCTCTTTGTGTTCGTAACATGGTGGGTTCCCTTGTAGATGTAGAGGGCTGGTGCGACTTGAAAATGTAGCTCGCCAGAAGACATGGAGATAGCGATAAAACACACGAGAGGGTAGTGAACTTTCGCCTTCGGGAAAGGGGTTGTAGGGTAGAAAATAATTCATCACCCGCTTTTGGGTTCAAGACGGGCAAGTGAGGACTAGCTGGAACATATAATGAGGAAAGAAGGCTTGGAGAATTTGACACTCATAGAACATAAGAAAAACAAGAAGGAAGCAGCAAAAGTTAAATGTGCAAATGGATGACAGAAAATGGATTGAGATTGATGGTATGGAGAAAAATATGGCGCTAGAAAAATTGTGGAGGGTCATGGTCACATACGTCTTGACGAATCATGTCATGTCAAAAAGAAAGAAATACATTTATATAAACTAAAAATACCTTTGAGCTTAACAACTTTAACAAAATATTGCAATAACCATAATGCTGATCGTTATTTTAAGAAGTAAGGGGGTACAAATGAAAAGATCTGATATTGATAACTTTTTCCATTTTACTGAAACAGCCGTTAAACACTTCTATCTTCACCTCCTTTCGCTCTTTTTTCTTTCTTTTTCTCATTGAAACCAAGTAGCGTCTCTTTTCCGTCTTTCCACGCGATCAAAAAGGAATAGTTCATTATTTATGGGGTATGGGCAGGACGTAACGAAGGACGAGAAAAGCGTAATTATTATATGATGATGATAAAATAATTATTGCTCTAGATAAGTATCAAGATCCTTCTTGTCAGAAATGGCTCAGTTTGATATATGCCGAATTATATAATGTTCAGTATATTAATCGGTAAGATTATCTTCATTATTTATTTTATTTTTATTTCTATATAATCTTTTACATTTTTTTATGGAGTGTCAGAGAAAAAAAAGGTGAAAGATTTTAATCTATAGGCATTGTAATCGGGAGCAAGTTTGTCTCGCTAGAACAATTACGACTGAGTAGTGAATTCGATCCTTACTGGGTGCAGCCTACTTTCGGCCTTGTGCCACATCTAAGCTACGTTTTGAAAAACCTTTAGGCACCTGGACGTTGTGTAATAGTTAGAAAGCTTGTCTTGTTAGATCAATTACGTCTGAGTAGTGAGTTCGATACTCACTGGGTGTCCCATACTTTCGGCCTTGTTCCACATCTAAGCTACGCTTGTAAAATCCTTTGGGCACCTGGACGTTGTATAATGGTTAGATAGGTTGTCTTTCTAGATCAATTACGACTGAGGAGTGAGTTCGATCCTCACTGAGTGCACCCTACTTTCGGCCTTGTGCCACATCTGAGTTACGCTTGGAAAATCACTATACCATATGGGTAATGGTACAATGAATTAAATATATTACTGAGAATAAAAGTGTACATTTATTTAAAACCCATGCACTTGTTTATTTATAAAACTTGCTTCTTTTTCATGTTGTGGCTTTTCATGGCAGAGGCGATTATGACTCTCCACAATTTCCTGTCCTTTGTAACTCAGTAAATTTTGTCTTTTTGCTATCTCTCCTAAACAGTTTTTTTCTTTCAGGCTTTTTGCTTTCTAGTCATTTTTTATCTTAAATATTTAAATGCAATGTCAATCGTTATCTACTGTTTTTTAATTTCTGTTCTTTTATTGTTTTCTTTTCTTAATGTTTTTTTTTCTCATATTCGTTCAAACTCAGTAACCTCAGTGTCTTAGTGGCTTTATTGCCTTGTTTGGTGCTAGATGATTAATAAGAAAACCTTGTTTTGTCTTTAATATCTGCAAATTGGAAATCACCATGACAGTTGTTGAGAAAGATATTGGAGTGGTTTTCTATTTCCTTTTAGATAGTTTTGAAGGGGTGCAGGTACAATGAATTAAATTTATTGCTGGAAATAAACGTGTACATTTATTTAAAACACACGCTCTTGTTTATTTATCAAATTTTCCTCCTCCTCCTCCTCCTCCTCTTCTTCTTCTTCTTCTTCTTCTTCTTCTTCTTCTTCTTTGTGTTGTGTCCCTTCAGGACGTTGGTGATTATGGCACACCGGAATTTCTTATCCTCTGTAGCTCTTAGCAAATTTTCTCTTCTAATCAGTATTTTCTTTCTTTCTTTCTTTCTTTCTTTCTTTCTTTCTTTCTTTCTTTCTTTCTGAAACCAAGTAGCGTCTCTGGTCTATTTTCCCCCGTCTTTCTACGCGATCAAAAATCAAAACGCAATGGTCGATTATTTATGGGGTATTGGCAGGGCGTGACGTTCGTGCTGATAGCTGGACAAGCAGTATTATAAGAAGATATTTTAAAAGATTTCTCTATCGATTTGCAGGTGGTGAATCAATTTATCTGGAACGCTCCCTGCAGCGACTCCTTTGCAAATCGTTACCTGAGCACATCGGCCATTTCGTCTGGGTCCACAGCCTGGCGAGCGATGTAGCTAAAAATAGTAAAACATAATTTGATATCCAATACTAGAAATTCGTGTTGATCGCCGTCTGGACATTCAGAATTATTGGTCCATAGGCTGTTAAACTGGTTTGTGCGGTAGTCTGTGTGAATGAGCGTGGCATATTAACTCCATGCGGAACAGCGATAAAACACGTGGCCGTTTCCACAAATTTTTCATTAGCAATCACCAGAGGCAAATAACTTTGCCATAACAACGGCTGATCCTCGACTTGAAGAGGTTACAATTATAACAATGGAGGAAGCATTCTCTTGGGAGTCTGTTCCACAAAGTTGAAACCGAATGGAACGGGCTTGATTTGGTATATTGTATCGAGCATACGGGTCTTAGCTGTAATGATCAGTACTGCTTTAGTTTGAAATGAATAAAATCTTTCTCGTCAAACAGATTTTTCAAGAAAACAGTGAGCATCACCCTGAATTATATAATTCGGCATATATAAAAGTGAGCAATTTCTGCCAATAGGGAGCGTGATAGTTATCTAGAGCAATAGTCATTGAATCCTTCCCTTCGTTAGTTCGCACAACCGTTACGCCCTGCCAGTACACCGTAAATAACTAACTATTTCGTTTTGATGGTGTGAAAAGACGGACAAGATATATCAGAGACGCTACATGCTTTCAGTGAAAAAAGAAAGAAAGAGGAATAAATGGAAGGGAGACAAGTGTTTAAAGGCTGTTTCGGGAACATGGAAAAACTTGTCATTTTCAGATTTTTTTCATTCGTACCCCCTTACTTCTTAAAATAACAATCAGTAAGCTATTGCAAGATGTTGTTAAAGTTATTAATCTCAAATAGTCGGGGCAGAGTATTACGGAGTAAGAGCCAGAGTTTAGACGAATAGGTGGGAATGATAACGGTTGAACAGGTTAAGATGATGTACAGTTTAGGCGAATAGGTTGGGATGGAAACAGTTAATCCTAGACTTGAACACGTTAAGAT
>CAHIKZ030000388.1:817500-832500 GCA_903632075.3 Acanthosepion pharaonis
TCCTGCCTACAACAACATTACGAAAAAATGCCTACTTTGCCTACACGAAAAAGTAGCAATAATATCACACAAACCGCAAAAGAACTTGCTAAACAAAAAATCAGAGATAATCTCCAAATGTAGGCATGAGAACAAATACCTATTATCCGAATTCATACCAAACGGATAAAACAGACAAACCACCAACAATCACAATTTAATTTCAAGATACCATCAAAATAATTGCACCTATCATTATTATAATTGCACCACCATTAGTAATCACTTTTACCACTTTACAATATCTATTAACTATCAATATTATCATTACCACCAACACACAGCACCATCACTTACACATCACACCCACTATTAACATATAATCCACTACAATCTTTATTACTCCCCCAGCATATTTAATACCTTAAAACAATATGATCAGATATAATTTCCATATGTAACCATGAGAACAAACACCTATTACCAGGCAGCTTTAATATAATAACAATAATAATTTTGTAATTAAAAATTAAAAATTAAAGATTATAGCAATCTTCAACTACCATAATTTTACACAGAATACCTATTATCAGGATTTATACCAAAATAAATTAATACATATAACAAAATAAAACAAAAATAAAATAAAACACCAACAACCACTTTTTAGTTCAAGCTACCACCACTATAACTACATTCATGGTTTTATCATTCTGCCACAACCGTTACTAATCATTTCTACCAATTTGCAATTTCTTCCAATTTACAATAACTATTAGCTAAATATCATTGTCTCCAATCCCTTGAAACATTACTATCACATCATATCATATAGACCCGTTATTAAATTGAACCACCCTCTCACCCAGTATATTAAACATCACCATATAAATTAAACAATAAGGATTACAAATTTCTACCTGTTACATATACAGTCACCAAAAACAAACAAATAACCAACTTTAAATATAACAAATAAACCCCCATTTTTTTTCAAAAATTTAAAAATAAATATAAATAATAATAATAATAATTTTTACCTATCATAATTTTACACAAACCCCACCACACGTATATACATACATGCGAGGAAATATTTTTAAGCGTAAAAAAAAAAAAAAAATACATAATATGACATGTATACAGTCACGAGACACTAACGTGACATTTCCGCCACACTTTCAACATTTCAACATACAAATGCGTATGTATAGACATAACACCACCCGTATACATACATGTGTCATAGCCGAAACTGCCCACATACGTTTATATATGTATGAGTCCCGACGGACGACCAAGTATGTATATGTGTCTGCATATATCGATGTTTGCGTTAGTACGATGAATGACAAAACGACGAAATTTCCCCCACCACTTCCACAATAACACCAATACACGCAATCTACATGAACCCAAATTTTTTAAAACATTAATCAGTTTGTCTGACGATCGCTAAAGCGTGAAACCCAGGATCACAAACTCACATCTATCCAACCAAATATATATATATATATATATATATATATATATATATATGTGTGTGTGTGTGTGTGTGTGTGTGTGTGTGTGTGTGTGTGTGTGTGTGTGTATTACAATATGCATACTAATTACATAAAGATGTATCTGTAGTTAGATATATGCATACGTGTGTATATGCAGTGAAAGTATATATGTTATATATGCATATATATATGTATATGGGTATATGTATGTGTGTATGTATGTATATGTGTTGATACATATGAATAAGTGTATATGTATGAATATATATGTATTTAAATAAATGTATTTTTCTTTGTATATATAGGTAAGTGTGTATGTTTATAGTTCTATGTGTATGGATGAGTATACATATGTATATGTATATGGATGGTTGTACGGACTTAGAAATTTATTTTGTAATGGGGTATACACTTTTTGTGTGTGGTATTATGTATTTATTTGTACAGTGTAACCCGGATATAAGAGAGTTGTCGGGACAGGAGAAGTCTCTTATATCCGGGTTTCTCTTATATCCGGGTTTGGTCTATTTTGTTTAGGTAAGTATGGGCTCTAATTTGGGACCAGAGAAAATCTCTCTTATATCCGGGTTTCTCTTATATCCGGGTTTCTTATATCCGGGTTACACTGTATATGTGTTTATAGATGTGTGTGTATATATGTGTATATATGTATATGTGTGTACATGTGTACATATATATATGAGCATTATGCATATGTGTCTATGTATATGTGGGTGTATATAGTTGTTTATGTGGGCGTATGTATGTATAGTAATTTATTTATATACGTGTATAGGCGTATATATATGTATGTGTGTGGTTGTATATTTAAGTGTATATATATATATATATGTGTGTGTGGATGTGGAAATGTGTATATGTATATGTATGTATTTATGTGTGTATGTGTGCGTATATATGATGTTGTATGTTTATGCGTATATAGGTATATAGATGTATATAAGGATATGGATATATATTTATATATGTGTATGTATCTGCCTTTCATGCGTGCCTACATGTATGTGTAGATGTAGAAAATGGAGATGTATTTGATATATCTATATGTATATATGTGTGTGGGTGTATGGGGAGATACGTATATGTTTGTATGTGTGTGAATGTATATATATATATATATATATGTATGTATGCATGTGTATATATGTGTATGTATGTGGATGTATGTGCATATGTGTGTATACAGATACATTTTTATTATAAATATGTAAATGAGTAGCTATATGTTTGTAATATAGATGTATGTATGTATGCGTATATATAGACAGGTGTAGGTGTGTTTAAAATACGATTCAAATATAATTTCGGATACTTTTGGAACTAAACTCGTAATTTTAATAGATATACTCGGGAGAATTAAGATCCCAATTATTTCATTTTTAATTTAAAGTACCTCCGTACCCTGTTAAAATGTAATAAATACATCCTGCTTAATATACTTTACAAATAGAATAAACTAAGTTTCTCTGGATAATTAACAGGTTTGGTTTATTTTATTTTACGGCATATCAACCTCAATGGGTCATTTAATGCCGACTTTTTTTTATCCTGGTAATATTTTTGTTTTGTCAAAAAATTATTTCTGGTAATATATTTTTCCTCAAAATTGTATTGCTGGTAATATATATATATATATATATATATATATATATATATATATATATATATATATATATTTTTTATTATTTTTCAAAAAGCGTATTGTTGATAATATTTTATTTTTCGAAAACATACTGCTGGTAATATTTTTTCTTAAAAATTTATTTCTGTTAATATTTTTTTACAAAGTATTTCTGGTATTAAAACCTATTTTTACACTTTCATAATGTTTTTTTTTTTTTTACCTCAGTTTCGGGGTCAACTATTTACCCATAGCTGGGACCCTAACAGGTGCTACCACCCCGAGTTAGGGTGAACCTGGGAACACCAGCAATTAAGAAGTGGTTCCACGCTCCTTAAAACCTCTTTGCTGTTGGACATAGTTTATCGTCTTACCTTGGACGCGGATGTAGTTTATCGTCATACCCAGGACAGAATAATTAATAATTATTTAATTTAAATCTCCTGGGGAATTATATTAGGAACTTTTACCATTGTACGGTAAATTCTAAATCTTTTCGCTGAGTTCTGAATATTTTTTTAAAAATATCCTTAACCAAACACTATTTTTAAGATAAATTTGTAAAAGTTTGTTAAATGGAATATGTATATGCCAGATTCTTAGCCAGTAAGTGACACAGTGTTTCTTGACTCCCATTGACTTAACAAGATTTTCATTTAATCTTTAAATCAAAATGTAACATTGTGTAATGTATGTCGTATTAAATAGGTCAGCTTAATAGAGATGTTTTATTTTCCGAACACAGTTTTCACATTGTGGCCGTGTTAGTAGTTAAAAAAAAAGTTGCTATGAAGTTATAAAAAGGAAAAAATAAATAGTTATAAAAAGAAAAACCCAACACTTAATAATATTAACTACGAACACGGCCACAAATGACGTCACTCATTATAAAATGAACAAAATCCGACAATTATTTTAAGACATTTTTTTGTTTATACGTTCTTTTTATAGATAAAATAATTGTCGTACATTGTCCATTTCGTTATGTGTGACGCCATTTGTTTACATTTGGATAAGCATCGAGCAGATATGAACGTACGAGAGAGAATCTTGGAGAATTGTAGTTTAAAAACAGTAAAATCGACCTTGCTAACCGTAACGCTCCTCTGTGGCTAAATCGGTAAAAGCACGTCAGGCTATATGAAGGTTCCGTATAGGATACAGGTTCCATTCCTGTGGGAGGTCGCATATTTTCTATGAAAATTTCTCGGACATTCAGGCCGGTAAATGTTGTTAATACTGTTTATTATAAACAGAGCATTTACTTAAATATTTCTATCTATAAAAAAGAATGTGTAAACATAAAAATGCCTTAATGTATATATATTTGAATTCAATGTGAAAAAGGAAAATTTTGTTCTAAGAGAGGTGAGCTAGGATTTTACAAATTCAGAACCTTCGGGCTATGCAAAATATCTAACTCAGCGCCCGTCCTACAGATGCTGCTATATATCTGTTAATCTGACTATGCTTCCGATGCTAGTTACCGTAGTCAAATCGGTAAAAGCAGCGTCTTTGTTATTTCAAATCTCATTGGAATGTAGCAGAAGCGACCTTGACTAATTATGAGTTTACAAAGCATTTACTAAAAATAATTTTTACTCGTGCCGATTTCAATATCTGACTCATCCCCCATCTTAAAAAATACTATATGGAGATAGAATCTTTTTTGTTGTTGTTTTTTTCTTAATGTTCACGCTATACAAGCCCAAGAGTCACTCGATGTAGAGAGGTATTTGTTGCGTCAATGTTAAGAGTAAGATTAAAGTCTTCGTAGGCAGAAACTGTTCGAATGCTACTTACATCTTATCGATGGAATAAAATAAAGTTTTTTTTTACAATAATTTTCACCCTCTACAAGAGCCACTCGACGTAGAGGGTTACTGAAGTAATTTTGTTGTGTTAATGGAAAGAGCAAGGTGTAAGAGGCACTGTTTATGAGGATGCGTGGGGAAGATCACGGCTAACACTAGACTTGAATAGTTTAATATCATTCAGGAAAGCATCCTCTTGGGAGTTGGGGAAGCATCCTGTTGGGAGTCGGTTCCACAAATTAGCAGTTCGTGGACAGAATCTGTTTGAGTTCTACTTACAGCTCGCCAATGGAATAAAATAAATGTTGTTTTTATACAATAATGTTTACTCTGTACAAGGCCTAGGAGCCACTCGTTGTAGAGAGTTGCAAGATAAGAGGTAACGGGCAGTTTATGAGGACATGTTGGAAAAGTAACGGTTAAATCTAGATTTGTATAGTTTAAGATTGCAGTGGTCGGGAAAGTATCCTCTTGGGAATCGGTTCCACAAAGAAGCGTTATTCGGAACTTACTTCTCCCCAGTTGAAGATATAGGGTGTGGTTCAGATGAGTTTACTTGGCGGGGCGTCTTTTAGCTGTGAGGGTAAGAATCGAAAGAAGAATGGTATGTAGCTTGTTTGAACATAAAAAAGGTTAGAGATTACCATTTACACGATCGATCTTGTAGAAAAGTAAAATAAAGTAGATTTAAAATAAAGTAGATTTAATCTTAAAAGGAACTAAAGCTGAATCATACTTATTATAAAACCCAGGTTGTGGGTATGTGTGCGTCTGTTTGTTTATATATTGGATCGGATTTCCTACATTTTTCAACCGATTTCAACAAAACTTCACAGGACTACGTAAAATTACCTTGCGGTGGTTCTGACAGCGCCAAAAATTGGAAAAACACAATTGTTTTGCACAAAATCAATTTGAAAACACGATTAAGAGGCATCACTGTCGAGAATGAAAGGGGGACAACTCATATCGAGTTATACTTATTATAAACCCCAGGTTGTTTGTGAGTGTGAGTCTGTGTTCGTTTATATATGGGATCGGATTTCCTACATTTTTCAACCGATTTCAACAATACATTTTTTTTTTGGCAGGTAGTGTTTCTTATTGTCTTGCACACTTTTTCCTTTATTTTTACATTCAGAATGCTTTAAAAATTCCATTTACAAGACAATTGTTTATAATAAAATTCTATTCAATCGGTAGACTCATAACGATTGAAAACAATGTTTTGTTTGAGTTTGGGTTTGACCAATTCGTAAAAAAAAAAAAAACCAAAAAAAAAACAAAACAAAACAAAACAAATTAAGACATGCGTGTCCGTCAACCTTAAACAATAATCTTTGTCAATTTTATTTTTCAGTCTTTATGATGGTCGATACTTGATCTATCTCTTACTGTTATATCCCCGGGCAATGCCGGGCTCTGCTGCTAGTAAAAGATAAAAGTGGATGGCCAATATTTTGGCTAGAAAAAAAGAAAAAAAAGAAAAGAAAAATAACCAATGTGACGCTGTCAGGGAAGGAAAATAGTTCGGTCCGAATCAGCAAATGCAAATAAGTTTCTTTATTAATTAAGATAAAGTTCTAGTGATGGCCGATTTTAGAACGACCGCATAATAAACTAGGTCGTCGACTGAAGTAATTTATGCTCTTTGTTTGAATTTCCAATAAAAAAAAATCGAAATAACTTTAATGTCGCAGATGATTGAAAACCTCCTCTTTACGGACGTGATAATGTTCTCTCAGCCAGAAACGATGAAGGCCTGAAAAGAAACGATATCACTCGATATTATTCGTGAAAGAGTCATCATCTTGCGGCCTCAGCCGAGATTGAACTCACTACACCTTTCCAGTATTCCTTATCTGTCATAGCTAATACTTTGATTGGTGTAGTTCATAATATTGTCAAATAGCTGAATTCTTGATGCTTCGCTAGGGCTATCAAGGGTGTTTTTTTATCGTGACACCATCACTAAATGGATTGCCAACCAAGGCTCAGAAAGACTCCATTCACCCTCCGCAGGTTTTGAATTCAGAGTTTTCCTTCTCCTAGACCAGTTGCCATCCAAGGCTATAGAACCCAGTCTGTCCTGCTATTTGCCCATAGCTGGAGGAAGAAGAGGATTCACACCATTCCCAGGGTATTAGCACGTAAGTGAATGTAATGGATTCGACTGGAATTCGAACTCGGCTCTACGATTCCTCAATCCAAGCCGCTATCCATTACTCTACTGTGCATCCTATAAAGAAAGGAAAGAGTAAGTTAATCCCTTTCTTTTATTGCAAAGAAATGCCTAGGAACTTTAAAAAAAAGAAACAACATTCTATTACGTTTCTTTACTTTTGATAACCAACATTACAGACAAAAATTTGGGATCTCCTCTCAGCGGCGTTCTTGCTTGTCTATTTTTAGAATTTCTATAAAGTGTTCCATTCAAAATAATTCTCCCTACAAACTCTTCATATTTCAAATACATAGACGACTCATTATTGATATATCCACAAAACACTAACAGATCTTCTCTACCAACTTAACAACGTTGAACCTACAAGAGACTTCACTTTTGAAACTGAAATCAACTACACTCTTCCGTTCCTAGATACAGGTTCAATTTCTGTTGGAAGACGCATATTTTCTATGAAAATTTCTCGGATATTCAGGCCGGTAAATGTTGTTAATACTGTTTATTATAAACAGAGCATTTACTTAAATATTTCTATCTATAAAAAATACGTATAAACATAAAAAAATGTCTTAATATATATATATTTAAATTTAATGTGAAAAATGAACATTTTGTTCTAAGAGAGCATGACCCAGGTTAGCTAGGATTTTATAAATTCAGAACCTTCGGGCTATGCAAAATATCTAACTCAGCGCCCGTCCTACAGATACTGCTATATATCTGTTCATCTGACTATGCTTCCGATGCTAGTTACCGTTACCGTGGCCAAATCGGTAAAAGCAGCGTCTTTGTTATTTAAAATCTCATCGGAATGTAGCAGAAGCGACCTTGACTAATTATGAGTTTACAAAGCATTTACTAAAAATAATTTTTACTCGTGCCGATTTCAATATCTGACTCATCCCCCATCGTAAAAAAATGCTATCTGGAGATAGAATCCCTTTTCTTTTTATTTTATTTTTTATTTTTTTTTATGTTCACGCTATACAAGCCCAAGAGTCACTCAATGTAGAGCGGTATTTGTTGTGTCAATGTTACATAGGAATAACGAACTTTTGACGTTTACAGAAAGGTTACAAACCAAAATGATCTGATCAGTTTCTACTCAAACCACTCTTCTAAAATTAAATTTGGAATTATTATTATCTCTCTGAGAGCATTAAGAATCTGCAGCCCCCAATATTTACCTAAAGAAGAAACGTACATAGAAAACACATTTAAAAACCTACAATACCCATATCATTTCATCCACAACACAAGAAGAAAGGCATACAAAATATACAACTGAAACAAAATTAATAACATAATCTGCAATAATAAATTACATGAAAACAGATGCATAATACTATCGACCAACATTCTATTAGTTTTAATTGTGAAATGTGAACAAAAGCTGTAACAAATCAAAATAAAGTATAACATTACAATTCTGTTTGTATCTGTCTATATTTCTGAGATGAGGTATTATGTAAACTATTTACATTATTCGGACTATTGTCCTCATCTTTGTCGCCATATTTATCACAACGTTTCAGCCGTTATACT
Organism: Acanthosepion pharaonis; assembly: GCA_903632075.3. NCBI lineage: Eukaryota > Metazoa > Mollusca > Cephalopoda > Sepiida > Sepiidae > Acanthosepion > Acanthosepion pharaonis. The sequence continues at coordinate 826,171 of CAHIKZ030000388.1, forward strand.
CCTCGGCCTTCTTCAGGTGGTTGGAATGTCGAACTGAACCCTTTATTTCGCTCACTGGGGTAGACTATTCTAGTTCCACGTGCCATATCTAATGGATGTCAGTTATCTGTTATCTCCTGTTAATTTCCCTCTCCAAGTTCTCCACCGCCTTAACCAGGATAAAGGCGTTAGTTAGATCCAGTGACAGTAACCAAAGCGTGTGAGTTCAATATCTAGTCAATCACTTCACCCCAAGCAAAGCGATAATAGCATTAAGATGCGGGATTTTACAAGAAGTGAAAGCGAATAAGATGTTAGTGATGAGAGATGAGGAACAGGACAATAAAAGAACTGAATTCAGGAAAAGAGAAAATGGCGATTGCCGTTGCATTTAAGTTCGCTTGTTGAACTCCCTTCCATCTCCATGCTTTCCAGGCAACTTTAAACTGCGAAAATTGAAATGCAATGTCAATCGGTATCTACTGCCCTCCGGATTACTCATCTCATTATTAATACTTCTGTTCTTAATACTTCCACACCCTGTCACCACTTGTGTCTTAGTGGCTTTAGTGCCTTGCATCCGGTGCATACCGATTAAAAAAAGATAAGGTTTGCTTGTTTACTTTTACAAGGTTCTTTTAAAAGTCAATTTTTATAAGAAAACTGACAATACAAGGAATTTCTATTTCTTTTGTGACAGCTATTTTATAGAAACATGTGGCTAATATATCCTTTTCCATTTTTGACATACGTTTCGAAACTCCGGAGATATGATGTAGGAATCCACACTCAGAGGCGTAGCTTTAGTCATGACATATTCAGCTGGATGAAAGTAGTGTCAACTTCAGCAAACGTTGAAGCGATCAGTCAAGCACGCCGATACTAAAGAGATATAAATAGAAAAAAACGTGTTTGCGATTTCGCAAGTTGTAAAGGCACTTGATATAGAAATATCGATCGGCCTCATTCTTTTCTATATTCGTTTTAATTCTTTTTCAAACCTGTTTATTCTTTGGCGTTCAATGAGGAAATTAACATTGTCAATGATTCCTTGAAATCACGATTGCTTCTGAAATAAATGCGGTAGAAAATAAATTGAAACTTGATCTTTTTATAGCAATTTTATGTCAGGTCACTCTACGCGCGCTGCTGGTGCAATGCAACGCAGTACTACCTGCCGCTTAATCGGGTCATCGGCCACGAAACCGGTCCCCTTCTTATGTCTATCCGGGGAGAAGAGTGGCTGATTATCATTAATACCCGTCAAAGATCGTTATACCTTCTTGTTGGTTCAACTCCCCTGTAGCACAATGGAGGTAAACTGGGATACATCGCTGTGTAGGCAGCCAGTGCATCAGTGACCCGGCATCAGTGAGCGGGGAGAGTAGCCTTGATCGAATCAACGGCTTCGTGTACGTGGCCAAGTCGAGCATTCAAGTTGGAAGACTTCGGCTATAGTTTGACTCGGAGATGGATAGCTTCCGCCAGGTCTACTTGTCCAATACCCAAGAAAACTTCACAGTTTTCCTAACTAAATCTTTTGATGAATCTTAATTCTTAAGTAAATAATAGGGTAATTGCGGTGTTTGCCAACAAGTAAAAGACCCCTGCTATATCGTTAAATACGATAGCTTAACGTGTTTAACAAAATATTGCAAAAGCAATCAAATATATGAATGTAGATCATTATTTAAAGAAGTAAGAGGGGAAAACTTTAACGATTAAAAACTGACAAGTCTTTCCATTTCACTGAAGCAGACCTTAAACCAATAGGAGTATTACCGCCACCTCTATCTTACTTTTGTTTTGCTTGCTTGTTTCTTTCTTTCTTTTACCTTCCTTTCACTAAAACAAAACGCCGCCTTTGATGTATTTTTTTCGCCTAACTTTGCAATAAAAAAGGAATGGGGCATTGTTTTTTTAGTGTGTTTCTTTTTAATCACTTCACCCAAAACAAAGCAATAATGGCATTAAGATGCTGGGTTTTACAAGAAGTGAAAGCGAATAAGATGTTAGTGATGAAAGATGAGGAAAAGGACAATAAAAGAACTGGATTCAGGAAAAGAGAAAATATCGATTGCCGTTGCATTTAAGTTCGCTTGTTGAACTCGCTTCCGGTGCCATGTTTTCCAGCCAACTTTAATCTGCAAAAATTGAAATGCAATGTCAATCGCTATCTACTGTCCTCCTGATAACTCTTTTCTCTTTCCGCTCATCATTAATGTTTCTATTCCTAATTATTCCACACCCTCTAATCCCCTGTGTCTCAGTGGCTTCATTGCCTTGCATGGGTGTGATTAAAATAAAATTCTGAATAAATCAAATGTGAACCTGACTACGCAGTGAAAACTCTTAACAGAGGCCGCGAAAAGCGCCATACAAACTAATTTTAACTAATTATTACTATACTATACTAATTATGACTATAACCATGCTAGTTATAACTAATTATAAAAGGTTATTATAAATAAAACACAAGAGAATAGCTAACGTACATTATACGGAGGTAAACAAGATATAATCAATCACATAGTGAGATCACGCAGCAAATAGGCCCAGAAAGAGTACAAGAAAAGTCACGATTGGGTCAGGAGGGTGATCCACAAGGAAAAGTGCAGATCAGTGATATATATGTCATATGCCGGAATGTCTTTTCTAAAGAAGGAAGCACGCCAAAATCATCTCTGGAACTTTCAGATTCAAACGGATCGCACAATATTTGACAAAAGACCGCATCTGGTTGCTGTGAGCAAGAAAGGTTGGCTAATTTTGTTTAGTGACATATCAAATCCTCAATGGGTCATTTAATCCTGAAATCTAAACATTTTGAATACAATTTTATGGCTTCAGCTAAATATATTTCGAACGCAATTGTACCTTCAACTACAGATAAAATGTATTGTTGGTCATTTTGTTACAAAATGTACTGTTGGTCATTTTGTTATAAAATGTATTGTTGCTAATTCTACTATAAAATGTATTGTTGGTCATTTTGTTATAAAATGTATTGTTGCTAATTTACTATAAAATGTATTGTTGGTCATTTTGTTATAAAACATAATTCTACTACAAAATGTATTGTTGGTCATTTTGTTATAAAATGTATTGTTGTTAATTCTACCATATAATGTATTGTTGGCCATTTTGTTATAAAATGTATTGTTGGTCATTTTGTTATAAAATGTATTGTTGGTCATTTTGTTACAAAATGTACTGTTGGTCATTTTGTTAAAAAATGTATTGTTGGTAATTCTACTATAAAATGTATTGTTGGTAATTCTACTATAAAATGTATTTGTTGGTCATTTTGTTATAAAATGTATTGTTGGTCATTTTGCTATAAAATGTATTGTTGGTCATTTAACTATAAGTATGTATTGTTGGTCATTTTTATGTAAAAAATTATTGCTGGTATTTTTACGATAAAATGTATTTTTATATTTTCATTTTTTTTGTCTGGTGCGTTCACTGTTTGCCCATAGCTTGAACCCAACAGGTGCTACAACCCTGGGTGAGGTGGACCTGGGAATAGTAGCAATTATGAAGTGGTGTCACGCTCCTCAAAACCTCCAATATCCCGATCAGAAGCCGTGCTGCCGGATGTAGTTAAGCAATAAAAGAACGCATGACATATTGGGAATCGGTATTTTAACAGGCCATTATGGAATGAACACGATGATGACAGTGGTGCCAATCTCTATCGGAGCACTCTAGTAATTGCTCCGAAGCTCTTAGCAATAAAACTGTAAGACCAGTATGTCTTTTGAAGGATCCAGACAACCCTAACGGCAGAACTTCTAAAATCAGCTATAATGCAGAGAAGAGTCATGGAATATTGATTTGTTGTCACTTGATCTTTCGTGAATGCCTAGAATTATAGAGTGAATAAGAAAAATGTTTCCATAAACGTTGAAACTCTAAATATAGTTCCAAAAGATTCTTGCAACGAAAAGGAACCATTTAAAAATTAGAACAGAGATTGAAACGATTAAAAAACACAGCATAGACGACATTGGTGAGAATATTAAATAGAATGTCGAAAAAATAGATTAAATAGAATGTTTTGGAAAAAAGCTGCGTTATCTGATCACCATAGATTAATACTGTATTTATATGATGGAAAGATATTTATAACTTGAACCGATTTTAAATGTGAATTATGTTTAAACGTTTAATTTTTTTTCTTTTTCTTTTAGATTTAACAACTTAAGTCTTTGGCAATTTCAACCATGGAAAGATTAACAATCAAACAACGTGCTAAAATTATCGAAGCCTATTACGAAAATGAACGTTCAAATAGAAATTGAATGAGAAATTCCCAGGTCGCATCATCTTTCGAAACAGTGAAGTCAACTGGCCACGATCGTGAGACTTGACGCCTTTAGATTTTTTTCCTTTGGGGTCATCTCAAAAGTAAGGTCTATGCCAACAAGCCAACAACAATTCAACAGCTGAAAGATGAGATAATAAGGCATATTGATGAGATCGAGGAGCAACTATGCAGACCATCGAGTGGAGGTGTGTCGCCGAAGCCTTGACGGACATTTGGGTGATACTATTTTTCACACATAATTGCCATGACTTAAATAACATGATCCAATAGAGAAATAAATAAATTTTCACCAATAACACTGATTTATTTACTGCTGACTTTATATATAATCCATCTTAATGAAACACCTTTATATATAATCCGTCTTAATGAAACACACTTATATATAATCCATCTTAATGAAACACCTTTATATATAATCCGTTTTAATGAAACACCTTTATATATAATCCGTTTTAATGAAACACCTTTATATATAATCCATCTTAATGAAATACCCTTTATTAGCATGTATCAAATGTATATTGGTTTTTAACTTTACTTGAAATTTTATTCCATGACTACATTATATTATTATTAACTAGTAGAGTCCGTAACAATTGCACGGTTTTGCTATTTGAATTTTCTGATGAAATTATTGACTTAAATATCTCTTTGAGTCTTTCGCGAGTAGAAAGCTCCCATAGAAGTCCACAATATCAAATATTTGCGCTGAACATCTCTAAGAAAATATTGCAATAACAATAAAATATAGTTGTGAAATCGGGACCGTCGTGACACCCAAAAACTAGAACGATTTCACCAGCAAATCTTTGTTCAATCTTAAACATCAAATGGAATTACTATGTGGCTATGACCAGAGTCTTGAAAAAAGCCAACACTCAAAGCATCGAATCACTGATCAGTAAACACCGACTTTAATGGTCAGCGCATTTAACAAGAACGAAAGAGTCAAGGTTTCCATGTTATGTCTTATTCAGTGAACTTATTTCGGGGAAAATACCACGTCGTTGCCCTCTTCAAAGATACAAGGAGCAACTCAAAACAATACCGAAAGCCACTGGACTTCAGCCTAAATCGTTTCAAACAAAAGCACATGACCATACCAACGGCGATGTTCCATCACCATTGGAACCCAAAATTTTGAAGCCACCAGAAAATGCAGAAGTTAAACGACAAGAGACAAAGGCTCGACAAAAATTGACCTCATCCTCCATCAACATTAATATGCAATCAATGCCATCGGCTCTTCTATGTAAGAATTGGTCTACTTAGTCATCACATGCGATCATCATAAAGGACTCAATCAGGAAAGAAGAAATTCAAATCTTGGAGACAAGATAAAGACACCGTCGACGCCGAGGACAACGACGTCGAATGGAAATCATTATATCGGTACAAATGAAAAGATTTAAAATTGACAAGATTTCCCATTTCACCGAAGCAGACGTTAAACACATGAAAACATTATAGCCTCATGTATCTTCTCTTTCATTCCTTTCCTCTCTGAAACATAAACAACGTCTCCGGGCAATGGCTCGGAATTGTTAATCAGAGAGCCGAGTTCCGATTACACTTGGGTTCTCTATATTCATACCCTCGAGAAAGGCATGAATCCACATCTTCTGCACCCCAGCTATGGGTTAATTAGTAAGAGTTTGTTGCAAGCTAGGGAAGGTTGCTGAATTGAATAATCACACGAAGGTTGGTTATGAACGATAATACTTAGGACAAGAACAACACATATAAGATTCGCCAGTGGTGCATAGAAGAAGTAGTCAATTGCTAGGAAAGAGTCACGTGATTTTCACAATGAATCTCCAACTGCAGAGCAACATACAGTATTTACTACTGTATTTATGTGAATGGGGACATACCCATTATCGTCCGTAGGCATGCTTTGTATCACTATTATCTAAAGAAAGAAAATAATTTTTACAATCTAAAAATATTTTCTGGTTATAAATAAACATGTAAAGGGTTGATAAAGCATAGAAAATCAATTAATTTAAACTATT
>CAHIKZ030000388.1:837500-840000 GCA_903632075.3 Acanthosepion pharaonis
CAAAAAAAAAAAATGTCTGTAATGTAATCGATCGTGACCTGGCATCTCTAATTCAGTCACTTTCCTACTAGCGTGACAAATTTCCTCTATCATTTTTATAAATATTTTCATAGCAATTGTTCTGAGGAGCTATTCCCTGGTGTTACGAATATTGTGGTCTGTTTGGATTGTGGCTAGCTAAGTTTAAAATTAAGACAGAAGAAAACCATCCTTTTTCCCCATTTTCATTTTGGCCTTGTGCCACACTTTTTAATTTTTACAAATAAATATTGCTATTCCATGTCATCTCGACCACTTAGATTTAAGTGTTCTGCTAGACTGGCAATTAGGTCTCATTGATTTACTGTTGAGCTAGCCAGATGTAACCGCATGTTCTATTCCAGTAGTTCCTTTGATCGCATTTCTCCCATGTGGAACTGTCTTCCGGTTTTATTCTTCCCTGTCACCTACAATCTTAAAAATTTAAATGCAACGCCAATCGCCATGTTCTTTTTTTTTAAATAGTGTAATAAATATTCACATTTATTATTATTGTGGCATACATACGGACGATAATGGATATGTCCCCATTCACATGAATACAATAGTAAATACTGTATGTTAGTCTGCAGTTGGAGATTCATCTCCATCTGTGCTGGTCAAACTCTCTGACTCCGGGCAGAGAGGATCCCAAGACAAGGGTATGTCGAAGGGCAGAGTCTCGTCTCGGGAAACAGCTACCCAACCCCGTTTTATATTGGGTCTACGGGGAATTTTTGGCCGAGCCTACGGGCTCGGATGCCACACATTAAATTCGGCCTTGTGCCATATGTGACCGCATAGGACGGTTGGTAAATATCCGGTAGTTGGAGATTCCTCTCCAGCTGTGCTGGTCGGACTCTCTGCTTCGGGCAGAGAAGATACCAAGACAAGGCTGTGTCGAAAGGCGGACTTTCGTCTCGGGAAGCGGCTGCTCGGCCCCGTTTTATACGGGGTCTACGGGGAATTTTTGGCCGAGCCTAAGGGCTCGGATACCCTACATCAATTACACTATTTATATTATTTGGACTATTTTCCTCAACTTTTCCGCTATATTTATTACAACGTTTCGGCCGTTGTACGTTCCGGCCTTCTTCAGGTGGTTGGAATGTCGAACTGAACCCTTTATTTCGCTCACTGTGGTAGACTGTTCTAGTTCCATGTGCCATGTTTTAATGGATGTCAGTTATCAGTTATCTCCTGTTAATTCCCCTCTCCAAGTTCTCCACTGCCTTAGCTGGGTATTGAACTCACACTGTTTGGGTCCTGTCACTGGATCTATCTAACGCCTTTATCCACTGTGCCATGTGTCCTCAAGAACATGGCACGTAGAACTAGAACAGTCTACTACAGTGAGCGAAATAAAGGGTTCAGTTCGACATTCCAACCACCTGAGGAAGGTCGGAGCGTACAACGGCCGAAACGTTGTAATAAATATAGCGAAAAAGATGAGGAAAATAGTCCAAATAATGTAAATAGTGTACATAATACCTCATCTTAGAAATGTAGACATATACCCTACATTAAGTTCGGCCTTGTGCCATATCTGACCGTGGGGGGCGGTTGGTAGATATCCTGCAGTTGGAAATGCATTGTGGAATTCATTTGACACACTTTTAGCAATTGACTACTTCTTCTACTAGGCTGATCTTATATGTGTTGTTCTTGTCCTAAGTATTATCGTTCATTACCAACCTTCGTGTGATTATCCTACTCAGTAAGCTTCCCGAGGTTACAACAATTATTGACATTATTTTTTATAGTGCCCCTATCGAATCTCATGAAAATATAAATCTACGTCCCAGAATCACTTCTTTTTCAAGCCAACATACATGATTGTAAAAACGTTAGCAAATTAAAAGAAAAAGCTTAAATTAATGATCTATTATTCTCGCCTGAGTACATCTTTCAAATCTACCATTCTAAAAATAACAGTTTGCTAGAGAACCATCCCTGACTCTCCCCCCCCCTCATTAGAATGTCTGACACTCAACTCCACGAGAGCACCTCTTTGCGACTGCTCGGTCTCACATTGTCTGCTGACCTGAGATGGAAGTAATACATTGAGTCAATAGCTTCGTCTACCGCAAGGAAAGTTGGCTCCCTGTGCCGCGCCAGGAAATTTTTCTCCCCGGGATCGATCCTTCAAATCTACAAATCAACCATTCACCCTTGCATGAAGTATTGCTGCCATATATGGTCTGGTGCCCCTTCTAATTGTCTCAAATATAAAAATCTACCATTCGTCCTTGCATTGAATACTGTTGCTATATAAAGGTCACCCCGATGTTCATCTCGGCAAAATCCAGAGACGGATATGCAATGTGATAGTGCCTGATCTGGCATCTCGTCTACAGCCACTTTCTCACAGACGTTCTGTGGCTTCCCTCTGTCTTTTCTACAAACATTTTCATGGCTACTGCTCTGACGAGCTACTTTCACTGGTGCCTCGACTTCATGAATTTAAGCGTGCTACCCTTTC
>CAHIKZ030000388.1:845000-893932 GCA_903632075.3 Acanthosepion pharaonis
TATAAACAGACCATTTACTTAAATATTTGTATCTATATACACACACACACACACACACACATATATATATATATATATATATATATATATATATATATATATATATATATATATTATAGTATAAAAAAAGGAAGAACAGTAAGATTTGTAATCCGGTGTTTTTATTGATATTTTTATTTTTACAAAACAGTGTTCAATGAAAATGTACAGAGCATAAATATAAATCAACTGATTTAAAAATATGGTTTCATCGCTACACAGGAATTACCATGTTTTGAAACATGGTAATTCCTGTAGCGATGAAACTATATTATTAAATCAGTTAATTTTTATATATATATATATATATATATATATATATATATATATATATATATATATATATATGTGTGTATATATATATATATATATATATATATATATATATATATATATATATCCGCGGAGCTATGTAAAGTACCAGGTTGAGAACTGGCGCGGGCTAGTTGCCCTTGATGAAGGTAAAAGGAGTCTCTGTGAGCTTTGGTTATCAATCCTTTTAGTGTTGATTTCACGATAAAAAGACTGGGAAGGAAGGACTCATGACAGCTTAACCCTTTCATAATATTGCATGTGTCTCCCGAGAGGCGTGTACTGGATGATATTGACTGTGATCTGGTAATAATTTTTTATAAAGTGTTTCTGGTATGAAACCGTATTTTTACACTTTCATAATATTTTGACCTCAGTTTGGGGTTAACTATTTACCCATAGCTGGCACCCTAACAGGTGCTACCACCCCGGGTCAGGGTGGACTGAGAATACCAGCAATTAAGAGATGGTCCCACGTTTCTCAAAACCTCCTGATCAGAGGCCTTGCTGTTGGACGCAGTTTATCGTCTTACCCAGGACGCGGATGTAGTTTATTGTCATACCCAGGACGCGGATGTAGTTTATCGTCATACCTAAGACGGTACAGACCTGTGAAAATAGGTTTGGGATAAACTCTGGTAATAAACAAATCATATTTAAGTTCAAACAAGAACGTCTAAAAAAGGCAAAATACAATCATTTTTCTACTTTCATAGAGAATTGCAAAGATGGATGAAGTGAATTAAGTTGGGTGTGAAAAGCCGTAGCGTCGTTGATAGAATAAAAAATGAAGAATCCGTCATCCAAGTAACGCAAATATACATTGGGTTTACGGCATTTTTCAAACAAAATGCTCTCGTAGAAATCAACGAAAATGTTGGCCAATACTGGACGCAGGGGACTACCCATTGCGACCCCATCGATTTAGGTATACATTTGTCAAAACTAAACCTCCTCTGTTGCTGAATGCACAAACGCCAAAAACAGAGGTTCTGGAATTAATGAAGGACCCAGGTGACTCCTATAGAGAGCATCGCAACAAATTTGCAAGGTGTCTTGAATGAACACTTTCCTATACAAACTCAAAATATCAAATGGCACTAAAAGATTATTTTCAGAACAAATCTCAGAAATTATAATGAAATTCAGTGAAACAGTGCAGAATGAATCAGAAACAGGTTGGAGAATTTCAGCCAGTTCATGTTGTGCAGAACATATTGTTCGAAGAAGCACATTGTCCTTATGTAACCTTAGGTAAACCGTACAATCGACACTCCTGGAAATCAGGTTACTTTTAAATACAGAGAATAACCGTCTTTGTATTTTCGCGTCTATTTTATTGATATGCCACATGCCACATGTTCTATCATATATATAATATCATATATATATACATATATATATATATATATATATATATATATATATATATATATATATATATTCAAGAGGATAGAATCCAGGTAGAACTAATGTCCAGGACAGAGTAAGAATATAATATAAAAAGCTCAAACACTAATATTCCATGGTTATAATTTATTACATTGGAATCGTAATTACGATCCAATTCATCGGACCTACGAATTCAAATATATATATATATATATATATATATATATATATATATATATATATATATATATATATATATATAATTTTGATTCGTTCTTATCCTACTTAAGATTATCGCATAAACTTTCATCACTGAATCAATAAGCTGGCAGATCCTCATACGTCGAAACCGACGGGAAAGAGTCCATCATATATATATATACATATATATATATATATATTGTATATTTAAGCAACATATTTTCATTCAAAGAGGTTTGGTTAAATAATTTAGATATATCATGTCGATTAGTTTTCCTTATGATCATTTTAAGTTCGTGGATTCATCTTTTGGTAGATTTAGAAAACTGAGTAAGAAAAATACCAAAATTTTCTTTCGAATACTTTTAATTTTCCCAAGTAAATAATTCTCCCCCAACCCAAATTTTATTTTCCCAAAAATTAATCCGCGAAGTTGAAAGGATCACAACGAAAACTAATCGATATGATATGTATAAATTATTTAACCAAACCTTTTTGAACATATATCAAGTTGGCATCTACGCGGATGACACCACAATTTACTCCTGCCTCAAAAACAAATCTAGTGTCACTGACAAAACTAACCTGGCCGTGCGTCTCGGAATGGACCTCCAATCGGTTGTGAACTCGGGCAGGAATTGGCTGGTCAACTTTAATGCCTCAAAAACAAAACTGCTCTCTATTAATCACCATAGAGTTCCTTCCTGCCATCCATTAGAATGTCTGACGCTCAACTTATCGAGAGCACCTCTTCGTCCACGTTGACAAAGGAAAGTTGGAACAAATACATTGAGTGCCGTCCGCCAGGAAAGTTGGCTTTTTCCCCGGAATCGATCCTGGAATCGATCTACAAATCAACAATTCGCCCTTGCATGGAGTATTGCTGCCATATATAGTCTGGAGCCCCTTCTGTTTGCCTCAGGGTTCTTGATAGGCTCCAGAGGCGGATATGCAATATAATTGGACCTGATCTGGCATCTAGTCTACAGTCACTTTCTTACAGATTCGCCGTCACCTCTCTCTGTCTGTTTTACAAATACTTTCATGTCATTTGCTCCGAGGAGCTGCATTCGCTGGTTCCCAGACTTCATGAGTTCAAGCGCCTTACGAGGCTGACATCCCGCTCTCACCCTTTCACTGTCGAAACTCCTAACTGTAGCCGTCTCTTCTACTCCAATAGCTTCATGTCTTGCACCTCTCGCCTGTGGAACTCTCTTCCCTATTCTAGTTTCCCTGAGAGCTATAATTTCCAGCTATTCAAATGTAATGTCAATCGACATCTCCAGTTGCCTTGATCTATCCACTATCCCCCCCCTCATCCTTTCTTCTATCACTCCTATCGGATCTTGCTCCAAATTTTCTGTAACACCTTGCGTCCTAGTGGCTTCTCGGCTTGCTTGGGGTGAAACGCTTAATATATATATATATATATATTGGACTTATGTATATATCTATGTATATATAAATAAACAGAAATATTATATTATAGATATTTTTATTTTTACAAAATAGTGCTCAATGTAAATTTACAAAGCATTAATGTTATAAATTAATTGATTTAAAATATGGTAAACCATATTTTAAAAAATGTTAAAATATTGTAAAGCGTATTTTAAATCAATTAATTTATAATATATATATATATGTGAAAATATATAGAAAATAGGAAGGAACTGGTTAGGTAAATAATCCAAAGTATAATTAACTACAAACATGCATACTACATAACACACTTCATAATCCATAGCCTAAATTAGTAGTTTAAATACCTTACATATAAGATAACCCTTTATGAAGTCGTCAAAAAACTAAACGTTACGAAAGTTTCCTTTTTTTTTTTTTTTTTTTTTTTTTTAATATGCACAATTCCCTTTCATAATAAAATAAAATAAAATAAAATAAATAAATCTCCATAGACAAGCAAACTAGACGATGGCCAATGCATCTTCCGTTTCATTTTTGACACCCCACCTTTCCCCTGACTTGACACCTTGAAAGTATCTCTATACCGCTACTCAATATAAACACCCTACACTCGCCTACCCAATTTAGAAAATTCACCATAGCTGTTACCATGGGGATTTTGATTTCAATTTTAAAACAAGTAAATATCAGATATACGTTATTCCAACAAAAATTTCGCTTGAGGATGGAACGGGGGCCCATTTTACTTTCAACTCAATTTAATTTAAAGGATTATATTGAAGTTTTCGGCTCTAGTTTTAAAACATGAGACCTCTTATGTAGCGATTTGGAATCATATTTTTAAATAAATAATTTAATATATATATATATATATATATATATATATATTGAATATATATATATGTGTGTGTGTATATATATATATATATATATATATATATATATATATACTAGTATTTCGACTGTTTTTTAGCGTTCACAGTTAAATTTCTATTTCTGACACGAACTCAGTCCACAACGGTGTTGATGAGACAGACGACTGGTTACTTCGTCGGAAGAAATAGGTTATTTCCCCATATGAAGTGATTTTGGATTTTATTGTTTATTAATTATTTGCTTTATTATAATAAATACATTGAGCCCTTTTTGTGGATCATTTTTTTTACTTGGATCCACTTGGATTATATACCAACAGATTTGTCACCCCTATATATATATATATATTATATATATATATATATATATATATATATGGCAATCTTGATATTTCTAGTTGTACTAAGGTTTTATCATCTTACATTATCGTCATTTATTCTGATCTGCTACATTTGTAATATTTTTCTTTCTGAAACGACAAACCAGTTGCTTAGCACCTGTCGTGTCGAGTCTGAGTTCAGCTTTGCCGCCTCCGCAAAGGATAGGCATTCAAATCGTGTCTTGAACATTCAGCAAGGAATTCTCGTGCGCATGCGTTGACGACGATAACTGAAGATAAAACTAATTTCCAAGGCGCACTAATACTGCATGACTTCGACGCGGGTGATGACTTGAGAGAATAAAAATTTGATAGTTTGAAAGCGGAAAACTGGCCGCTGTTAGACGACGGATAAAATGAAAGAGGTTTAGATACGTAGACACACTTGAAGCAAACAAGCGTAAATATGTATTTCTTCTTATCAGACTTCGATTTCCAGGTTAAATTTCCAGCTTCTTAAAGTTTGTCTCCTTATATCAAGTTGCATTTCATACCAGCTTCTATCCGGATGTGAGGTTAGCTTCATGGATAACGTCACGGAATAATAAATCGGAGAGCTGAGTTCGAATACTAGTTAGTCCGTTATTTACTTACGCATAAATCCCCTTGGAATCCATAGAATCCCCCCAGATATGGGTTATGTTATACCGGAACATACCTATTCTATTGTTAATAGACTCTCCCACATATAATAAGTAGTAGTAGTAGCAGTCGCCAATGAGCTCAGTGGGTCGGTCTGAGTTCAGTCTGAATCGGACGACTGGATGACCGGTTGAACTCTCTGCCTTCGGGCGGGGAGGAACCCGAACGAGGCTACGCCGAAGGGCGGAGTCTCTTTCGGGGAGGTAAACCGACCCTGAACCCGTGTATACGGCTTCAAAAGGCATATTTTTGGCCGAGCCTACGGGCTCGGAGATCTCACGTTAAACTGGCCTTGTGCCACATGATGCCCTCGTGGGGTGGGGTGACTAAATACCGCTCAGTGAGTTGGTCAGTCAGTCGATGTCGGACATTAAAGTATCAACCACCACAATTAGATTGCTGCGTCATTAACTATTAAGTTCCTAACGTTCTGTACGTCGAACCTTTTTAGGACCGACTTAGTGAAATACAAGACTCCACTGTGAAACTTCTCTACAACAGGTTAAATAGTAGAACTTGTATCTGAAAATCTAATTCGTATCCTGAAAAGAAATTTTAATACAATTTACTCGAAAAAAAAAAGGTATTATTCTTAAAATAAAATAATTTTTTTTCTCTCCAGAATCTACCTTACATATTATTGTGAGACCGGAACTACCTACACAATAGATTCTTCCAGGTCTATATTAAGTATGCGACACAACACTCCAGACAGAGAGATAGAGAGACAGTGAGAGCCGCGTACGACTACCAGTATTAGACACTAACATATAATAAGCTCCGCTTACACTATCTCTGTAACCTGTTGTTAATATATCTTTCTTACATCTAATCCGTGTTCCGTGTTTTCCTTCTGTGGTCCCAACTTTGGCCCCACATCATATATCTATAAGCCTACTATTCGTCCATGCTTTAGATATTGCTACCACAAATGGTCTTATGCCCTTGCTGTTCACCTTGAGCTTCTTGATAAGATCCAAAGGAGAATCTGCAATATTATTGGTCCTTACATGGCGACACAGCTCCAGTCATATTCCCACCACCGTGAGGTTATCTATGTCTTTCAATGTATAAATACTTTCATGGTAATTGTTTGAATGACTCCTTCGCTATGGGAGCTAGAGTTTTTGAATTTAAGCGCAGTACTAGACTAGCGTTGAGGTTTCATCAGTTTACAGTTGAGCTGGTTAGGTGTAGCCGTAAGTTCTATGTTAACAGTTTCTTCTCTTACATTCTCGCTTGTGGAACTCCCTTCCGGCTCCTTGCTTTACAGCCAACTTTAATCTGCAAAAATTTAAATGTAATGTCAATCGCTATCTAATGTCCTCCTGATTTTTCTTTCCTCATCCTGCTCATTATTAATGTTTCTGTTCCTAATTTTTTCTACAACCTGTAACTCCTCTTGTCTCATTGATTTTACAGCCTTGTATCGTGGGATAACAATTAAAAAATAATTCAGTTTGAAATCACTCAGAAAAGCTTGATAAGTTGCAAAAGAAATCAATCAATCTTCCTCCATGTGCCGTTTACGTTCAAACTGCGGGTGATCATAGCGCTCCACTACTTCCTATTCTTTGTAAGTCTTAGCAATGCTGGTATTCTTATTAACCCTTCATTTTCTGCCATCCATTTACACACGCTCGTAAGGCTTCGAATAATTGCTTCAGTGTTCCTGAGAAGATATGTGTACAAAGCTTACACCGTCTTCATTTGATAAAATGTGTCATTCTCTCTGGCTGAGCTTCCACAACTCTTCCAGATTGAGCATATTTTTCTAGTTAGTGCTTCCCTTTCGTTTTCTTCACAATTATTCGATGTTTAGACCTCCAGTTGTAAGCTGGACATTATTAGAAACGTACCAGAAAGTGATCAAAGGTTTTTGAAACTACAGTAATATTGGGAAATCATATTAATCTAATCTTCTCCGCTCTGTAATAAACATGCTCCATTACTTATTAAGCTAAAACAATTGTAATTCCTGTGTTTATTAAACTTGCCGCTTATTTATTTTAGTAGAATCTTCCGAGAAAATAATTCATTTCTAAGTTTCATCGTTGCCTACTGCATGTTCTGTTTACTTAGCAACCAAGCATCCTTTTGCTCCATCTGATATAGTTTCATTTAATAACTTCTATATCTCTTATCTTCATTCCCTGTTCGATTCATCAGTTTTAGTTTTCTTCAACATTTCTCTCGCTATCGATCTTTGTACATTTTTATATTTTTATTGATTTTATTGATTTCCATATTTCGCTACAAAACATACAAAATGAACAAAACTAAATAAGTGAATACAATCTACAACAAAAATACTAATTTTATAATTCTAGAAACAAATTCTTTGTCTGCTAAATTCGAAAATTCTTTCGAAAACACAAAATTTACACCCACTAGCACCAATACAATCTGGTCAGCAATATCATAGAATAAACAATGTCGGAAACTGAGATTTATGAGATAAACAGCCTGCCATGCCACAAGAAATATATAAGCGAGATGCCTAGAAAATTTAAAGACCTGAAGAGTTTGAGTAACTCATAAAATTCCTTTGTCTCATATGGAAATTAAACAAGCCACAATTTTTATTTTAAAGATATATTATTAAAAAAAATAATACAAAATCTATTTCATAGAAAATACCTAGAAGGAATATTAATAAATTGTTAATATATTATAACAACCTACCAAACACAATTTTTCATGTATTCAGTATTCTTAATATTATATTTAAAGAATGTAAATATTTGCAGATGATATTTATTTACATTTTTTGTTCGGATCATGGTGGCTGCACGGGTTCACCTGAGTCTTTCTATCCAGTGTTTATGGGCATTCATTCTGCCTGGCAGGCCTTATAGTTTGCATCTTCTAGCTTCGCATAATTGTCGAACGCCCGCTTAGGAGTACAAAGAAGCATATCGCTAATCAACTCATCTTTATACCTCCAGAAATGCTCTTCAAATCTTGTTCTTTCTTGAATGGCCTGAATAAGATGGTGTTTTTTTGTTGTTCCGTTCTGTCTCCATTCAGGATTCTTTATATACACTTTTAATCACATCGTGCTGGTTGCACGGATTTCTCTCTCTCTCTCTCTCTCTCTCTCTCTCTCTCTCTCTGCAGTTCTACGGGATTTCGTTGCGTCCGGTAAATCCCTTTCTTTGCTTCTTGTATCTTCAAATAATTGTCGAAGGTACGTTTTAAAAGGGCGACCGACATTAGCGCGCCCATGATTTTGTATTCAAAGAAGCTGAACAGCTTATCCGTATTTCACCAGATATGCTCTCCAAATTCTTCTTTCTTGAATGATCTGTGGAAGAAGAGGTAGATAGCTGTAGAACTTCCGTTTTCTTTCTTTTTTTTTTTTGGTTCGGTTCTGTCTCCAGGATAGATTCAGAGCAATGGGCAACATCCTTCTGTATTTACTAATTTCTTTTCTGATCCTTTCGTTAATACCCAAGCCGCACTTACATACAATGGCTAGGAAGAAGTATCTTTTCACGGTGACGGGTGAATTCGATTTCCAAATTGTTCATAGCCTCTCTCTGACAGCCCATGTCTTGCCAACGTGGTTTGTTACATCGTTTTCTGTAGAGGCTTTATTAGTGCTAAGAAAAATGACCTGGTCGACCCTTTTTAATTGATTACCTGATAGAGAGTTGATGGCGTTTTGTTGCTTATAAGGCCGTGTACTCGCCGTGTCTCGTCGCTGTCTCCAAGATTAGAACTAGTTCTGCTTTCAAAACTATACTTACAAAGAGGAAAGCTTGCGACAATATCACGTTAGAGCACGATCATCGAAGTTAAGCAACGTCGAACCTGGTCAGTACCTAGATTGGCGACCGCTTAGAAATACCAGGTTCTTTATGTTTGTGTGTGAGGAGGATGTAATAGATAACGGCTCGGAATTTGAAGTCGGAGAGCCGAGTTCGCGTTCCAGTGGGGTTCGTTATATTCACTGACGCGCGAATGCCCTTGGGAAAGGTATGGATCCACCTCTTCCCCCAACCACATCGTCGTCGTCGTCCTGGGCGGCGACAAATGGGGTAGCATTATTCTGCACGAGAAGTACGGTGGCACGACTCCGCGGTTTGCAAGTGAGGGACGAAGAACTGGCAAAATACTACTACGATATGCGTTTCCCACCAACCGTGCTAGAAAAGGCGAAGACGTGTGGACGCTGAGGCACTCGGACCAGGCCGTGGAAAACAACTGAGATGTGTTTAGAGGGTCCCCAGCATGGCCAATCACGATGGGGCCTGCACGGATGCACTGTTAGTAGGACTTGTAATAGTAAATGATTATCATCTGCAAAATACTTCTTAAAATCTAAAAATATTTTATGGCTTAAATAACCCGAAAAAGGTTGATAAACCGTAAAAAACGAATCAATCAATAAAAGCAAAGATGCCAATTTCATCAGTATAGTAGTCATAGTGGTTATGGTCCAAGTTCCTTGTAGCACGGTGATGGTCCAAGGTTAGAACCAATGAAAGAATAACACAAACACAGGTATGGAATACAAAGATATATTACAACAGAAATATTAGGTTGGTGCAAAAATTATGACGTAATAATGTCGTTTTTTGACGTATTTTTTAACGTTAAAAAACGACATTCTTACGTCATTATTTTTGCACCAACCTAATATAATACAAAGAAGTAGAAGTATTAGTAATGGCTATCAGATTTGGTTAGAGTGAACTATGTTGTCTCGACAAGTATAACTATTCAAATGTCCTTACAATCTGCTCTCAATTATCTCTCCTCGTCTTACAACCTCCTCACACCTCTTGGGAGGCGCAGTATTTATAATGTCAGGAATAGTCCATTATTATTATGGGTAAGTTCCCATAACAATAGTTTCGACAGGTTATCGTCTGTCACTAGATTTTGAATGTTGACATTCTCTTTCATTGTATCGACAGAGGTTCGTAGCGCATGGTCATAAATAATGAAGAGAGATGGAGAAAGAGTTTCCACTTACAAAATACCTGGGATAGCATCGAAAATAAACGTCTCCGCCTTGGCTTGTGCATCATTATTGCATTTACGGTTTCACTTGGGATGCCGTTTTGCAGGAAATATCTGTTCCATTTTACCTCTATGAACGGACGCAAATGCATTTGGGGAGCCGACAAAAGAGGAAGGCTGAGTTCAGCTTCTTTTCTCTCACACCCTAAATGATTCTCCTAACGGTTGAAGTCTGAGCAGTGCTAGATCAATTTTTGCGAAATGCATGTGTGTCTATTTTTTGGGTTTTTTTAATAAAGGTATTTTTAAATATTGAAATAATTCATAAATTGCTCTTTTGTTAACTTGAAGCGCACACGTGGCTACATTTCACGGTGAATCAGTGCGTCCAGACCTGTAGGTTGAGAAACACTGTTCAAGAGAGAGTAGAATGGTTTCGAATTCAGAATTATTCTTTTTCTAGACCAGCTGCCAACCAAGGTTATTTGTATGTAAGTGAATACAATAACCTTACCTAGAATTTCAACTCACATTGATAAACAAGTTTATTATCCCCGTCTTAATTCTTGGATACAAATAATTTTTAAATGAAGCTTACCATTTTTTTTTTTTTTTTTTTTTGTGGAGAAATGAAAACATTTGGTACGTTAAACTAAAAGAATCTTGAATCAAAGACAAAAAACCGGAGATTAATTTTAAAATAATGAAATATAAATAAAATAAAGTTTCATTTTCTTAGCTTCTTGAAATCGACAGTGGACGCAAAAATGAAGAATTTAGATTTTATGAAATAAAATATCCAATTACGAAGATTTAACTTAAATATGGAAGTCATGTGCTTGGTGTCTCTAGTTTTTTTTGTTTTTTTTTTATAAATAAAGATTTTTAAATATAGAAATAATTCATAAATTGCTCTTCTGGTAACTTGAAGCGTACCTGGCTACCTTTCATTGCACTTGGGCGCACCAGTTTAGAATTGCTTCTGTGTACTATGATTCTTCCTCCAGTAAACATGGTTGTCATTGTTCCGTTTGATATTAATGGCAAAACCATTTCCATAATATTTACTGTCTGTTTCCAAAAGTGATTTTGGTGTTAGGACTATTGTTGGTATGTTTGAATCAGTGTTTGTGGCTAGCTAAGTTTAGAATTAAGACAGAAGAAGGCCGTCCTTTTCCACAATCCCCCTTTTTTTTTGGCATTGTGCCAGATTTTGTACCATCGTACAAATAAATATCGATATATACATAAACACCAACGCCATAAGACATAAACGTGTGTTGTCAACACAACCAATGACAGACAAAATAACATAGAATTTAAGATTAGCTAGGTATGAGATAGTTAATGTGGACCAGCCTTAACCCCTCCACTTTTTCGGCCTTGTGCCACAATTATGCAATTTTTACATAAAAAATATCTAGAATTTAAGACTGGAAATATAACTCAGCATTATTTCAATTTCGAATGAATTAATAGCGAAACTTTTTTAAATATATAAAGATTTTTCGACTTGTTTCTTTTTTAATAATATTTATTACTTACACACACACACACACACACACATATATATATATATATATATAAGTAATTAATTTTCGGGATTTAGGCTTATAGCAATGAGTCTAGAAGAATCCTTAACAGGATGCAGAAAGCACTGGACGGCCCTTTCATTCTATTCTGGGACTCGTCAACAGTGCGCATCCACTACCAAGAATTGAGACCCAGACCGTTTCGATACAACGCAAACGTCATACCAACTGTACCACGGGACTCGGTGACGAAGAAGACACAAACTAGACTCAATATAGCGTGCTCACTCAGTTCCGCAGCGATATTCATCCAAGTATTCAGATAACCACGGAACATTGCCCCAAGAGCCACGACTGCTTTTTGACCCTTAGCCGCTCCAGTATTCAGATAACCACGGAAAAAAAGCAGTCATGGCTCTTGGGGCACTGTTCCGTAGTTATCTGAATACTTGGATGGGTATCACTGCGGAACTGAGTGAGTAGCACACTATATTGAGTCTAGTTTGTGCTCTCTTCGTTACAGAGTCCCGTGGTACAGTTGGTATGACGTTTGCATTGTATCGAAACGGTCCGAATTCGCTTCTTGGTAGTGGTATGCGCACTGCTGATGAGTCCTAGATAGAACGAAGCAGCCGTCCAGTGCATCCTGTTAAGGATTCTTCAAGACTTATTGCTATAAGCCTAAATCTCGAAAATTAATTACTGCCGATGAGTCCCAGATAGGGCGAAACGACCATCCAGTGCTTTCTGTATTCTGTTGAAAATTCTTCTAGACTCATTGCTATATATATATATATATATATATATATACACACACGTTACATTTTACTAGCACGCAAATACGTTTTCATATATCTCAATATTACATTTTTCATGTGTCTGCGCATGCGTGCGCCAGTATACAATTTTAATCTTTATTTGTTGAAGAACAGCGAAGTGTCTATAGAATTAATTACCACCCAAATGTTTATCACCAGTTTAACATCTGACGTCTTCGATTTTTGTTTCTGCATGGACGCCAGTGCTTGAACAAGTTTGAACCCGTGTGCAGACATCTTCATATCGACATATTTCATTTGTGCCGTAAAGAAAAATGCACATTGTTGCAGACGAGTAAAACCGGGGAAGGAGATTTGTTTAAGCAGACGACAGGAAGGCATCAGTGATAAGAAAACAGCTTCTGCTAGTACTGACATCGGCTATTTAATTATTCACTTCTTTCTTTTTATGCGCCATGTCCTTTCAGAACGTAGGCGATCATGACTCTCCACCTCCTTCTATCTCTTAAGGCTCTCAGCAAGTTCCTTCCCTCTGCTTCTTCCCCCAGACCACGTTCTGTCATCCACCCGATCAAGCTCGTCAGGTATGTCACCCGCTGTTTTCCCTTGTCTCTCTTTCCCTCTATTCGACACGTGAGTATCAGATTCTCCAGATCCTCCTTTCTCATTATGTGTCCCTGTTGTGTCGGAAACCTACCACCTTTCTTGAAGATGAACTTGTCTGCGTCTGTGAACAAAGACTTTAAATAGTGGCATATCAGTTGACATGGGGAAGATAGATAGACAGAGAAGTTCTTAGCTGAGCTAGTTATTGACTACTCAGGCGATTTCTGTACCTCTTTACCAATCTATTAAAACCCTTTTTATTGTTACGTGTTATTTGGCGTTTGTCTCTACTAACCCCAAATCAACATCATAACAGTCCCAGAAAATTTAACTGCCTCTTTCTGATGTTAAGTATAAGCCTTCTCCTTGTTTGCAACCTCTCTAAGACCTCATCGTTGCTCACACGCTTTGATCATAATAAATTAGCATCCTTCTGTAGAACCACATCTCTGTCGCCTCGTCTGTTCTTGATCTTTGAGGAAATTGTCCAACATTCGATGCCGTAAAAAAAGGACAGAGGTCACGTAACACCTCAGTATTCTTTTCTTTGTACACCAAAGAAATCCTCCTGCCTCGCACTAGTCTGCCCAGCTTTTCGAATGCGTCCTTTGTCATCTCGATACGTCGACTGATCTCAGTGTCGTACTTACCGTCCTCTGTCGAAACGTTTCCCAGATATTTAAACTTCCGTGTTTGCTTGATTCTAGTGTTCCCGACCTGCAAATCGCATTTCGGACTCGTCTTCATTACTGATGGTCATGCATTCTGTCTTCTAAAACGCATGAAATTAAGGGGTTCATTTTTGCTTCAAAACATTGTATTTTCTTATGCATAATACGAGAAATTTTGAACAAAAATTAAAGGCATAAGGGGGAGCGTATTATACACAAGTACATATTTTCAGACCTTTTTACTTAGCCTAAAAAAACCCTTCTTTGAAACAGCAAGATTGCAAATACACTCAGCACAGTAGATAGTGATTTTCCAGATGTGGCACAAGGCCGAAAGTATGGGGCAACCAGTGAGGATCGAACTCACTACTCAGTCGTAATTGTTCTAGCGAGACAAACTTGCTTAACCATTACACCACCTCGAGGTGCCCTGCTCAGCACAGTAGGTAATAAAACACAAAGTAAGCAGGTGTTGATAACAATTGTTTAAATAAAAAAAAAGATATTTGATACGTCGGCCATATTTGTTTTTTGGGAATCAGCGGAATTGAACGTCATCTGACTCACAAGATAAAATTTGTTTCTGTTTCGATTTTCTTGTGTTTTTCTTTTTAAAAAGTTTCCTCTGATAATGAAAGATGCCCCGCCCTCCACCTGGGATTTGATCTATTATTATTTTTAACTTCTACGGAGTGATTTTTTCAGTGCAACCACGTCGCTTAACGCCAATACCGTGGAAAAATTTCTCAAGCTTCCTTGGTACTTCCATTTTTGAGGATGCCTCAGGCGTGAGGCAATAAACGCAGACCCCTTCCGACGGAGAGGTACTACCTGGGAAGGATGAACTCTTGGGTTTCGACCTATTATTATTTTCAACTTCCCAACAGAAGCGAACTCCTCAACACGTAATGGGATGGCTGTACTACTGGGCCGTATTATACTTAATTGTTGTGTCGGAAACCTACCACCCCTCTGGAAGATGAACTTGTCTGTGAACAAAGACTTTAAATAGTGGCTTGTCAGTTGACATGGAAGATAGATAGACAGAGAAGTTCTTAGCTGAGCTAGTTATTGACTACTCAGGCGATTTCTGTACCATTTTACCAACCTATTAAAACCCTTTTTATTGTTACGTGTTATTTGGCGTTTGTCTCTACTAACCCCAAATCAACACACACACACACACACATATATATATATATATATATATATATATATATATATATATATATACCTTTTATACCTTTTTTGTAAGTTTGTATGTCATGCTATAGCTATAAACTGTTAAATGCGTTACAAATACATAAGTATTATCCAATTACATCATTAGCAAATTGAAAATAAAGCTTCTGAAATATTTTGATTTTTACTGTTATTCCGTATATGGTAAAATCGAATTTTCGGTTTGGGGAAGATATTTTTTCAAGAACTAAAACAAATTAATGCGTTTTTCATTACCTAATAATTCGCGATAGTCGGCCGAAATCGGCTACCTGGTAATTCCTATTAACTTAGATTTAAACATGATAGTCAGGCGGGAGAGTCCATCATACATAAAATAGGGAGTTCATTTTCAAACACCCTGTATATCCAGTTTATTTTTTACCATCATTATTAGGCCCCCAATGAAAATGCAGCATTTTGATACATATTTGGATTGGACGGAGAGGAATGAGTTCTTGTGGTGTTCATGTCAATTGTTAGAATGAATGGGTCTTGAATCGGAATAGCTAGGAGTAAAAAGGAGTGGTCTTGTGCCACAAATAATGGATACTAGAATAATAAAACAAGAGATAATAAAACATAAAGTAGGCAGATGTTGATGACAACGGGTATTTAATTTTGTTTTTTGGGAATCAGCGAAATTGAAAGTCATCTGAAAGATAAAGTTTGTTTCTATTTCGATTTTCGTGTTTTTTTTGTAAAGTTTCCTCTCATAATGAAAGACAATATTTTTTTTTAAATTTATTTTCATAGTTTATTAGTATAAAGAAATATGATAAAGTCATATCAAAACAGAATATTCTGATAGATTAATTAACACCTTAAAATACATTAGCGGGTATGTCGATTTAGTTCTGTTCTCCGAAAATTCTGAAATAAGTTTAGAAATAGAAATTAGGAAAAGAAACGACCAATGGCTAAACATCCGGTTCCTTTCTGTTCTTTAATGTCGGGAAAAATTAAATATTTTAGTGAAATATATTGTACAGCAGTGAGATTTTAATGGATAACAAGGTACAACTTTTCAAAACAAAAAAAAAAAAACTTACTGGATCATATTATACTCAAGAATGCAATTTATTTTCTCTTTTTACTTTCGGAAACTCGGGTGGGTATTATGCACAAGAAAAGCCTATCGGATTCTCTTGTGTATAATACCAGATTGCCACATGTTAGCTATGCTTAGTAAATCGCATTTTATTTTCATAGTTTATATGTCGAAGAAGGGATACACTTCTCTAAAAAAACTAATAGTCTGCTTAACTATTATTTAACATTATTTGAAACAACGAGATTTCAAATACAGTCAGTTATCGCAACAGATAATAGAATACAAA
Organism: Acanthosepion pharaonis; assembly: GCA_903632075.3. NCBI lineage: Eukaryota > Metazoa > Mollusca > Cephalopoda > Sepiida > Sepiidae > Acanthosepion > Acanthosepion pharaonis. Next base: position 861,387 of record CAHIKZ030000388.1, read on the forward strand.
GAAGGCAGGTGATAACAAAATGTATTTGATATGCCGGTAATGTTTGTTGTTTAAGAATCAGCGGAAGTGAACGTCTTTTGTCTTAGAGACAGGAATTTCACCGAAATTGATAAAAGAAATAATAATAAAGAGAATATACAATATCTGTTATGTTTTATTAACTGTGTTAATAGAATAAGCACACCCCATATCCCTTCCTGCTTATAACCATCCATTACTATAAAATGAAAGGTTTTCAGCACTAAAGCTGAATTAGTCGAATAAAGTTTCTACTTAGAGTTCTTATTATATTATAATATCATTAATGTAGAACAAAGCAGCTTTTCCACGAGAATTCGAAAATAAGTTTAGAACCGGAAATTAGGAAAAGAAACACACAATGGCTAAACATCCGGTTACTTCTGATCTTTAATATCGTGAGAAATTAAATAATTTTATGAAAAATAATGTACGACATTGAGATTTTAATGCATAATATAGTATTTCTTTTAAAAAAAAGAAAAGTATTCATCGGCTCGTGTTATACGCAAGGATGTAATTTATTACCTGTTTTTTAGTTTCTGGGTAACATTATACTCAAGTCGTACTATACGGTAATATCAGTCCTCCCATATTTATCTATTTTATCTTGTATCTGAGCTAAAAATATAAATATAAAAGCCAACACTGAAGTCAACACTCAGAGGCGACAGGCTGTTTCATGCTAGACGCAATCGTCAGGCCGCCTGATTGCGTCTAGCATGAAACAGCCTGTTGCAATCGTCGGCCTCTTAGTGCTGACTTCAATATTCACTTTTATATTTATATTTACATATGCTCTATCCCTGATATTGAGCACTTTATCCCATATATATAGTACACTTTAAAACTATATATATATATATATATAATTATTTATTTAAAAATATGATTTAAATAAATAATTATATTTATGCTCTACTTTTGTATCGAGCACTATTTTTTAAAAATAATAACAAAAATACTAAAGAACTTTGGATTATTTATCTAACGAGTTCTTTCCTATTTTCTATATATTTTTACACACACACACACACGCACACACACACACACACACACACATATATATATATATATGGTGCGATGGGTAAATTGTCCCCTTTTTATATTTTTAATTTCGTGCATATGTTTTTGTTTTTGATTTTTGATGTTGTCGACTGCACAGTATAGTAGGGTCAGTTGGGCACCGTCTATGAGAAAAAGAGCACCATGACGCAATTGACTCCGCAAGAAATTTGGAAACAAAATGCTGTACTGCTTGGCATTCGCACCGGAATTTCCAATACCAACATTTCAGAGTGTTTGGCCGTGAATCTAAGGACGCTGCAGATGATTCGGAAAGAATTGGATGACTCTAATGGTGATTACGAAAGTGATCACTAGATACGGTGACGCTATGGCTTCATTCATCTTCTCACAGGGCCTCAGACTCAACACGGAGGCCTACATCAAGTGTTTTGAAGAGGTAGTTATACCCTGGGTCAAGAGGGTGGCTGTTGGAAGACCCTATGTCTGGCAACAGGACTCTGTACCATGCCACGCAAGCAGAACCCAGTTATCGCTGTCAGACAATTTCTACGACCACATCACCCCTTACTTACATCTGGCCACCTAACTTCCCAGATTGTAACCTCTTTGATTATTATGTGTGGGGCGCATTTGAGCGAGAGACCAACAAAGCTCCTTGTAGCACCAAATATGAAATGAAGGCAAGGATTATGGTAACTTTCAAATTAAACAAGGAGACCATCCAGAAGTGATGCGGGAGATTCGGAAGTCGGCCGTGGTTGAAGCCAATGACGATTTTATTGAATAAATTTACTCTTTCGTATTTCAAGATATTTTTGCATAATTTTGATAAATATATCTGTTAAAATGAGATTTCAGTGTTATTTTCATTTTTGCGTCATTTAGACGACTGTTTATGATCGCTCCCTATATATATATATATATATATATATATATATATATATATATATATATATATATATATATAAGCAAATATATATCCGACAGTATGAAAAAATATATACGGAAAAAACAAACAAAAATCCTTATATACAATTATGCTGTTTTAATGTTATATGGTTTATTAGACCGAAACGTCCGACGTTGACATATTAACATTAAAACAGCATAATTGTATATAGGATTTTTGTTTGTTTTTTCCGTATATATTTTTCTTCATATATATATATATATATATATATATATATATATATATATATTTCTAGAGAGTTAATGGATCTATTTTAATTTGACATTTTTATTACTTGTGCACCAAAGAATCTACAGAGCACATGCTACCTCATCGATAATAACTGGCCGGTTCGCCATTACCATCTCTCGAGCATGTTGACTCTACTCGTCACTGGTGGAGTTTGATGGGCGTCCTGCTTCTTCTTACGTCACGCTTCTCCGGCCACTTTTAAACTTCTCGATCCATTTATACACACTTCTGCGCTGAAGAGCACTGGCGCCATATTGTGTTAAAATATTTTGTGTTAAAAGTCTCTGACAAATTTCAGTTCCTGACAAAACTTACGACCAGAGAAATCGATCACTGTTTTTTGTTCTTCCTTGATGCACACTGCTAACGGAGCGGCTACGTTTACACTGTAACAGCAGCAAGAAAATTGGCACGATCAGGCTCAAATTTCGATCACGTGACCACAATAGTACCAACTATAAGCACACGAGCAAAAAGCAGTGTGACAAACCTACAGATATGTTATGGCAAAAGCGCTTCTTAGTGTGTATACACACTAAACAAGAAATCTTTGATCATCCACATTTGATATATTTAATCTTTGTACAAAGTATTTCAAAGTGAAGAAATATGCTGCCATAGGAAATTATACTAAGCCATTATTTTTTACAACAGCCCCTTTTCTTTGGAGTGAAAACGAAAACAGACGATACACAAGAAATATAAGGAGTAATTGTATTTCACAAGCATTTGACACTTGGGATAGGAGAAAAAAGTTAATTTTGAACCTCTTTATATATGCACACAAACACATTATATATATATATATATATATATATATATATATATGTATGTATTTAGTGTGGTGAAGGCTTGTTTAGAACCAGCCGCTACACTTATTGCAAGGGCTAATAACAAGGAGTTGATGACTTCAGCACTCTAACCAAATTTTTTGCTATTCCACCTGAGCAACAAGTCCACTGGCGAGAGAGTTGAGGCGACAGGGACAGGTACAGAATAAAAACTGAACTGAAATACACTCATACGTCGAAAACGTCGGAAGAGTGCATCATATATATATATATATATATATATATATATATATAATTTCGTATGTGCAGTACTTAGTGGAAAGCACTCAATATCAGTGATAGAGCTAACATATTCAGCTGTATTGATATGAGTTTGTGACCCTGGGGTTTCACACTTTTGCAATCAACAGACAAACTATATATATATATATATATATATATATATATATATATATATACAAAGGATTAATACATTTTACATATTGAGAAATAAAAATATTCTATATCGGAAACTGAAACGCAGGTTTCTCATATTTAGATTAATAAAAAGGATTTATCTCACATTAATTCTAATTAACTTCACTTAAATAATCACCCCCCCTCATTTTATTAACCCAAGTTTCACGCTTTTTGTGATAATCAGACAAACGTATATATATATATATATATATATATATATATATATATATATATATATATATTTTTTTGTATTTGTGTGGGTGTACATATAAGGATTACTCTGGAAGTAATACCTCCTAGTTATTCCCTCCTTTGTATTTATATATATATATATATATATATATATATATATATATATATATATATATGCATATTAAATAATTAAGAAAAGAGACAACTTTAAGGTTCCATGGCTATAATTTATTTCCCCAGAAAAAATATTTTGTTTGGTCCATCAGGTCACATCTCTAGTTACAAACGAATTTGGTTTCTTTTATTTTTAATACCACCTTTGAAAAGGAAAATATAGACTCCCAGAACTCCCAGTAAAGAATGAGAACGTGTACATACCTCTTACTGTTGTCACTGTCGGTGTAATCTAATATATACTTCTTCTAAAGTGTGCAGATGTTTTGCCGACCGTGCTTTGCCCAGAATGGAAAACCACGAATCTCGTTAGTATCATACTAGTCGCCAACCATTCTTCAGATGAGGTGTTGGCCAAAAAAAGTTAACTTTTTTAGGGAAAAGAGGAGGCACGTTAGAGTAGTGGATAGCGACTCGGATTGAGGAATCGAAGAGCCGAGTTCGAATTCCAGTCGAATCCATGGCATTCACTTACGTGCTAACACCCGTTCAGTAAACACAAATATGCCTGAGCGAGTGTCTGCAATAGGGATTGGCTAGCTGATCTAGTAGACGGGTATCCTCGAATGCGAATGGCCAGCTATTTATATATATATATGATATGATGAGGATGAGGATGATGGACTCTCCCGTCGCGTTCGACATATAAGACAGTTCTGTCCAGAGGAGGCACGTTGGAGTAGTGGATAGCGACTCGGATTGAGGAATCGAAGAGCCGAGTTCGAATTCCAATCGAATCCATGGCATTCACTTACGTGCTAACACCCGTGAAAAAATTATGCATCCTCTTCTTCATCCAGCTATGGGTAAATTGCAGGACAGACCGGGTTCTATAGCCTTGGATGACATCTGGCTACAGTCAGTTATGTATCACGCATGGCGCATAATTGACTTTTACGGAAAAATATGGAGCTTTTTTTGTGGGTGTTTAGTAAACACAAATATGCCTGAGCGAGTGTCTGCAATAGGGATTGGCTAGCTGATCTAGTAGACGGGTATCCTCGAATGCGAATGGCCAGCTATTTATATATATATATGATATGATGAGGATGAGGATGATGGACTCTCCCGTCGCGTTCGACATATAAGACAGTTCTGTCCAGCTAATGAACTACATACAAGTCTACATATTGTGCAACAGCGAGGGCTTCGGGACATAGCAACAGGGATATTTGCTGACGTTTTTTTCGCCATTGTCTTTTGTCTTTTAGCCGGTCAATTCAACGGATTTCAAAATTTCTGTTAGCATTCTGATACAAACATCTCCACTTATTTCTATCCAGGACAATTCGATTTAAACTACAATTCTCCATGATTTTCTCTCTTAAAAACAGTAAAATCGACCTTGCTAACCGAAACGCTCCTCTGTGGCTCAATCGGTAAAGCACGTCAGGCTATATGACGGTTCCGTATAGGATACAGTTTCGATTCCTGTCGGTGGACGTATGTTTTCTATGAAAATTTCTCGGACACTCAGGCCAGTAAATGTTGTTAATACTGTTTATTATAAACAGAGCATTTACTTAAATATTTGTATCTATAAAAAACGTATAAATATTAAAAATGTATATATATATATATATATATATATATATATATAAGCAAATATATGGATATAGATCCGACAGTATGAAGAAAAATATACAGAAAAAAAACAAACAAAAATCTTAATATGCAATTATGCTGTATTAATGTTAATATAAAGTCAACGTCGGACGTTTCGGTCTATTTAAGACCATCTTCAGGACCTTTTCATTTAAACATAATTAACATTAGAACATATAAAAATTAAACACGAAAAGACGACGTGATCATATTTAAACGGAACGCTGATCTTATATAAAAATTTCAGTTATCTGTTTGGATTAGTTGTGCTCTTATGTCCATCGTCTTTTCTGTTGAATTTTTATGTTCTGATGTTAATTATGTTTAAATGAAAAGGTCCTGAAGATGGTCTAAAATAGACCGAAACGTCCAACGTTGACTTTATATTAACATTAATACAGCATAATTGCATATTAAGATTTTTGTTTGTTTTTTTCTGTATATTTTTCTTCTTAACTTTCTGTGTATTTTAAATAAATAATATGAAAAATATGCTATAAGCATGACTGTTAACCGTTGCATTTTAAAGAAAAAAGAAAGAAATTACAGTAATGGATAGCAATTACAACTTGCACTCCTGAACAACAGATAGTTTTGTATCACTACTTGGACTCCTGAAGAGGATCTTGGAAGAAGATAGAAAGTTCTTGGAAAATAAAAACGAAAATTTCAGTTGTAGCACATTTCTCACATTATTTAATTACAATACAGGGAAGGTTGTTCTGCTACCCCCCCTCTCTCTCTATCTATCTCTCTCTCTCTCTCTCTCTCTATATATATATATATATATATATATATATATATATATATATATATATTCGTACAATTGGAATTAAGATACCATTAGTTAATGACCATTTTCATCTGCCAATTTTAAATTTTAAATTCGCAGGAATTTTTAAATTGTCTATGGTGTCAGTTTGTAGAAGGAGAAATTTGAAATTCGCAGGTGAAAATGATCATTAACTAATGGTATCTTAATTCGAATTGTACGAAAAAATTTGCTCTGTTTAATGAAAATAAACACTGACCGCTCTTTGTGAGTCAATTTTAACATTTAATATTTAATATTTAAAATTCTATATTGTATTGTGTTAATAGGACTCACTTGGATTATACCAACGGATTATTACATATATATATATATATATATATATATATATATATATACAACAATGAGACCCAGTTTCAAATCTTACCATATTTAATTAAATAGGAAGGTGACTGAGATTATCCGTCGAGGGAAGTGATCCCAATCCAACACGCAGAATCTTTGGAAAATTTCTTTAAACTATACCAGGGTATTGTTCCAAGAATTCACTGCCATATCGGCGGATTGATATTATATAGTTGTTCAACACTCTTTTGTTTCTTCAGAATATTTCTTAATACTTTGTTTAGTTTTTGAAAGGCATCTTACCCTATTCCAATGTGATTTCGAATTTCCGCTTCACATTTCAAACTGCGAAACATTTAACCGGATGATTATATTACTGTACTTGATTTTGTCATCCCCAATTTGTAACTCTCATCTTTGGCTCTTTCTTGCTTATGACCATGCATCCTGTCTTCATAACAAGAGACCTTAAACACTTCTTTCTTTCTTTTTCCCACTGAAACAAAGTAACGTCTCTGTTATGTCTTTCTACGCGATCGAAACGCAATAGTATTATTTATTACGTATTGGCAGAAGACATTAAACACTTCTTTCTCACTGATACCAAGCAGCTTCTCTGATACGTCTTTTCCGTTTTTCCACGCAATAAAAACGGACTAGACCATTATTTATAAAGTATTGGGAGGGCGTAACGGTCGTGATAACTAAGGGAGGAACAGACAGAATTTAAGAAAAAAATCAATTCACCCTAATCAATCACCCTAATCATGCCATTAAGACGAAAGTGGGTGCTGGGAGTGAAAGAATGAAGGAACCGGAAACCCAATCCTAATCAGGGATAAACCTCTACTTTTTTTTAATCAATTCACCCAAAGCAAGGTGATGATGCCATTAGAAGGAAAGGGGCTGCAAGGGTTGAAAGAGAATGAGAAGACTTTAGAAAGAACCGGAAACCCAATCCTAAACAGGAAACAAGGGACAAAACTCTACTCCTGTTCAAAACACCAGGGTGGGGAGAGTGTCAATTATAATGAGATATCTATAAACTAGTTTATAATTTCTTTGATTATGGTTTTAAATCCAAGTCTTTCTTTTCTTCGTAAAAACGAACCTTCTCATTACAAGGCCTATGCCTTAACTGTGGAGATATATCGACAAGGAATATTTAATGTTTTCTATGTAAATATAGGCGGACACACATAATTCGTTACATTGTGGAGAAATCTCTAAGCAAAGCACTATTTTAAGAACTGGATGCAATTCAACACAATCAGGAATACCCTTGCAGAAACAGACTGTAGCCAAATCAAGAATAATTTCCAATTTCGGACTCAAAATACCAACTTATAGCTTTCAACTTAAACCAGCCTTCGAAGCAAATTATGTATTCGAATAGAATTGTGCGCGAGGGAATAGACCCAGTAATTATTACATGTACCACGTAAAAGAAAAAAAAAACTATCGTAAGAACAACAAAAAAAAATACTTGCAGGTTTGGTTCCATCGCACGAAGGTGGGATAAACGGCTAACGTTCTCATTCTCAGTTCAGTTACGTAATTATCTTTAGATCAATTTAGTAGATTTATACAGCATGCGGCAGAAATACCTCCCACATTTTAAAGGTTGACAAAAAGACCAAAGTAACATCTTTTAAAAAGTTTATTTCACTTTTTTTTAAAAAGAAGGCTACAGTTTTCATACATTTTATTTTTTAAATGATATTCTCCAAATTGCGGTTTCTATTCGTCATAAACTGTCTTAGAGGATTTCTAAACTTTTCCATCACTCGGAAGTTCGAGCGCTTCGATGTTTTCCAGGTGGAGTTTTCATCCCATAGCAGTATAGATTAAGATATATTTTTGCCCATGTTCCGGAACAGCATCATTCAGACGTCACTTGAAATGAGCAGGAAAAGCTCTGTGTTTCAATTACAGATTCACCAGTTTAAAAAAAAAAAAAGATTCAACAGCAGACGCATGATGTGACTTGGTTCAATCCAGGATGGTAACTGATGGAGTATCATAGACAAATGGTAAAACATTAGTTAGATCAAGATTGCCACGTGCCGAAGTTCATTAGCATCACACAGGTAACAGTTTAAAATGTGGGAGCTATTTCTGCCGTGACCTGTTAAATTAAGATCGTACGCTGCGTCTACCTTGAAAAATTGCCATAAAAGTATTTATAGAAAAGGCACAGGGATGCTACATTACGGACCAGTTTTTCATCTACTTGTTCTTTCTTTTTTGCTTTCTTTCTTTCTTTATTTCTTTCTTTATTTCTTTCTTTCTTCATATATTTTTGCCTCCGTTCTTTCTTATCTATCTGTGCATATTTTCCTTCTGTCTTTCTTTCTTTCTTTCTTCATATATTTTTGTCCATATTCTTTCTTTCTTTCTTTCTTCATATATTTTTGTCCATATTCTTTCTTTCTTTCTTTCTTCATATATTTTTGTCCATATTCTTTCTTTCTTTCTTTCTTCATATATTTTTGTCCATATTCTTCCTTTCTCTCTTTCTTCATCAATTTGTGCCTAAGTTCTTTCTTCCTTTCTTTCTTCATCTTTTTGCGCCCCCGTTTTTTCTTATCTATTTTGCATATTTTCTTTCTTTCTTTCTTTCTTTCTTCATATATTTTTGTCCATATTCTTTCTTTCTTTCTTTCTTCATATATTTTTGTCCATATTCTTTCTTTCTCTCTTTCTTCATCAATTTGTGCCTAAGTTCTCTCTTCCTTTCTTTCTTCATCTTTTTGTGCCCCCGTTTTTTCTTATCTATTTTGCATATTTTCTTTCTTTCTTTCTTTCCTTCCTTCTTTCGTTCTTTCTGTCCTTCTTTCTTGCTTTCTTTATTTCTTTCTTCATATATTTTTGCCTCCGTTCTTTCTTATCTATCTGTGCATATTTTCCTTCTTTCTTTCTTTCTTTCTTTCTTTCTTTCTTTATTTATTTATTTATTTATTTATTTCTTCATATATTTTTGTCCATATTCTTTCTTTCTCTCTTTCTTCCTCTATTTGTGCCTAAGTTCTTTCTTTCTTTCTTTCTTTCTTTCTTTCTTTCTTTCTTTCTTCATCTTTTTGTGCCCCCATTCTTTCTTATCTATTTTGCATATTTTCTTTCTTTCTTTCTTTCTTTCTTTCTTTCTTTCTTTCTTTCTTTCTTTCTTTCTTCATATATTTTGCCGATATTCTTTCTTTCTCTCTTTCTTCATCTATTTGTGCCTAAGTTCTTTCTTTCTTTCTTTCTTTTTTCTTTCTTCATATATTTTTGCTCATGTTCTTTCTTTCTCTCTTTTTTCATCTATTTGTGCCTAAGTTCTTTCTTTATCTATTTGTGCATATGTTCTTTCTTTCTTTCTTTCTTTCTTTCTTTCTTTCTTTCTTTCTTTATGTATTTGCCCCCTTTCTTTCTTTCCTTCTTTTCTTTTTTTTAATTCCTTCTTTATTTAATAGATAAAGAACTTATACACAGGATAAGCTGCGCTTATACGTAGTTTCGCCCAGCTCCGTAAATTGCAACAAAAGCCAAGCATTAACCTGAAAACTCTACTCATATCCCATAATAGCCTCGTCAGATTGAAACGTTCATACAGATGTCAAGCATGGCGCCAAAGATGTTCAGAAATATCTAAACTGCCAGTGGGATGTAACCACTTTCTAAGACCAATAGTTAAAATGGTTTTGAGCGAATGAAACCTATTGGTCATGGTGAAGACGAGTTCCACTTGTAAAATTCACAATCCCTTAAGCTATCTTTTTTTAAGGTATTTAACCTCAAACAAGGCGATAAAGCCACCACGACGCAATAGTGTTACTGGGTTTTAGAGAATATGAGAAAAGAAAAACAACAACAACAAAAAAACACTATTAACGAGAGAGAACAACAAAAGAACAAAAATTAAGAAGATAGAAGATAACGATTGATATTGCATTTAAATTTTTGAAGATCAATGTTAACTGGGAAGTAAGAAGCTGGATGACAGTTCCGTAAGTGAGAAGTGCGACAGAAGAAACTGCTAGCATAGAACATACGGTTATATTTAGCCATTTTAACTGAAACATATCGAGACCTTGTAATCTAGTACTGCACTGCACGTAAATTGATGAAGGCGAAGTACCATAGTGGAAATTGATAAAGGCGTGGAACCATAGTGTAAAGTGATAAAGCCGAGGTACCAAAGTGGAAATTGATAAAAGCGAGGTACCATAGTGGAAATTGATAAAGATAATATACCATAATGGAAAGTTCATCAGAAAGATTACCATGGAATTAATTATTGAAAAGGCAAAGGGAAGATCAATTCCGGTGGCGGAAATGTGACTAAAACCGAGATGCCAGGTCAGGACCAATAACATTGCAGATTCTCCTTTAGATTTTATCAAGAACCTTTAAATATATACCAGGAGCAGCAGACCAGATGTGGCATTAATATTCAAATCATGGACAAATGGTAGACTTGTAAATATGTAAAATAGATTCCGTCGAGAAAATTTGTCTAGCAAGAGACGGGGAGCCAACTTTCCTAGCAGTAGACCCAGTCATTGATCCAATATAATACTTCATGTCAGCGGAAACATTAATCCGAGAAGGCGTAATCAGTCACTCTTTTGGAGTTTAGCATTAACCATGCTGATGGAAGCTAAAAAGGGTTCTAACAGACGATTAAAAAGAACCGTTTCGTTTTGTAGGCCCTAAAATTAAGAGGCCATACCTTGCCCCAGTTAACAACGGAATGTAGATCATTTTTTTAGATCGTCCTTGGTATGACGTTAAACTGCATCCAACAGCAAGGCCTCTGATCAGGTTTTGAGGAGCGTGGAACCACCTCTTAATTGCTGGTGTTCCCAGGTCCACCCGGACCCTGGGTGGTAGCACCTGTTAGGGCCCCAGCTATGGGCAAATAGTAAACTCCCAGTTTTTTTCCAGACCTTACCCACGTACTGGGTATGACGATAAACTACATCCGCGTCCTGGGTATAACGATAAACTACGTCCAACTGCAAGGCCTCAGATAATGTTTTCAGAAAAATAATGTTGTCAGCTATACGTTTTTGAAACAATAATGTTTTCAGCTATATGTTTAATAGTACTATATATTTATTATATATATATATATAACTTAATTTGGCATTAAATGACCTACAGTGGTTGATATGCCATAAAACTCAACCAACCAAAATATTTTTTAGATCGGCTGTCAATTTGACCTCATAGAAACGCTAAGAGTTACTATTAAGACAGGAATCCATGACTGTGTCATCAACATAAGACACCGAGAAGCAGAAAAAGTTTCACGCACGATGCAATCGTCAGGTGCTGATTGAAAACTGACTGTTGTAAAATTTAAAATATTGATGTATATTTAGACAGCATATCTTCATATAAACATGTTTCATTGAATAATATAGACGTATTATGTCTATTTATTTTTATAATGATCCTTTCTTGTTCTCTAATCAGTTCCTTGATGTTGAGACGAAATTCATCAATGTGCCGTAGTTTTTTCTAACCCAATTACTTTCGATCTTCCTTGATGAATTTCATCTTAACACGAAGAAACTGATTAGAGAACTGGAAATGAACAGAATAAAAGGAATACAATATGAAACATTTGATTATATATAAATATATATCGCCTATATATATATATATATATATATATATATAGATAGATAGATAGATAGATAGATAGATAGATAGTGTTTTACCATAAAACAGACAGTCGGCTCAAAGTGTTGACCTCAATGTCCACTTTTATATTTGCATACGCTGTATCCCTGATATTGAGAATTTTAACTCATAAATATAGTATACGTTAAAACTATATTTTATCTCATATATATATATATATATATATATATATATATATGTGTGTGTGTGTGTGTGTGTGTGTGTGTGTGTGTGAAAGTATAAAAAATACTTTTGTACATGTGTGTACTCTATTGGGGAAAGGATAGGAAAAAGTATGAAGCAAAACCTGAATTTCCGAGGCATATCTTTGTCTGTTGTTGGAAAATCATTTCGAAGATCATCTTGAATAGGTTAGTTGATAAGATTGTCAGTAGCATCCTTCCCGAATCGCAGTGTGGTTTTCGCGCGGGTCGAGGCACAATAGACATGCTTTTCAGTGCACGACAACTGCAAGAAAAATGCAGAGAGCAGAACCTTCCATAATATCACTGTTTTCATTGATTTGTCAAAAGCGTTTGATATCGGGAATAGATCAACGCTTTGGAAGATTTTTTTGAAGTTGGGCTGTCCTAAGAAGTTTGTGTATTTGATTCGAACTCTTCATGAAGGGATAAAAGCTAGAGTTAGTTTCAATGGAAGTCACCCTGAAGAAATACCTGTTGATAATGGGGTCAAACAGGGCACCCACGCTCTTTACCATTGATCTCCTAGAGTCTCCTTTTTTGTGGCTTTATATGGAAATCCAGGTGGTATCTATATTAGATATCGAACGTTTGGTTAGGTAAACAATATACGTAGAATGTTGGTACACACAAAGGTTTCGTCCTCTTTTGGTAAGGGAGCTGTTCTACGCGGATGCTTGTGGTTACACGTCCTAAAGATGAAATGCAACGTTTTATGAACCGTTTTGCGCATGCGTGTAAATCTTTCGGCTTAGAGATCAAGACGGTTGTTATGCACGACCCAGAACCTGGATTGTCCGACATAGAACCAGCTATATATATGTGAGGGGGCACAGTTCACTCTTTTTATATCTTGGCAGCTCCCTTGCTGAGGGATGCAGTCTTGACAAAGAGATCTCTTTGCGCATTGAAAGAGCTTCTGGATCCTTTCTGGGTCTTGAAAAACGTGTTTGATCCCAGCATGGAATCAAGCTGCAAACAAAGGTCATGATCTATAAAGCATGCGTTTTGACGACTCTCTTGTATGCAAGTGAAACGTGGACGCTGTATAAACACCAACTAAAGGCTTGTGAGCGCTTCCATCAACGATGCCTGCGACAATTGCTTTGTATTGGATGGCAGTCCCATGTCTCAGATACAGAAATATTAGAGAAAACTAGACTTCCAATGATTGAATCCATGGTTATAAAAAGTTGTCTTCGATGGGCTGATCATGTCGTTCGAATGGATGACATTCGTCTGCCAAAGCAGCTGTTTTACAGTGAAATGGGAAAAGGCAAACGAAATGCATCAAAACCTAAGAAAAGAATTAAGGACTTTGTTAAATGTTGCCTGTTGAAATCCAGCACATCGGTGGATCAATGGGAGACAATGGCACTGGATAAAGGCCAGTGGCGCTAACTGATTCCTGAGGGTATAGAATCCTTTGAAGATCTATCTATCTATCTATCTATCTATCTATCTATCTATCTATCTATCTATCATACTGTTTATATCTATCTATCTATCTATCTATCTATCTATCTATCTATATATATATATATATATATATATATATATATATATATATATATATATATATATATATATATATATATATATATATATATAATACGTTTTATATCTACCTATATATATATGATATTGTTTATATCTATCTAGTATGATTTATGAGGGTATAGAATCCTTTGAAGATTTATTGAATATCTATCTATCCATCTATATATCGATCGATCGATCTATCTATCATACTGTTTTATATATATATATATATATATATATATATATATATATATATACGTTTTATATTTACCTGTATATATATATATATATATATATATATATATATATATATATATACATATATATATATCATATTGTTTGTATCTATCTATCTATCTATCTATCTATCTATCTATCTATCTATCTATCTATCTATCATACTGTTTATATCTATCTATCTATCTATCTATCCATCTATATATATATATATATATATATATACGTTTTATATCTACCTATATATATATGATATTGTTTATATCTATCTAGTATGATTTATGAGGGTATAGAATCCTTTGAAGATTTATTGAATATCTATCTATCCATCTATATATCGATCGATCGATCTATCTATCATACTGTTTATATATATATATATATATATATATATATATATATATAATACGTTTTATATCTATCTGTATATATATATATATATATATATACATATATATATCATATTGTTGTATCTATCTATCTATCTATTTTTCTATCTATCTATCTTGTATGATAGATAGATAGATAGATAGATAGATAGATAGATAGATAGATAGATCAAAGCTTAAGTAAAAGATTTAAGGACTTTGTAAAATGTTGCCTGTGGAGGTTCAGCGTATCGGTGGATCAGTGGTAGACAATGGCTCTGGATACACTTTAGTGGCGCCAACTGATTCATGAGGGTATAGAATCCTTTGAATATAGCCGTGTATTGTATGCCGCTGTCAAACGATCAGTTCATAAGAGTGAACAAGGTCCAGCACCAGGCCCACAAGGCCACCACGTCAACTGTGATATATGCGGTAAAACTCTGTTTCTCACTTGCATCTCTCAAAAGCCATCTGCACAAACATGTTCAACCTGCAAGTCCGCAAAATAACATTCATGCGAGCCAAAACAATCGACAATGTCCAGTCTCTGGTAAAACTTACCACAGTTTGGCGAATTTAAGAAGTCATCTACGGGTGCATACAACTTAAAATAAGGAAGGAAAGAGGAGTAAATGTGAAACTCAAGAGGTGGTCACACTTGAAACCGAGACGAAAGCCACCACCATATATATATATATATATATATATATATATATATATATATATATATATGCGCGGTATTTACTTGAAAGTGCTCAATATCAGTAATAGAGCTAATATATTCAGTTGTATGGATATGTGACCCTGGATTTCACGTTTTGCGATCATCAGACAAACTGTAATGTATATTTGGGAGGCACCCTCTCTTTCAAACATATTTCCTTGGAATTTACAGAATAGAAAAATTTGATGAATTTTTTGATTGAGTTTTACTAGTATGCTTAAATATTTCTAAAGTCTACCATTTGTCCATGCTTAGAATATTGCTGCCATATATGGTCCAGTGTCCCTGCTGTTGAGTTACTTGATAAGATCTAAAGAAGAATCAGCCATATTATCGGTCCTGATCTGGCTGCTCGGCTTCAGTCACTTACCCACTTCCGTAAAGTTGCCTCTCTGTGACTTTTTTTATAAATACTTTTATGGTAATTGTTCGGATGAGCTCATTCCTATGGTACCTAGACTTTAGCAAGTCACCCATCTAGGTACTAATCAGGCTCGACATTGCCTAACTTCGGTGATCATACGGGAACCGGTGTTACAAAGCTATATGGCCCTAGGTCTGTTAACTTCTCAAAATGCTCAGATAAAATTGCGAAACGTCAACAATTAAACAAAATAACATTTCAAAATCCAAGTGGTTTGCACGTATTCTATTTTTACATACTTTGCCAGATATTGCACATCAATTACTGATCAATTATGTCAATGTTTATTAAAATTATACACAAAATATTATAAAGAGAAATTACCCAATTTTGTTATTTATAAAACACATTTTTTCCTAAAAAAATGTCTTCAAAAATCCCGTGTCCTATAAATCTGGTTATGGTTTAGTTTTGTTTTACATCATACCAACCTGAATGGTTTATTTAATACCGACAAGATATTTTTGCTGGTAATATTTTTTTTCAAAAAGATTTCCTGGTAATATTTTTTTTTTCAAAAAGATTTCCTGGTAATATTTTTTTTTTCAAATGGATTTCCTGGTAATATTTTTTATTTTCAAAAGGATTTCCTGATAATATTTTTTTTTCAAAAAAAATTTCTTGGTAATATTTTTTTTCAAAAAGATTTCCTGGTAATATTTTTTTTCAAAAAAAATTTCCTGGTAATATTTTTTTTTCAAAAAAGATTTCCTGGTAATATTTTTTTTCAAAAAAAATTTCCTGGTAATATTTTTTTTTCAAAAAATTTTCCTGGTAATATTTTTTTTTCAAAAAGATTTCCTGGTAATATTTTTTTTCAAAAAAAATTTCCTGGTAATATTTTTTTTTCCAAAAGTGTATTGCAAGTAATGTATTGCTGTTAATAATTTCTTTCTTGAAAAATTTATTGCTGTTAATATTTTTTGCAAAAAAGTATTGCTGGTATTAAAACCTATTTTTACACTTTCATAGTGTTTTGAACCCAGTTTGGGTGTTAACTATTTGCCATTCCAGTTGAATCCATTACATTCATTTACGTGCTAATACCCTTGGGAAAGGTATGAATCCTCTTCTTCTCCGCCCAGCTATGGGTAAATAGCAGGACAGACTGGGTTCTATAGCCTTGTATGACAACTGGTCTACCACAGAAAAAATGGCGCCCTAATGCGGGAAAAAATCTGCCTCGTCAGTCATGTATCGAAAGATACATGATCGCCTAAGCGTGTATCATGCATGGCATATAACTGACTGACTGACTTTCCCGTCAAAACCATTACATTCACTTATATGTTAATACCCTTGGGAAAGATATGAATCATCCTCTTCTGCCCCCAGCTATTGGTAAATAGCAGTACGGACAGGGTTGGCTTGGATGGCAACTAGTCTACCGCAGAAAGAAATGGCAAGCTCCTGCGGGAAAAATCTGCCTCGTCAGTCATGTATCGAAAGACACATGATCGTGTAAAAGTGTATCACGCATGGCACATAACTGACTGACTAACTTTCCCGTCGAATCCATTACATTCACTTACATGCTAATACCTTGGGAAAGATATGAATTCTATTCTTCTCTCCACAACTATGACAGGACAGACCAGGTTCTATAGCCTTGGATGGCAACTGGTCTACCGCAAAAAGAAATGGCACCCTAATGGGGGAAAAATCTACCTCGTCAGTCATTTATCGAAAAATAGATGATCGCCTAAGCGTTTATCACGATTGGCACATAACTGACTAACTTTCACGTCGAAACCATTACATTCTCTTACGTGCTAATACCGTTGGGAAAAGTATGAATCCTCTTCTTATCCCCCCAGCTATGGGTAAATAGCAGAACAGACCGGGTGGCCTTGGATGACAATTGGTCTACTGCAAAAAGAAATGGCAACCTACCGCGGAAAAAAATCTGCTTCGACTGTCATGTATCGAAAGATACATGATCGCCTAAGCGTTTATCACGATTGGCACATAACTGACTAATTTATATGTATCTAATTTAAAACTAGTGTGTCATCATGGTTTGTGAGGAATTGGTCACTATTAGTTAGGATTTCAGGCTTAGGTTTCATCAGTATTATACACTTTAAGTTCTCTTCTAATTATTACATTCTAAATAGTTACTATAAATTAGGTAATTTTTCTCGGTCTGTGAAGAATTTCTAATGTCAGCATTAGTCAGGTTTTTATGCTAAAAGATGCTATTCAGTAGGTAAAATTGGAAACAGTGTGGGGAGATATTAAGTAGAAGGAAACCTTTTTTTCTGATTTCCTCTTTCAAAAGCTTGTGGGAAGTCAAATACATCGCAGCGTTTAAAAAACAGCGAAATACGTTACGATTTCGCTTTTCATGTCGCCTCTGCCCATCCTCCTTTATTTTTACAGCCTTCTGAACTAAATTATTCTGTTCTTTCTTCATCTATTTTGCCCCCCCTTCTTTCTTTCTCTCTTTCTTCATCTATTTGTGCCTATGTTCTTTCTTTCTTTCTTTTTTTCTTTCTTTGTGCCCCTCGTTCTTTCTTTCTTCATCTATTTCTGCCTATGTTCGTTCGTTCATTCTTTCTTTCTTTCTTCATCTATTTTTGCCCCCTATTATTTCTTTCTCTCTTTCTTCATCTATTTATGCCCCCCGTTCTTTCATTCCTTTCTTTCTCTCTTTATTCATTTGTGCCTATGTTCTTTTTACTGACATATAATGACATGTTCTTTATAATGACATTTGACGTTCCACACTACTTCAAACAAAAGTTTAGAAAGGAAACCTCAATCGACACCGGAAAGAGCGATAACAGCTACTGGACTTCAAAAACCTATTTTCCTGGAAAATTGTTTTAACAGAAAGAGTTAATAAATTTCTACTGACAATAGTACAAACTGCTCGGTCAATGAATGCCAAATGTTTCCTTATAAGGAAACGGCTAATATTATCATGACCATTTATCAAACGATTGTCCGTTCTTTTATCCAATCCGCTTAATTCCTTCCTTCCCCGCTATCCTCCCTTTCGGCCTCTCTTCCTTCGATTATTTTTTCTTTCCTCTTATGTTTAATCCCATGTTCGTCGCAATGTCATCACTCCGATTTTTAAAGCATTTTTACAATATCTTACAATCTATGCTTCCAAAAACGGCTAATATTGCTATTACCATTTACCAAGCGATTGTTATTTTATCCAATCCGCTAGCTCCTTCCATCCCCCACCCTAACTCCCCTCCTTCCGTTCCTGCCATCCTTCATCCCTCCCTCCCTTCTTTCATTTCTCCATCCATTTCTTCCTTGCCTACGGTCCTATCTTCTTCCTCTTCCTTCCTTCCTCCTCCCCTTCTTTCCTTTTTTCATCACATCGTTCCTTCCTTCTTTCCCTCTATTCCTTCCTCCCACCACTTCCTTCCTCCCACCACTTCCTTCCTCCCACCACTTCCTTCCTTCCCTCCATTCCTTCCTACCTACTCTACTTCCTTCTTTCTTTTCGTTCTTCCTTCCTTCATTCCTCTCCTTTCCTCTATTCCTTCCTTCCTACATTTCCTTACTTCCCACAAATCCTTCCTTCCTACCTCACTTCCTTCTTTCATTTCTTTCTTCCTTCTTTCATTTCTCTCCTTCCCTCTTGTCCTTCCTCCGTTTCATTCTTTCCCTCCATTCCTTCCTTCCTACCTTACTTCCTTCATCTCTTTCTTTCTTTCTTTCTTTCTTTCTTTTTCCTTCATTCCTCTCCTTCCCTCTATTCTTTCCTTCCCACAAATCCTTCGTTCCTACCCCCACTCCCTTCTTTCTTTCTTTCTTTCTTTCTTTCTTTCTTTCTTTCTTTCTTTCTCCTTCCCACTATTCCTTCCTTCCTCCACTTCCTTCCTTCCCTCCATTCCTTTTCTACCTCACTCCCTTCTTCTATTTCTTTCTTCCTTCATTCCACTCCTTCTCTTTACTCCTGCCTTCCCTCCATTCCTTTCTTCCTACTTCACTCCCTTCTTTCCTTTCTTTCTTCATTCCTTCATTCCTCTCCTTCCCTCTATTCCCCCTTTCCCCCTCATTTCCTACCTCACTCCTTTCTTTCCTCTCTTTCTTCCTTCCTTCCTTCCTTCCTTCCTTCCTTCCTTCCTTCCTTCTATTCTTTCCTTCCCTACATTCCTTTCATTTCTTTCTGCCTTCCTTCATTTCTCTCCTTCCCGCTATTCCCACCTTCCTCCCTTTATTTCCTACCTCCCTTCTTTCCTTTATTTCTTCCTTCCACTACCTCCCTCCCCATACCTCCCTCCCCATACCCCTCCTTCCTCCTTTCGGTTATTCCTTTCATTCCTCGTATGCTTAATCACAGTGTTCGTCGCAATGTCATCACTCCGATTTTTAAAGCGTCTTTTTTTTACTTTGTCATACAATTTATAGTTCGTCACCGTTACACATTCACCGTAAACACAGCGACCAATGAAAGACTAAAACTTCGTGACTCAAAATTGATTATAAAGAAGTGACATTATTGACAACAAAAGAAACCTTCAGTTCTTCGGTAAACGTCGTGACTGCTGCAGAACAAGCAACAATGGCGGCTGGCGACGGAAGAAATTGCCATTGCAATAACTGGTTGAGTAAAATAGCTGGCATGCCAAAGGTAGTCATTTTCTCTGGCTTCAAATAACTGCTTATTACTAATGTTCTTCGATGGAATATTCTTTGGCGTCTTTACGAAAGGATTTCCGGATAAAATCTATGCTGTATCTTGCTCTCACTCATTCTGTCAGACCTCTTGACCGTCCCGCCAAAAAATAAATAAATAAAAGGATTTAAAATCTTTTTGAAGCTGACTATTCCCTTACTGTAATTACTCCTGTATCATATGCATGGTTCTATCCAGATTTTCAAGCGTAAATATTAGAAGGGAGAATCCTTTTCTGATTTTTAGTGTATAACTAATCAACAAAAAGGTATTTACTGATGAACAAGCTCTTAAAAACAACTTGCTAACCTTCTAACATCTTAATGAGTTTGGTACAAGGTCATAATAGTGAGGTTTCATACACACACACGCACACACACATATAGATATATATCACTGACAATTAGAAGGCTATGTTTCTTGTCATAAATCAATTACCTATATCGGACATACTACCACCTCCTTGTGTAGACGTCTCACATGTGACTTATCAGAGCAGAGCGCAATAAAAAAACAAACAAAAAAACATCTATCAGCACACAATCTACAAGATCCCATGAGAAAAATACTGGTTAAAAACACTAGAGTTCTATGTAAATCAAATTACCGAAAGCATCTCGTTATAAAAAAAAGGCTCTGTACATAAAAAATCTCACGCCAATCGTCAACCTCACCTTGTTTAACTATGGGAGCGGCGTCGCGAATGTCTTTTAAAAATTGAAAGTCTCCCACTCGGAATTCCAGTCATGTTCACTACACGGCTCGAAATTAATGCTCGAAATAGAATTCAAAGATCACACAAATAATACTTCTCACACAATCAAAACATGAAAATAAACTAACAACACCAAAAAGAAAACCCTCTTGAAAATGGCGAAAGAAGTAGCCGAAAGTGCTTGGGACAAAAGACGATATGTACAGTTTTTGTATTCCATTACTCCCACCAAACGAAAAAAATGTCAGAACGCTGGAAAAAATAAATAAAAATTTCCTTGATCGTCTTATTTAACGAAAGATGCCTGCCTATATATATATATATATATATATATATATATATATACACCTATTAGAACGCAGAAAAAATATGTGAGAAAATCTAAATGGCCCTTTCACTACAGAATTAATAATTATCATAATCGGATCAAGTCGGCTCCCAAAGAAAGATTATTACCTATAGAACAACATTACCGCCTAGAAAACATGAGTTTAAAAGCCATGCCAAATTCACTATAATTGAAAAAATAGAAATAGACAGAAAAGATAACCTTAGAAAAATACTAGAGGAACATGAAGACAAATGGATTTTGCGCCTCAAAACACTTAGTCCAGACGGGCTTGACCACAAATTTAACAACGTAGATAGAATTAATATATAACCCCCATAAACCAATCTCTACCCACATTTCTCCCCTACACAAAACAGACATGCTTGCCGAGGTTTTGAGGTCTCACGCTTATACACACACTCATACTAATATATGCACATACACACATCATATACACTCCTTAGAGCTAAAAGATAACATACACTTAACACACACATCCCCTAAATGACCAAGGGAATTCTGAGTTGCATGAATCTCCCCAGCCTCTGTCTTAAAAACAACTTAAAATAGGCCGTTTGACCAACACAAGGACTGATCAAAATTAACGATAAAAAAACAAAAAACAAAACAAAAAAACAAATGAAAAATATAGATAAAGTTTATTTGTTTCAGAAATATATTCATTCCTGTATTTCAATGCTGCTAACAAGCAGGAATGTTTTCTCCTGATGATGGCCATGCTGGCCGAAACTAGTTGAGGGACCTAATTGAAATAATATAACAAAAATATTAATGTGTCTGAGTGTCTGATTAATTTTTAATATTTTTGTTGTTCAAAACACACACACACACACACACACACACACACACACACATATATATATATATATATATATATATATATATATATATATATATAATAAGATTATTTGGACTCGTATGAAATTTCCAAAAAGATATAGATCCGTTAAGAGCTCTATGTCTAAAGACAGAGCGAAAATTATTATATGACAAACACTTAAACAACCATAGGTGATATTTTATTTCACTGAAGCCGATAAAAGATGGCTTCAAATTCCTAGACCTGCAAACCAAATGAAGATGGAAAAATTAACTTTAGGTTTAAAATTAAGAATAGTGATTTCACATAGGGAGCAGGGGAAAGAAAGATGTTAAATTATCCTCGTGTAGGTAGAAGGGGTGGGGGATGAAAAAAAAGCGGTGTCAAGTTTTATTAACAACATCCGTGATGACCTAAAATGGCATCAGGATTGTAGACAAAAATCCTTACATGAAATTGGCAATTGAGAATACATTTGACAAAAGATTTTAAGTGTAAATTCGAAAATTTGTCAGGATCCTTCCTTGGTTAAGATTTGGGCACATATAGATTCAACTTAAAAAAAAAACTGTTTTAATTCATATTAAAAATAGTAGTAGTAAAAAAAAAAAAAATTCAAAAATATTCAAAAAAGTATTCAGAACTTAGCTAAAGATTTCAATTTAACCATAAAAAGATGTATTCAGAACAAGATATAACCATATATATATATTATGAAATGAAAAAAAAACCGACAATTATTTTAAGACATTTTTATGTTTATACATTCTTTTTTATAGATACAAATATTTAAGTAAATGCTCTGTTTATAATAAACAGTATTAACAACATTTACCGGCCTGAATGTCTGAGAAATTTTCATAGAAAATATGCGTCCTCCGACAGGAATCGAACCTGTATCCTATACGGAACCGTCATATAGCCTGACGTGCTTTTTATCCAATTTCGCCACAGAGGAGCGTTTCGGTAAGCAAAGGTCGATTTTACTGTTTTTAAATTACAATCTCCCATGATTTTCTCACGTATATTCATATCTGCTCGATGCGTATCCAAAAGTAAACAAATGACGTCACACGTTATAAAAGGGACAAAATAGGACAATTATTTTGCTGTGCTAATCGAATGCTCCTCTGTGGCAAAATCGGTAAAAAGCACGCCAGGCTATATGACGGTACCGTATAAGATACAGGTTCGATTCCTGTTAGAGTACACATATTTTTTTATGACAATTTCTCAGACATTAAGTCCGGTAAATGTTGTTAATACTGTTTATTATAAAACAGAGCATTTACTTAAATATTTGTATCTATAAAAAGAATACATAAAAATGTCTTAAAATAAATATATATTATTTCCTGTATCTTTTCTTTATAATTTTTAGTTCCTGTCGAAAGTTATAGATTCTCTCAGGTTTTCTGTATGAACTCGAAAACAAAGATTCACATTAACTTTTTTCGGAAATGAATTTAAGGTAAATCCTTATCAAAATTTTCAGAAGAGTAAAAGATTAAAATGTGTTTAGGTCTATATCCGTGCTGAAAATATGTTTATAATTAGGATATAGAATAGGATATATATATATATATATATATATATATATATATATATATATATATATATATATATAATTTATTCGAAATAGATTGGTGGTAGTTTCATCGTCAAGCGATGTTTGGAACCAACAAATATTGACAAATATTGAAATTAAACATTCAAGTTTAATTTCAACCAGTTGCTCACCAGTTTTGAAACATAGTAATTTGTGTGCACCGAAGAATCATATTTTAAAAATAATAGACACACACACACACAGACACACACATATATATATATATATATATATATATATATATATATATATATATATATATATAGTATATCGAAATATCTGTCAAGAAATATCCAACGATGCAACATACATACACAGATATATATATATATATATATATATATATATATATATATATATATATATATATATATATATATATGTCTGTGTGTGTGTGTGTGTGTGTGTGTGTGCGCGTTTGTGCAAGTGAATCGCTTGGACAGATATTTCGATTTGATTCACTGAGTCATACTAGATAGCTTTTTTTCGCCTGAATCTATCTTACCGCATTTATAGGTCTACCAATCATCCATGCATGAATATTACTGTCATATCTGGTCTGTTGCTCCTGCTATATTTAGAGTTTCTTGATAAAAATACAAAAAAAAAAAAGAATCTGCATTGTTTTTGGTCCTGACCTGGCATTTCGATTGCACTCAGTTTTCTCCCGGCATAATGTAAGTACCCTGCGACTTTTCCATAAATATCTTTATAGCGATTATTCGGATAAGCTTTTCGCTATGGTAATTAACCTTTAAGAATTTAACCGCAGTTCTAGACCGTCGACGAGGTCTCATCAGTTCATAATTGAGTTGGCTAGATGTAACCGTAAGTTCTATGCTAATAGTTTCTTCTTTCGCACTTCTTGCTTGTGGAACTCTCTTCCAGCTCGCTGCCATCCAATCAACAAAAATTTTAATACAAAATCAATCGCTTTCTACCGTCTTCTTTATTACTCTTCTATTGTTGCTCCTCAGTATTTCTTCTGTTTTCTAATTCTTTCACACCCAGTAACTATTTGTGTCTTAGTGGCTTTACTGCCTTGCTTGGGGTGAACACGATTAAAAAAAAGTTTCTTTCGAGTGTAACCAAACTAGTTTTACCTTTATACGGAACAGGGCCTGCTTTAAAAAAGGTGGCTTTTCTTATATCGCGAACAGTATATGTTTTATCTTATATGAAACGCAAGAACAGTTACAGAAAGTGTATCTATCATTTTGCGTTAAAGTATTCTCTAAGAAGAAATAATTTTCTTTTATTTTGTTTACTTTTATCTTAAGATCTTTGATTAAAATCATTTATTAATGTCGTATTACGAAGCCGCACAAATATGGTTTAATCTACCAAAGCAGCAACGTCGCTAAGCTGAGCTAATGGGATTAATAGTTAATCTTTAAAAATCCGCTGCCGATGTATTGGTGCTCTGTGTAGAAAAGTGAGTAATCGGCACAAACTCTCGATTTTATAAGTAGACAGAATAAAATGGCACAAAAAATATGCCTGGTTATTATAACGTTAGAAAAGTAACGTCGAATTAGCAACCGGCGATGAGATCCATAGACGTATTTGGAAGGGCAAGGACGCATTCCAAAAGCTGGGAAGAGTATTGCGAGACAGGAGGATTTCTTTGGTAACAAAGAAAAGGATACTGAGCTGTTACGTGACATCTGTCCTTCTTTACGGCAGAGAATGTTGGACGATTTCCTCAACAATGAAGAAGAGACTCGAGGCGACGGAGATGTGGTTCTACAGAAGGATGCTAAGGATATCATGGACCGAGCGTGTGAGCAAAGATGAGATCTTAGAAAGGTTGCAAACAAGGAGGAGGCTTATACATAACATCAGAAAGAAGCAGCTGAAGTTTCTGGGACCCATAAATGAGGAAAGAAGGCCTGGAGAATCTGATACTAACAGATCGAATAGAGGGAAAGAGAGACAAGAAAAAACATACCTAACGGCCTTAAGCAAGTGGATGATAGAATGTGTCAGAGGGAAGGAACTTGTTGAGAGCTGCAAGGGATAGAGGGAGGTGGAGAGTCATGATCGCCTACATCTTGAAAGGACACGGAACGTAGAAAAAAAGAATTAGCAACCGGCCCTCAGTAGAGTGGGCTCACACGACAAGGTCAAGAGGTCATCTGTATTTTACGAGAACTATGAAGGATTATGGAACTGTACTAATGTCATTTTTTTTATTTACTTACTAATGTTTACTCAATTCAAGACCCGAGCCATTTCACATTACTAATTTTAAAAAAATAGAGACTTAGGTCTAAAAATACTGATCTACATGGGAGAGCCAAAATTCCTGAAAAGAGTTCAAATTTTTCATTCTAAATATTTAGATTTTAGGGGTCAGAGCCAAATAATCATTCATCCCCCCACCACCACCACCACCACATAGGAATAGAGATTTACATGATGATTTTCTGATGCATACAAATAAAGTTACGATATTTGGTACCCGACATTTTGTTTTTAATCCTATCCCTTCTCCAAACAAGGGGATAATGCCCCTAAGACGCAAGGGGGTTACCGGTGGTCAAAGAGAATGGGAAGAAAGTGCAATAAAACAATAGATTTTAGGAAAACAGAAGATAGTAACTGATGTTACATTTACATTTTGGAAGATCGTAGGTGAAACCGGAAGAGAGTTCCACAGGCGAGAAGTGCGAGAAACAAACAATTAGAAAAGAACTTACAGTTATATCAAGTTAGTTCAATAGTAAAAGATGAAACCTGTTTGCCAATCTACTAGCAAGCTTAAGTTCATGCGGTCTACTTAGCAAGGAGGAGAGCTCATTAGAACAACTGCCATGAAAAGATGTATAGAAAAGACAGAGGGAAGCCATAGTCCGGCGGTGGGAAAATGAAAGAAGGAGACGCACGTGATGTCAAAACATATAAGGGTTAATTTAACGTGTAATGATTAATTTAAGGAAAGAAAGAGACATTGAGTTTTAACTATATTCCCGAGAACTATTTTATTACATTTTACTTTGTCTTAATATTTGGGAAAAATATTCTCGGCGTGTTTCTGTTATCGTTATTCAAATTGGGGGACACAGAGATAACAAAAAATACAAGGAAATTCTTCTAACATAACTGAATTTTGTGTTTTAGGGTCTACAAATCAACTTGATAGTGTTCGTTTTTTGTTTTTTTGTTTTTTTTTAACGATTTCATGTTGCACATTTCAGCGACTTGTAACATTTAACTCAACAAGATTATGATTAGTGTCATTGTAAAAGAAAAAGAAAAAGCAAGTATCCGAAAATGATTATTTCAAAAATTATATAAAGTAAAAAAAAAGAAATTATTAAATGTGCAAAACTTATTAAACTCAGACGGTTATATCAAATATCAGATAATTAAAAATATGAAATCATTACCTAATATCAGATCATTACAAAATATTAAATCTTACTTAATATCAGATCATTGCAAAATATTAAATCTTACTTAATATCAGATCATTGCAAAATATTAAATCTTACTTAATATCAGATCATTACAAAATATTAAATCTTACTTAATATCAGATCATTGCAAAATATTAAATCTTACTTAATATCAGATCATTACAAAATATTAAATCTTACTTAATACCAGATCATTACAAAATATTAAATCTTACTTAATATCAGATCATTTCAAAATATTAAATCTTACTTAATATCAGATCATTACAAAATATTAAATCTTACTTAATATCAGATCATTGCAAAATATTAAATCTTACTTAATATCAGATCATTGCAAAATATTAAATCTTACTTAATATCAGATCATTGCAAAATATTAAATCTTACTTAATATCAGATCATTGCAAAATATTAAATCTTACCTAATATCAGATCATTGCAAAATATAAAATCATTACCTAATATCAAATCATTATCTAATATCAAATCATTAAAAATTATCAAATCATTTCCTAATATCAGATCATTACAAAATATGAAATCATTTCCTAATATCAGATTATTACAAAATATCAAATCATTTCCTAATATCAGATCATTACAAAATATGAAATCATTTCCTAATATCAGATTATTACAAAATATCAAATCATT
This sequence comes from Acanthosepion pharaonis, assembly GCA_903632075.3. Lineage (NCBI taxonomy): Eukaryota > Metazoa > Mollusca > Cephalopoda > Sepiida > Sepiidae > Acanthosepion > Acanthosepion pharaonis. The sequence continues at coordinate 889,367 of CAHIKZ030000388.1, forward strand.
TCCTAATATCAGATCATTACAAAAGTATTTCCCGATTTCCATTTTTAATATAAAATGACGGCAACTTGGCATTTTTTTTTTTTTTTTGGCTATTTCTGATGTGTTCTAGATTAAAACCTTTCATCATTCATTTACCTGTTGAATGTTGGCGTCTTTTTCACAAATGCATACCTTTAAGATGAAGGATAATTTTCTTTTTCGCCATATTATACACTTGGTATTTCGGACAGATGTATGCGTTGTAATCTACAAAAAAAAATCCGAAAATATTCAGAATGTTTATTTGGATTGCGTTCCAGTTCTTCGGACGGTCAAAATGTGGTTTGGCAAATTTCATCAGGCTGATTTTAACCTAAACGACCAAACACGCTCCAGGCGACTTTCCGACGTCGATGAAGACTTTCTGCTTGTCACCATGGAGAATAAACTGAAAATTTAGACGGAAGAGTTTGAAAATCGATATCTTAATTGCCTTCATCATTTGAAGAGACTTGGCTTAAAGAAATACTATCGATTTTGGCAAATCGAAAAGGTGTCATTATTCCACAGTTATCTTGAATGGCCACCCTTCTAGATTTTGTTGTACTAATGCAGGTATCCCTCACGGCTCTGTCCTTGGGCCTAATTTGGACCTTCCTGATAGCATCAGCTCTCAACTTGGTATCTACGATGATGACACGATCATTTACTCCTGTCTCGATAGTAAATCTGATGAGTTCGATAAGGTCAAATTGGTGGTTGATCTCAAAAATGATCTTCAGTCTGTTGTTAACTAGGGCAAAGAATGGCTTGTTAATTTTAACGCCTTCAAAACGAAACTGTTCTATTAATCATCTGAGAGACCCTCTCTACCTTCCATTAGCATGACTGGTGTTAACCTAGAGGACAGTATTTTACTGCACCTTCTCAGGTTAACGTTCTCGTGCTGAAATGAAGTGGAAAGATTATATTGAATATATTGCTCGGTCAGCTACTGAGAAGGTCGGTTGATATCTTACATATCTTTAAGTTTATCATTCGTCCATGCTTAGAATATTACTGCCATATACACAGACATGACAGAATTGAATAGACACAAGATAAATTTTATTTCTGATTTTTTTTAATAACCAAGATAAATTAACTTAGATTATTTGATTAAAATTTCAGATAACAATACTGGAACATGCCACGAACCAAAGGAGCCTCAGACCTATCCGAATTTCAGCGAGGACATGTCGTGGGCCAACATGAAGGTGGTCTTAGTCAAAGAAAAATATCTGAAAATCTTTCAATACCCCTTTTTACAGTTAATAGAGTGATTGTACAATTCACCAGAGAGGGCAAGAAGTGCACAAAACCTCATCCAGGCCGCCCTGGGCCCTCTGAAAGAACCATGTGTCTTGTTGAAAGAAATGTTGAACAGGATCCACGTTGCAAGGCCTCTGACATAGCAACACAAGTTGATGTCAGTCCCATAACAACTGTCAGGTATCTTCACAAGCTGGGCTACTATGGCAGAGCTGCAAGAAGGAAACCACTTCTCCGTCCAGCCAATATCAAACGCAGAAAGGATTGGGCTCATGAGATGGTGGAGAGACCTGTGACCTTTTGGACCACTGTCATTTTCTCTGATGAGTCAAGATTCGCATTATTTTCCGACAGTGGAAGAGTATGGGTATACTCTGTAGTCAAGAGTTTGATTTAAAAAGACTGTAGCCAACGGTGAAACATAGGGGCCTTTCAGTAATGGTATGGGGTGCAAATTGGAGTGATGTTCGCTCAGAGCTTGTGGAGTGTGAAGGAAACATTAATTTAACCAAATATGTTTCTATATTAAAGAAAGGGCTCCTTCCAATATTCTCAAGTAGTAGAATGAGTAAAGTTGACTCCCTATTTATGGGAGATGGAGCTCCATGTCACACTTCTCAAGCAACGCAACATTGGTTGAGACAAAATGGGATCAATAAACTTCCATGGCCAAGTCAGTCCCTGGATATTAACCCTATTGAACACCTTTGGGGCATATTAGATCGAAAACTCCGCAAAAAGAACAGGAAGCCATCTTCTAAGCCCGAACTTTTAGGATTATTGCGTCAAACATAGCAAGAAATCCCTCAAGATGATATTCATGAACTCATCGCTAGCAAGCCTAGAAGGGTCCTTGCATTAAAAAAAAGCAAAAGGGATGTCAACCAAGTATTAGTTATTAAATTTATGACCATTTATAATTATTTCATTTGTATAAATTACTTGTTTAATAAAATAAACGGTTTCTGTGAGCGTCTATTCAATTCTGCCATGTCTGTGTATAGTCTGTTTCACTTGCTTTATATTTAGAGATTCTTAATAAAATCCAAAGAAGAATTAGCAATATTATTGGTCCTGACCTGGCGTCTCGGCTTCAGCCTCTTTTCCAACGCCATGAAGTGGCCTCCCTGTGCCTTTTCTATAAATATTTTCATGTTGTTTGGATGGACTCTTCGCTATGGTACATGAACTTTATGAATTTAAGCGACTTGGTCACATTAATTTACAGTTGAATTGACTAGATGTAACCGTAAGTTCTATGCTAGTAGTTTCTTCTATCACATCTCTTGCTTGTGGAACTCTCTTCCGTGTACATGCTTTCCAGCTAATTTTGATCTCCAGAAATTTAAATTCAGTGTCAATCGTTATCTACTGGTTCCTGATTACACTTGTATTTTTTTAATGTTTCTGTTTTCTAATTCTTTCGCTAGTGGCTTTGCCTAGCTAGGGGTGATTTCAATTTTTAAAAAATACATAATTATTTTGCTCTTTTCCTAAGTTTCTAAGATCCACCGTAGAATTTCCAGTAAGACTAAAGCAAGAAATGAAAAACAAAAGGAATGTTGACAGCTCTCTATCGTACATGATTTTAAACAACCTCGCCTCTTCGACTAGAAATGCCAGCAACCTTGTTACTACATCAACCGTTTCCACCAACCATCGCCGGGATTTGTTTTGCTCTGATGGCATATTCCCCAGGCTCATCAGTAAATAAAGATGACTTCATCTTATTTCCTGCTGTTTCGATCTTTGTCTTTCAGATGCTTAATCTACAGTAATATATGTAGTTCACGAATGTTGGTGTTTTCTGTCTGTCTGTCTCTCTCTTCCCCCCACACACAAACAGATCATGTGACACCTATTTGTATACAATCACGCAAATACGAACACGCCCACGTCAGGTGGTTTTGCAAACCCCCTCTACTGACAAGCTGCTTTCTGGAGACTGGCTTGAACACGCATGCGCATTCAACTGTAAACGCTAAGAGAGGCGTGATTAACAACATTTACTAAGCTTGGCTTAGTGTAGCTGAAGGACACAAATAGGAAGCCCACAGTGAGGATAAACCTCACTACTCTGTTGTAATATTCAACTAAAGCAGCTCACTAATGATTACCCTATGTTAAAGATACATCTGAGTGGTGTATTTTCTGCTTTATGAATTAAAAAGACAACATGAGCGTTCTTAAACAGAAATGGCGTATTCGTTAACGCAAAAAATAAAGGCATTTATTTTTTTCAGTAAACTAGATGTGCATCAGATGGAACGACTGTCGGTGTGGAAAGTCGAATCTACTGAAAATTAATTTCCTGTTATTGATATCTAATCTACTCAAATACTTATCTGTGAAAAACATCTCTTAAGACTAAGTGTTATATACAGGGTGCATCAAAAATACTTTGAAAAAATTTTGGTGTAGTTTTCTCAACAAAACAAAGACAAAAGTCCATATAAATATATGTCCGCAAATCCTTTGTTTTTGAGTTATTAAGTTTAAAGTTTACGGTAGAGGCAGTTAAATGTACAATTCAAGATACAATCCAAATATACTTTTACTAACTTTGGGGGTGGGGGTTCCTCACACCAAAACAAGGACAAAAGTCCATATCAAAATATGTTCCCAAATCCTTTGTTTTTGAGTTAAGTTTTAAGCAAGTTTACGGTAGTCGACGATCTGTTGCCATGGAGACTATGTTACATTTGTCACTCTTTTAACGTGTGTAGTAATGAGGTAAGAAGTGTTTCGTTTAACAATGGCAGGATATTTATATCGTGAGCTGAAAGCTATGATTTTTACATACGGCTACGTGAATGGTAATGGATACGGGGATGCAAGGGTGTATCGGTTTCGTTTTCAGACCGAAGGCAGCCGAGTTATCCAAATTTTGCTGCTGTTTATCATGGCGCTGCTGAGATAAGATTCGTAGCACCACAAACTATGGATCGAGGAAGACCGAGATCCACTCGTACGCCTGACCACGAAGAACACATTCTACATGCTGTTGGAGACGATCCAGGTACCAGCACACATCAAGTGGCCGTAGTATGTCGTACATCTCATCGTACCGCATGGGAGGTACTTCAAGAGCAGCTCCTGTATTCGTATCATTTGCGACGTGTGCAGGGTTTATCTCTTGAGGCTTGTTTATGGATGAAGCAACATTTGGAAGAGAGGGTATAAAAAATTTAATCCTTGAAAACAAATATGCCAACATTCGAATGTATTTATGAAAAAAATAATGTATATCTATATGGTCTTCAGCTGGTGGCTGAG
>CAHIKZ030000389.1:0-50000 GCA_903632075.3 Acanthosepion pharaonis
CTGTCTGTATATATATATATATATCTATATATATATATATATATATATATATATATATATATATATATGGTGGAATCTGATCAATATGTCTTAGTGGACAGAGCTGTTTTCAGTCAGTTTGTCTGAATCGTCCTCAGGAATCAAAGAGAATGATCTAAAAGTCAGCCAATCTAACAGTGATCTTGTCCCACCATCCTTACTTTTTTCTCTTATCCGGCCTCCTTTGTCAATCACTAGCGTGTGTTAAGTCCGAGTTAAGCGTATCACATAAAATTTCATAACTGAATCATTAAGTTGTCATATGTCAAAATTGACAGGGAGTCCATTATTATATATATATATATATATATATATATATATATATATATATATATTTGTGTATATGTATATATATATGTATATACGTATTTGTATATATGTTTATTTATATGTATGTTTATTTATGTATATATATATGTATATATATATATATATGTATGCATATATATATATATATATATATATATATATATATATACATATTTATGTATATATATATACACATGTATATATGTATGTGTATATATATATAAATACATATATTTATGTATGTGTATGTATGTATATATACATATGTATATATTTATTTATGTGTATATATATATATACATATCTCATAAAGAATCTGTTATGCAATTAATAAATCTGTAAATTTAATTTAATGAATGGTGAATTGACTTCACTAACAGATTAAATAAAACATTAACTTACTAACCACTTGTTGAATGATACTTTCTCTGTTTTCAGAAATTGTAAAATTGAGTAGATGTTCAGTCCATTTGCCAGTGTTTTCGCTGAATCTTTTCATTATCTTCAGGCATGGATTTTTTTTTTTAAATGGCCTGTGCCGTAATTTGCTTTATTGAAGAGTTCTTGATCTAAACCTTTTTCAACAGTACGTTCCATATGACCAAGCATCAGTTATTTTAGAGGATATCCCTTTTTGCTCCAGTCAGGTGTTTTTCACATGTATATGTAATCAGAACAATCCCTTCCAACATGAGTTTCATAAACATCTTCTTGTTGGAATAATGAAAATACTTTTCAAAAGCAGATATTTAAATTCTCCAATGTTTGGACACTTGATTGTTTTTTTTTCCATGGTCACCTTTAGTCAGTGCAATTTCAAAATACTCAATCAGGGGAATTATTTGCATCCATCTTGGGTGTATAATTAAGTTTTCATTAGAATCACAAATAAGCAAATTAGATACAGTCCAGAAATAGCTTATCTGCAAATAACTTGAATACTTCAAGCTGTAAGCATTTTACTTAGTCTTTTCAAAATAGTATGATGCTGAACAGATGAGAAAAAAATTCTTCTTGTGTTATTTCATAGCAACCTGTGAAATCTCAGGCTTCCTTATCTTGTTTTGCTTTTCTTAGAAGAGGGTTGTTATTTTTCAAAGAATTCTTTTGATCTTTATACAGCATTTAAAGAATTCACAGGCTGATGTCTTCAGCTTTGTTATTTCAGTTAGTGAACTCTTCAAGTTTTGTCAAATGATACAATATGAATCTTTGCCTATTAAAATTTATTACTGATAAAAGTATACTTTTAGTTTTTGCTACTGTGACTTTTTCTTTCTGAAATTATTTTAATAATTTAATCAGAATGGTATTTTTCAAACCAATTGAATCTATTGTACCCAAATTGACTACATGACTAAGGAGTCTTCAAGCTGGAATAATCTACTCCATTCTTGTTAAATGCATATACCAACACATTGCAATATATACTCAGGTCTGGTGCTTACTACCCTACAAACCCAACAACTGGGTGGAGCCTCATTGGGGGTCCTGGGCAGTGTTTTGTGACCCTTACTATCTTATCAACATTTGCTTTTTCCTACCGACATTTATATATATATCAATTTTTCTAGTTGAATTATTCACTTATATTGCAATTGATCTATTATTGTGCATAATTAATTTATGGTGAAGTAATGGATAGTGACTCGGATTGAGGAATCTGGGAGCCGAGTTCAAATCCAGTTGAATCTGTTACATTCACTTACATGCTAATACCCTTGGGAAAGGGATGAATCCTCATTTTCTCCCTCAGCTATGAGTAAAATTGCAGGACAGACTGGGTTCTTTAGCCTTGGATGGCAACTGGTCTACCACAGAAAGAAATGGCAACCTACTGTGTGAAAAAATCTGCCTCATCAGTCATGTATTGAAAGATACATGATCACCTAAGTGTGTATCATGTATAGCACATAACTGACTGACTGACCTCATGAAGATTGAATTGTAGTAACAAGGGTTCCCTGTATGACAGATTGGGTCGGGGCTGTATCATAGATAGGGGGGGGGACTTTGCACTGACCCTGCATATACCTATTTCCATATTTCAGGTTTTACAGAGAACAGTAACAATTTAGTGTTTGTTTATATGCTGTTCACATTTAAACATATTTTTACTGCACTTGAATTAAATAATATATTAATTTTCATTTAAGTTTTAGATACATAAATCTAGCTGATTAAAAATACTAGTGTCAGGCATTCTTTTCGACGTCTCCTTATCATTGTCTTGACTGCTGCACTCTTTAACCTTACTTGGACTTTTGTCAAATTGAATTAATATGTGAAGCAAAGGCAGAAATAAACAGCAAGATGGTCAAACATAAACAATGGTTTTTGAATCATGCATCTTTCCAGTTAATAAAGTAATCCTTTGAAAATAAATATTTAACATTTTTCAATCAATGGATTGTTGTTTTCCTGTCAACAATAAAAGCAGTAAGGATATAGAAATGGATACATATGATATCAGTTCATGATAGAAACATCAAAGAGATTCCCTTACTCATTTACCCATCTTCCTCAATAAGCTACGTAACACTTATACTATTCCTAACCAAGCTACGTGACACATACACTTTCCTCTTCACTTATAAAACATGGAAATAAAAATATTTTATATTTCTATATTTAAAAGCCTTTCTCAACTTTTTCTTTGTTGTGAGTTGATTCACATCCGCAACAAATATTTAGGAATATTAAAGAGAAACTTTAATTTGATGCAAGTGTTTGTTTAAGGTAACTTAGAACTTTAAAAACAAAAATTTGAAAAGTATTTGTAAATGTATACTAGATATATAAAACATAAATGGGAAGAAAGGATAGAGATTAAAAAGAAATTACTCATAGTAAAGTGACATTATCAAATATAACAATAAAGAAACACTATTTTACAGTGAGTAATTTATTTCTTGCTTTTCCATCTGCTTTTGTTTTATAAAGTTTTGTATATATTTATATATACTTTTGGAATGTCCATTTTAAAACCCTGTAGGTAAGTTATAACTCTGAGTAAATAATTATAAACCCATAACATTTATATATACAAAAATACTTGTAAAAATGATAAACAACGAGATGTGGAAACTACAAAACAAGTGTTGTTTATTATCTGGTTGTTATGAGGTGTTGGAGAAATGAGAGACATTAATACTGAGTAAAATTGTGAGTTTGGGGTCAAATGTAGATCAAATATGTTTCGGAATCCAACAGAATGATAAGCTAAAGAATAAGTAAAATGTATACAGTCTTTCTCTTTCTTTATCTTTATAGATGTTTGTAATGATAATTTTGTTAGAAAATACAAGATGTGTCTGGGGTTTTCTTACCTCAAATATTTGTTGATTGTTAAGATATAATGTTACTATTATAACCTGAAAAAGGAAAAGGATCCATAATCTTTGTTGATGCACATGTTGACGGCCTGTCTGTGTTGATTGCTTGTCTGATAGTGAGAATGTCACATCTTTGTGTGTGTAGAGGAAAAAAGTGTGGTCAATTTTCATTCGTTTAGAAAGAGTGAATTAATGATAATTATAATTGTTATAATTATTTTATTATAATTATTTTTGACAGTATAATTAAATTTGTCTATGTATTTCTTTATGGTCACAAAAATATTAATATTCCAAATTTTTTGTTTTAAAGACATGAAACATAAATTATCTTGAAATCTAACAGAAAAATTTATGGTGTCATGTTCTCTTTTTTTTCTATCCATTATCTTCTTTCAAATTGGCTCCCCCTCTGAATACCTTTTTTCTGCTGTCCTCCTGATTACTCTTATATTCTTGCTCTTTAGTGAAGTTTTTGTTTTCTACTTCTTCTACACCCAGTAACCCCTTGTGTTCTAGTGGCTTTACTACCTTGCCTGGGGTGAAATCAATGAAAAAAACTGTAAAATGATGAGACCTAACTGCCAATCTCGTACTGCCCTTAAATTCCTAGAGTCTAGGTACCATAGAGGAAAGTTCATCAGAACAATAACCATAAAAGTATTTACGTAAAAGGCACAGGAAAGCTCAGTTATGACAGTGAGAAAGGGACTGAAGCCAAGATGCCAGGTCAGGACCAATAACATTGCATATAAAATAAAAAAGAACTGTCAGTGAATTTCTATTTTCGGAAGAGAACATGTTGTGTATATTCAGAGGAGTTAAGCAAATGTTATGGAAAGGCTGCACTTAGCGTAAGCACAGTAAGGAGCTAGGTCAGTAGAGTAAATCGTTAAGGAGAGAAAAGAGAAACTGATAGGTGATCATAGCTCACCACAATTTCCCATCCTTTGTAACCCAGAGTAAAGTCCGTCATTTTGCTATCTCTCTTAATCCCTGTTTTGCCAATCATTTACATAAGCTTGTTAGGTAGATTATGTGCTGCTTTGCTCTGTTCCTCTTGCCTTCTGTATGTTCTGTTGGTGTCAAATTTTCTAAGCCTTCTTTCCTCATTATGCATACTAGAAATTTCAATTAACTCTTTCTGATTCCAAGTATAAGTGTCCTTTTCGTTTTCATTTTCTCTAAAACTTTGTTGTTACTCACATGTTCAGTCCATAGTATTCTCAGCATCATTCTGTAGAACCACATTTCTGTTGCCTTGATTCTCTTTTCCATCTGATGGGACAGTCTAGCATTCACTGCCATATATATATATATATATATATATATATTAAGAAATATACTCTTAAGGTGTGCTATATTTATGGGATAAAGTGCTCAATATCAGAGATAGAGCTTGTGTAAATATAAAAGTTCAATTTTATATATATATATATATATATATATAGGGAGATATTTATAGAAGTAGTCTACATGTAACTACATATTGGGTTGTAACAAAAGCTTGTGTTTTTCAGTAGGTGGTATTTGAACTCATCATTTCATTTCACACATAACTGAAATTTTGGACAAAATTTAATGAACCATATTTCATTTGTGATTATCTGTTCAAATACAATGAAATGACCCAGATGATGTAAAAGGGATTGTTTACAATAATGTGGAGTTAAAGTGATCCTGGGGAAAATGAATGAGCCAATGTTATGTACTTGGTGGGATTGGAAGGTGAGTGTGCATTACAAATTCCTTCCACAAGATCAGACATTAAATTCAGAGAACTACTATTCCCACTTAGACCAATTAAAAGTTGCAATCAATGAAAAGCCTTCAGAATTGGCCAATCATGACAACACAAAGATCTCATGTCTCTTTTTAGATCCAGCAGAAATTGGTACAACTTGGCTAGGATATCCTACTCCATCTGCTGTACTCATCTGACTTTGCACCTTTGAATTATCCCTTGTTTTGATCCCTACAAATTTCTGTTAATGGGAAAACTTCAAATCTCTTAAAGTCTGTAAAAATCACTTGGATCAATTCATCACCCCCAAAAAAATTGGAATAATGAAGTTGCCTCAAAAATACTGAAAGATAGTGGAAAAAATGATATGTATGTGATTGGATAAATGTATATACAAATTTCTAAATATTGTCATTGTTGTAACCTAGGGAAGGTTACTGAATAGAAAAATCACATGAAGGTTGGTAATGAATGATAATACTTAGGACAAGAACAACACATATGAAATTCACCAGCAGCATATAGAAGTAGTAGTCAACTGCTAGAAGTGGGTCAAGTGAATTCCACAATGAATCTCCAACTGCAGACCAACATACAGTATTTACTACTGTATTTATGTGAATAGGGACATACCCATTATTGTTCATAGGTATGCTACAACAGTCATTGAAATTCATTTAAAATTCATTTAAAAAAGACTATGAACTTTTGTTTCAACCCAAAATGTATAATTAACCCAGTGGTGCATCATAGCAGCCAACACAAGGTGTGGCCTAGCAAAGGGTTTCATGAGAACTCAAAACTTACCCATGATACTGTCATAACTTATTATATTTACTCAGAAAATGTTATTGCATTTAAATTTTTGTCAAGTTTGACCTGGTCTCTCGTCACAGTAAATTTTATAAAAATAAAATATAAGTTGGTATGCCTAGTAGATTAGGTAACTGTGTATCTCCTCCTGGTATTCGAATTCAAGTAGAAGTGTGTTATAGAGTAGTTTCACAGTGGAGGCTTGTATTTCACTAAGTCGGTCCTAAAAATAGGTTTGATGTACAAAACGTTAGGAACTTGATATCATAGGTAATGACGCAGAGAAATCTAGTGGTGGTCGCTGATGCTTTAATATCTGACTAACGGTCATCCGACATCAACTGACTGACCAACTCACTGAGCAACTGGCAACTGCTACTACTTCTACTTATTATAGGTGGGAGAGTCTATTAACAATAGAATAGGTGTGTTCCAGTATGACAAAGTGAGAATTTTGATTTTCAAGACACACACTTGGAAGACTAGTATGATATAATATTCTAACCCTTTATCATCTGTCATCATTTTCACCTGGAATCAGGCAAAAGAAAGCTTACAAATTATCTGTATTAATCGGTTACTATCTTTAACTTTTTTTATTGTGAACATTTATTTGATTGGTTGGAAAATCATTAATTAAAATTCCATATTTTCTTAGTGAAATTTTCAAAACAAGGGAGATAATTAGTTCTCACAGTTTGAGAATGCTGGAGTAAATAATCATAAGAAACAAAATTTTTTACATATTTTCTCTGAATAATTAACATTTTTAATCAATACAAATAATGAATTTAATATAATTGGAATGCTGCAGAATCCTTTATGGTATTTCTAGGGTAAGAAGGATTACTGGTCAGTAAATAACATAAAACAAATAGAACTGGGTTATATAGTATCATTAACCGGGAAAAATTCCTGATCTAATTGAGTGGATAAAACATTATGGTTATTCGCAGCATCCATCTCATCTTCAAGTAGCATGAGACAGATCATATTGAGTTACATGATACCAACAGAGACGAAAACTGAGCAAATTAGCTACTTAGCAACATCCATCCTGTCTCTCTATACAATTAGACAGATGATATCAGGTTACAGGATACCAGTCATGCGACTGAATCCCTGATCCGAGTTAATGGACAAACAAATGAAGAGCAAGTACTTGATGAAGATCATCTCTTCATCCAATAACATGTGACTGGTAATATGAATCTCTGACTTGATAGTTATGGATTAAGTAATGGGGTTGGGAAGTTACTTGATATCCATCTTCTACTCTATAGGTGCCAAGACCAGTAAAGAACTGGCCAGGAAGTTAATTGGCAGGGACAATGGCCTTTTACATTAATGCTAGCTGGAGGTGAGAAAAATCTTTAACTTGACTGATAATTTTTTTATAATTATACTATTAATAATATCCTAGAGGCACCTATATGCTACTTTTTTTGAGATTGGCAGAGTAAGGCTCCCAGAGGTTTTCATTCAGTAATTTATGCATGTCTCACAAACTGGTGCAGGTGTTGAAGCTATCAAGTGCCTCAAGATAAGTTTTTGTTTCTTGTAAAGCTATAAAGACGACATTCCTTAAGCTGGTAAGGAAAACTCATGGGGAAGAAGTTGCAGATCTGATAAAGATCACTTTCTTTTTAAATGGCACAATAATATTCAGCTCAGCTCCATTTCTCTCTAGAGAATACTGTGAAAATGCTGACTGCAGTTAAAGAAGTTGTTTTTGCCTTACAGGCATTGTCATTTCAGCTGAAAAGGAGTGATAAAGAAAAGGCAAGAGTTACAACAAAGTTGGCTGACATTGTTTTATCACTATTATCTTGGCATTGTCTTTACTGGTTATCAAATTTAAGTAATTTCAGTTTGGTGAATTAAAGTTTTTACTGTTAATCCTGTTATTATTGTAAGATGAACTTTGCTTCTGGTCATATTTTGATGTTTGTTTTAAATGTATCTGAAGTCATGAATGTGTATTGTGTCAAAATGGCTGACACTTTGAACTTAGCCAATCATTCAAAGTCTCTACAAATGGCCAGACAATAGAAGAGAAGAAACAGAATTGATATTATCAACTACACTTTAAATCAGAATTTCTCAATTCAGATTGTTAATTATAATTAATAATTATTTTGATTTACCTAATTTTTTATTGTTTTTCTAACGTTTCATTTAGTCCCAAATGTATTGGTATATGGATCATTTACAACTGATTTAGTAAGAGATAAGGAAATTGAACATAGAATCATCTGTGCTAGCAGTACTTTCACTCAAAACTATAAATTGCAACAAAACATTAACCTAAAAGTTCAAGTCATGTTCTTAACTAGCCTTGTTGGATTGAGACATTCATATGGATGCCATGCATGGTGCCAAACTTGTTCAGAAACATCAAAACTGTCAGCTGTATGCATCGGCATTCTTAGATCAATGTTTAAAATGACTTTGAGTGAATGAAGTATGTAGCTTTTAGTGAGAACTGTCCTTTGAACCTTGTAGAATGATGATACAAAATCGCAAAGAAGTGTACTAGATAACAGAAACCACATTACTTCAGGTCTTTCAACAGTGATAACAACTAAAATGGATATCACATATAACTGGAATAGAAAATAATTGCATAATCAAGATTCTCACATTCCACACTACTTTGAACAAAAGGTTAGGAAGGAAACCCTCTCCCCCATTATTCATAGAAAGAGTTATAACAGTAGAGTTGAGAAAAGTATTTCCCTGAAAAATTGTTTTAATAGAATTTATAAATTTTAACCAAAAGTAGTGCTGAGTGCTTGGTCAAGGAATGCTGACTCTTTCCTTATAAGAGAACAGTTAATATTGCCATTAGTATTCACTTGTCTTTTTTAAGTGATTATGCTCAGAATAATATTTTTTGTTAGTCACAGCCTTGTTCAAAATCTATTTTGTAAACCATGGTTTTTGTGATGCTATTTTTTGCTGACTCATTCAGTTCTACTACACACTCTGCTTTGGTAAAAATTATTAAATATTTACAATAACTCACTTGTTATTTAAAATTCTGGTGAATATGGGAGGCATGTAACGAATAACAACTCAGAATTAGAAAGAGCTGAGTTTGAATTCTACTAGGGTTGTCTTCTCCCCCCAGTTATGGGCTAACTAGTGGGACTTGTATCTGGAAAAATCATTGTTACTCTAAAAGATTTGGTACTGCAATATTCATTTGCAAAAAAAAAAAAAAAATTACAATCTAAAATGTGTTTTGCCTGTAAATAACCCACAATGGGGTTGATAAAAAAAACAATATTTAATATTTGTGTATTATTTCGAACAATTCTTCTCATCTTGGTTGATATAGATGTTGTTATAGACACAATGTTTCGACCAAGTACTCTCTGGTCATCATCAGGTGTCTATTGATTGACTGATATGGGACATCTATTGATTATTGTGATATTTTATCCCTGTGATGTCAATTATTGTTCATTCATGTTGAATCAGTATGTCGCTACCAGATCCTAGGATTGAACTCATTTGAAATAAAGCAAGAATATTAACAATTTCTCATCTCAGAAATGAAATATTAAAAATTCTGATAATAAGCTTTGAATTATTTGAATTATTATCTTCATTTTTGTTGTTTTTACTACAATATTTTGGATGATGTGTTCTTTGGTTTTCTTCAGGTCTGTATCATATCAGTATTCCAGGAGTATCATAAAATCCTTAATCTATGTTCTCCTGATGTCACTTTAAATTGATACCTTCTTTTTACCATATATCTAAATTTTAATTATAAACTATCATTTTTAATGTGAAAATTTTGTTGAAATATGTTGGAAGATTTCAAGTTTTTATCAGAAATTAAAAATATACAAGCTTTAAACAAAATGGTTACAATATATGAAAAAAAAACTGTCGGTTTAAAGTGACACCAAAAGACGTAGCTGAAAAGAAAAATCACCTAATTTCTTCATTTGGTGTCAGTTCAAAGAACCAAACAGCAAGTCTTTGATATTTGTCTTTAAGAAAATACAAATTGACTCATGCTATCAAAATTGATGACATATTTTGTTAAGTCATTATTATTATTATTATTAATATTATTACTATTATTATTATTATTATTATTAATATTATATATTAGAAAAGGTTTTACTTGTGGATCTTTAAATCTGTTTTTTTTCTAATTATAATTATCACCTTCTGATCTTTCACGGTGTTGATCTTTTCATCATCCAGCTTTGTAAACATCTTGAAACAGTTCACCATTGTTATAACACCTGTAATGCTGTCATCGAGCAGCACTAAAGTGAGATAACAATGTTACAACAAAAAGTTACAAAGAGAAAAATCATTTGACATATGTAAGATTTTTAAGTATTTATAATAAAACAGGCATTCACATTCATTTTTCACTTTCAAAAGCTATGGCTAGTATAGAAAAAAGTTTGTACAGATCAAAATATTTTGTTACCTATAAATCTTGAAAACAAATATACATTTTTTTTTTTATTTAAAGATTAAGAAAATGAACCTGAAAGGGAGTTTATTGTTTTATGCTGTGTCCTCAAATTTTACAACAGTAAGTTTTTATTACTCTATGTGTAAAAGATTTTATTGCATACCTATGACATAAATACATTTACAAAAATATTAATTGTAAATACCAGTCTGAGGCTTAATTGTACACCAGTCCTCTTTCAGCTTGTATGACAAGTTAATGAAGCCAAGGTCTTTGTCAGAAGAAAAATCAGGCAACTATGATTTTTTTTGTTTTATATTGACAGACAGATGAGTTGACATAGTCTTATCTTGTCACTGGCTGATATTAACATTATTATGGTTGGTAGGTAGGTAAAAATAATTCAGATTTGATGATGTTCATTGGCATTGCTGGACAGTCAAGATTTTACCTTTATCAATAAAATCTAATAAATTTGCATTGACTGTTTATTCTTTGGCAGTCAACTGATAAATTATACTTTTTATTCACCTGCTAGAACCTGGGTAGGCATAAGCAAAAGATAAAAACAAACTGATAGAAAAATAGAAATAACTTTCTAACCAATCAGAATATACAAATTCTAAACAAAGTTTGTGATCCCTTTGCAGGAGCTCCTCTTTAACACATTGAGTGCTAGAGGTCAATTATGAAATCTGACTTCAAATGCCAATTTATAATAGCCAACTTAGGCAAAAAGAAATTTTTATGAGTTGATTTATTGCTTCAACTGAAGTCTGAACATTGTTTTTGCACTAAAAGTATCCTCATTGCAAATAAACTCATTGGCATCCATAGATGAAAATATATCAGAAAATGACAAGCATGAGATAACTCAGTCAGCATCACAATAAAAACCATCAACTATGAGTTATCTTGTGGTTGACAGTCAATGTGTTAAATACAAATGCACACCAGAGTAAAAACATTGTTTTACCTAGAAGCATAAGAAGTAAGGGATCTCTCAGAGATGCTCTCCAATAGAAATTCTTATAGTTACCTCAGATAGGATTACACAATTATTAGCTACTCACACACATATATCAATAGCTGAGAAAAAATTTCCTTTCATTCACAAATATATAATCATGTGACTACCATATCAAATCTCATTCTAATAAAATTGTAATCCTAATTAAAAAAAACTTACAATTTTGTAATTGTAATCCTAATAAAAAAAACTTACAATTTTCCACAAGCTACAAATTTGTTCTTGACTTTGTACACTGAAGTTTATCTATTCTTGTTCAGTAACCAATTTCCAACTTGATGCTACATTATAGCCAAATCCACATCGCCAGATAACATATTGATTTAGTAATTCTAAGTGAATACTTATTTGGTCATGTGACCATAATAATGCCATTTTACCATATATAAGAGATATGTGATATGATTGTAACATATGATATGATTACATCATACAAATATACAGACATATGATAGACAAGTGATATGATTAAACCAGCTGTGACCCCTTAAGTTGCTGAATATGTTACAATAGTTTTGTTTTGATGTTTAGTATTCACAAAATGATCACTAGTCACAAAATCTATTCCACTCATGACTACCCGAGTTTATATAGAGTGTATCTCATTCATATGCAAATGATCAATTTTTACATTTACATATCATTACATCTCCCTGAAACTGAGGGGTTTTATGCCCTTCGGTGATCTTTTGCTTCTACACTCAGTTCCATTTTCAGGACTTCCTTGCTCTATTTCTCCCTCTCCTTCCCTAGATTTTATCATATTTCTGTTTCTGGGAGACCTTGATCTGTCTTGTGTTCTTTTATCTTTATGTCTATCTTCTTTCAACTGATCCTCACCAGAACTTTCAACACTGTTTTGAAGATCTAGATTTTCATCCCCTTCATTTTTATCTGCTTCCATTTGTATTGAAATATCCTCATTATTTTCATAATGATCATCATTCTTTATATCCTTTGAGTCACTGACATTTGTTCCTCCATTTCTATATCATTGTCTCTGGATCTTATTTGATCTGCATGAGCCAGTATATTAGGTCTGATCAAAAAGTACTGTGACTGGTGCTATAAAAAGAAAACTACAACACATATCAGTTCAGTGTTTAATCTCCTTCAAAGCAGTCCCCTTCTGAAGCCATACACTTTATCCAATTTTGTTTTAATTGATGGACACATTCTTGGAACTCACCTTTTGAGACAGCAAGCAGCTGCCTCGTTACATTCTCTTGGATTTTCCTCGATGTCTTGAAATCTTGTTCCTTTCAATTGGGAATTGATTTTTGAAGAGAAAAAGTTGCAAGGGACCAGAGCTGAGGAATATGATGATTATCAGACCTAGGGAATGTTGTGCTTAGCCAAAAACTGCTGTACAAACTATGGTCACTGATGGAACCTCTGTGGTGTGGGGAGACAACTAATCTCTATACATTTTCCTTCCAAGCACTGCAAACAATGGACATGAGTAAGAATGTTATAACTTAGGGTGCATGCATGACAGAGTTCAAGGTCAATCTATGCCAAGTGGCTTCACTCTGCATAATTTAGCACCATTACTATAGCAACAGCCCTGATTCTTTTTGATTCAACCTTGTACAGCTCCTTCAGATTTTTATTATGGTTGTATTATGGTTTTTGTGCATTAGAAAATTTGGATTTTCTGGATTTGATCCCTTATTCTTTTTTGTATCACATTCCTTCATTTATAGAATATGACATCATTAGGGGGGGTATCAATGTTAATGGGCTTCCTAGTCTTTCAGCATATAGTAGGGTAGAAGCCATCTTGATAGAAAGATTTCTATTTTCTCTTTTTGCTAGGAACATGCTTTTATGTCCATTTTTATGGTTTGTATCATCCTTTTTACTATATAACATCAAAAGCCAACAGGGTTACATCTTTGGTCATGGTCACCAATTAATATAACACCTTCTTGCTGCTGCCTACAGAGCAGGTGGCTTGCAAAAAGAAGCTATTTGAGTGGAACTTCCCGCGAATGGAATACAGAGGTAATGTGGGTGGCTTGCAAGTGGCATGGCACGTCCTACCTGTGAAGGTTAGACATGGCAGAACCAAACACTTTCCATGGAAGTAGTGAATAGAGCAGTGAGAGACTTGACACATTCCACCAGTGAAAGAGAAGTTGCAGGGTGGTGAATTAGTCATCACTCACAAGGACTTGCAGATGCTTTTGGACTCAAGCCTGGAGAGTGAGGTCTGTGCAGCTCCCACCAAAATATGGCAACATTACTCCATTTTCGTCCTGATCTGGTTCTTATAAAGGTAGAAGATAGCATGAGGAGTCAGGTACTTACTGAAGCAGTAGAGAGAGCCAATTATTTTACCTGCATCTTTAGCGATAGATCGTATATAAGAGTTCCACTTGAGGTCAGGTAAGTTGAAAGAATATTGATTAGGAAGAAAAGTGAAGTAGTTCGAGATTCAATAACTTTTATTTAAGATTTTTAAGGAGATTAAATTTCATATTGAAACAATTAAAATTGTTTGTTTTGTTCTTTTCTTGAATTT
This sequence comes from Acanthosepion pharaonis, assembly GCA_903632075.3. NCBI lineage: Eukaryota > Metazoa > Mollusca > Cephalopoda > Sepiida > Sepiidae > Acanthosepion > Acanthosepion pharaonis. Next base: position 14,248 of record CAHIKZ030000389.1, read on the forward strand.
CTTTAGATTTAAAATAAGTTTTATGTGGAGATTAAAAAAAACTTACAACTTAAATAGAAAACTTTTACCAAAAATGTTGATTAATTACCCCCCCATCTCAGATTTTGAAATATCTCGTAATGTAAAACAAATTCTTTGATTAAGTCAAAAGTTTCCTAAGAAATTATATTATTATATGTTACTTTATAGAATATTACAAAGTTTGAAGGTGGTGGGAAGTTAATCAACATTTTGGGTGAATGCAATATATACTTATATATTTGTATAATGTAATTTTTTAATGGCATAAACACAGTAGCAAAATTTTTAATGGTATAAATACAGTGCTAAAATATTTGATGGCATAAATACTGGGGGTATGTTTTTTTTTATTATTTTAATGGCATAAATGTCATGGTATTTTTTTAATGGCATAAATACAGTGGTAAATTTTTTAAGACTCTTGAAATCCTATTGTGATTCTCAAAATTTTATTTATTTTTTTGCCTAACTCTTTAGCATTCTGTCATAGAGTAGTTTCACAGTGGAGGCTTGTATTTCACTAAGTCAGTCCTAAAATAGGTTCGACGTACAAAATGTTAGGAACTTGATATAATAGGTAATGACGCAGAGAAAACTAGTGGTGGTCGCTGATACTTTTAGTATCCGACTAACAGTCGTCCGACATCAACTGACTGAGCAACTCACTGAGGGACTCAGCGACTGCTACTACTCCTACTTATTATAGGTGGGAGAGTCTATTAACAATAGAATAGGTGTGTTCCACTGTAACACATTTAATGCCTCATAAATAGTAGTTGTTTGTGGTCAAAGTCTCACTGTTTGTATGACTTCCTGCATTATTTATAACAATGTTGTCATATATTATGGCAGAGTATACATAGGGCAGCTTACAATAAGTTGAATATTGAGAACTGATATTTATGGAGCAGGTTTAGGCAGGTTGAATGCTAAATTGTTAAATCTATGTTTGGTGATTCTTGTAGTGGTTTTAAATATTTGATTAATAAACATTAAGGATATATTCTGTCACCTTTACTCTGGTAAACCATAGGTGCTGCCAAAGTTTGAGCTAAAAGTCTTCAAAACATATTTAAAATAATTAAAATGCTTCCTTTTTCATAAAATTTTAGTTTTATTTGAAAGATAAGAGCTTAAAGCTAGTCCGTATGAAAAGGAAAATAAATTTCCATCTGTAAAGTTTTTTGGCATTTTTAAAACATTGGCATGTTTACTTGTCACTCCTCAAACCGCCATTATAGATGAAAAATATAAACGGCAAATTTAAAAATCTAGTATTTATCCTAGGGATGAGTCTAGAAGTAAATTAGTAAATTTAAGTATTAACTGAATTTTGTAAAAGTAATGCTTCCTTTTTGTTTAAAGCAGAATGAAAATAACATTTACTAATACCTGGTAGCCTGTAATGTCATAGGTCAACAACAGTAGTTTACTACTGCCATCCTTAACTTCAAAAAGTGCATGAAAAATTAAAGTAATATGGAACAACAGCAGTGCAATACTCATGAAATTGGTATTGTTTATGCTTAAAAATAAATTATTTTCTACTGCCATCTCTGAAAAGTTAAACAAAATATAAAAATAAAAAACACCAGCAGTGCAATAATCAAAAAATTAGTATTGCTTGTGCTTAAAAATAAATCTTTAACCTGAGATAACCAATAGTTTAAGAATATAATAATTTTTTTCTTTCTGCTTTTATGAAACTTAGAATAAATAATTTTATTTAATAACTTGCATTATGTAAATATATAAAAAAATAAAAAGGAAAAAATATTTCCCTTATAACTATTTCAGGGATGACATGGTAATAAAGTCATAATAAATGACACCTGTAACTATAAAAAGTTAGTAAGAATGTAACCACTTTTAGTTAGTAAGAAACAACAACCCAGGTAAGTACATTGCTTTTCTCCTGCCTGAATAGTCAAATTCTCCACACATTCCTGAGTACCAAAAGAAAAATATGAATAGAAACAAAATAAATATAGGGATTTATGTACAGTAACCTACTAGTTTCAAGTTTATTAAGAATTATTTTTGTTTGATTTTTTTTTTGTTGTTATAGTGAGCCCTCCTAACTTAATCAGGGCGTAGAGTAGGCTTGCCCCTATGGTGCCTCAAAGATGTGCTGTCTGGACAGTACCATTTTTGTCTTTAAGGTTGGGGAGATCTGACCCCCTACACACCCAAAGGGGCACCAGTTATCACATCTATCACAACAAATCATAGCTTGATCACCCTGCAGAGCATTGCATATCGAACAGAGCCAAACTACCTCCTCTTTGTCAGAATGTGATGGTTGAGGAGGAATAGGAGCAAGATCATTTGCAGCTGCACCAGCAAAGGAGGACAAGGAGAGCACTTCATCTTCCCAGTCAACTGATAGGGACAACTCAAGTGGAAACAGGTGCTTCAAGGAATGGACCTGTACTGCACCACCCTGTTTAAGCTTGGCTACACTAACAATACCATCTCTTCTGCTAATCAGTTCCATGGCACCAACAAGAACCCAAAAGGGTCTGGGATGAAGACGGTTCTTGACTAAGACTACATCCCCAATCTTCAGTCTGTTTCAGAATGGCACTCTAGAACAGTACTGAGGCCTTTCCCATTGGGTCATAAATTTCTCCAGGCACCAGTTCTGCATCTGCATGGTTCTAATTACTCCCTGCTAGTGGGCATAGAGGACACAAAATCTTCCTTGTTCAGGTTCAACAGCAGCCCAGAACTCACATTAGCTTGCAAAAACATGCTCGGTGTTATCACTTCCAGCTCTCTCCTCTGCTGATTCTCAATAAGTTAGGGGTTGATTATTGACAGCCCTTTGAATGTTGGAGAATAAGGGTTAGTAAGGAGAAATAATCTATTTCCTCATGGCCCCCAACCTTGTGGAGGTAGGTTTTGATTGTTTGGATACTTCTTTCCCAAATGCCTCCTGCCCAGAGAATGTGAACAGCAGAATAGTGTGGAATTTGATTTGGCAAGAACCAAACTTCTGCTAGAAATCATGGCACAACAATAACCCCCTGAACAGCCAACCACCACCCAGAAAGGGTTTTGCATTATCACTGTAGATGGCAGTTGCAATGCCATACAAGCTGATGAAATGCCTCAATGCTTGAAGGAAGGACAGAACACTCAAGTCTGAACCACCTCAATGGGTACAGCTCTGATACTAAGACAATTGAAACTGAGCAAATACATTTTCCCCTCCCTATCACCCTCCTTAATCCAAAGGTGCTCAGTGTAGTCAACTCCTGTATGTTTGAAGAGGAACCTCCAGCTCTACACACGAAGTAGTTAAATTGGCCACATTGGGAGGCAGGACATGTGTGGCGTTGTACCTCCTGCACAAGGCACAGGTATCCAAGACAGTTTTCTCACAACTTGTCTTCCCTTGGGCACCCAGTAACCATTTCATCTCACCTCAGCCAACGTGGACGCAACTCCCAAGTGCTGGCACCTGACATTGGCATCCATTATGAGGAGCCTGGTTATCAGGTAATGCTTAACTAACAGAACAGGGTGCTTAACTCCTATATTAAAATGAAGAGAATTACCAATTCTGCCACTCAACCGAATTGGGCCCTCCTTGTCAATGTACAGATCAAGGTCCCCGACTAACCTAGGAATGTTCTTGCCTGAAGGATCCAGTAAGAATGCCAATTTCTCAGGATATGCTTGCTGTTGCATTGTCTTCATCAGAAGAATGGCTGCCAGTCTCTTACTGTCAACCTCCAGCTGCTACAACCGATTGATAAACTTTAAAACTAATGCAGTTACCCTCAAGAGCTTTGCAAAGGAAGAAAATTTCTCCAAGGGCCGTTGAGAATTCTTTTCCCAGAATGATTGTGGCATTTAATGAAGAATGGGCTATCAATTGGCTGTGTTGATTGAGACATAGCAACTCCTGTGTGGCCCATGGAGTGATCCTTCTACACAACCAATCCAGACCATGGCACCAGAACCGAATGAAAGCTTTAAACTTTTCCAATGTCAAATCCCTGGTGATCAAGTCAGCAGGGTTCTTCATGGTTAGTACATACTGAAAAGAGGGGATAAGGCCAATCAAGGATTCCAAACCAGCAACCATCTGCAAGATATCCTTCAGTCTGTTTCTTGCAAGGAGGTTCTTACTTACAATTGACCCATAATCCACAAGAGGACCACCTGAGAATCTGTGGCTACCTGTATTTTGATTGGGGAGAATCCTTTGCAACCCTTCAAGGCCAAATACATGGGCAAATGTTCCAAGGTGGGAAGAGTCTTTCCCTTTAAGGGTGTCACCTTAGCCTTTGCAAAAACCAAGTAAGTGGCAATTCTGCACCAAATATGCAGTGAACCCATATGCCTCCAGTGATACATTGCAGAAGAGGAACAGTTCGCCAGCCTCGTTCTCACTGAAAGCCTTCTGGGGGAAGGAAATTGTCCCCAATCTGGAAAGGTCAGCTGAAAGGCTCTTCCATCTGGATGAAAACTTGGTTGGAACCGGCTCATCCCATCCCAAGACCCTCTTCCATAGATCACTCAACAGGATATGACCTCACAATAAGATAAGCAAGTATTATGACAAAGGGTCAAAGACTCTTGCTGTTTCCACAAGTATGTGCTTCTTTGTAGAAGCATTAGGGTCACAACTTATTGGAGCAATATGTTATGTGTCAGTGAGGGGATTGTATTAATACCCAAGCACCTTTTCTCAATCAGCCCCATATTTTCTCTGGGTACCATCTTCCTCCATTTTGTTCTGAATCCTCACACAGAATTGCAAGACTGCAGCTCAAAACCTCCAAGTTGCAATCGTTCCCTGGAGAGGGCATATAGATTGCATAGCTCATATGGACTATCAGTGGTCATCACCAGATTGATTCTCCATTATATGTCTACAAGGATCCAAAGGAAATTGAGCAGCATGGTGCCAGAGAACACAATTCAGATGTGAACCCAAAAATAATTGTGGTATACCTGAAACAATTCAGCTTACTTCTGTCCTTCAAGATGAAACAGAACCTATTCTTGTCAGCCTCCAACTCTGGGTGGATCATTAAGAAAGCTCTCCTAATATCCATCAACACAATGTGATTATTTGCTTGAAAGGAGAGCAGTAATTCTAATAGATTGCTCATAAGTTTCACTCCCTGGTAGGCAGCCTCATTAAGAGAAGGGGGGGTATTTGTTTTGAAACTGCAGTTGAAAACAGGTCAAATTTTAGTGGTCCTTCAGTACAGGCTTGTGTGGAGTCCAAATATATTCTTTAAACTGGTGAGTAGGAAGAAAAATCTCCTCTATTATTTTGTCACATATGTGTGAGATTCTTATTTCACAAAATACCGAAAAAACTCAACCCCAAAAATCTAGAGATGGTTCAGGCCAAGGGAAAGAAGCAAAAGCACATACCTTAAATTGTGAAATAAGATTCCTTTCTGCAACATAACATGACTGTCTAATAGTTTGCATTAAGTAAATATATAATAAAATAAAAAGGAAAAAATACTTCCCTTATAACCACTTCAGGGATCACATGGTAATAGTCATGTCATCCCTGTAACTATAAAAAGTTAGTAAAAACGTAACCACTTTTATTTTGTAAAAAAGAACCCAGGAACATTGCCTTTCTCCTGCTTAAACAGTGAAATTCTCCACAATCGTATATAATTGTATAATTGTCATATTTTTTTTTTTTTTTTTTGCATACTTATTGAATAACTTCCAATATTCCATAATTCAGAATTCAGGTTGAAACATTTTAGTCTGAACAGTTAAAAATAAAAATTTCCTGAATAGTGGTCTTAATTCTTAATTTTTATGGTATATAGCTTTGTTTCAACTTCATAACTTTAAAGTTTAAATGTTGATAAATTAACTGTTCATAATAAGTTGAGAACAATATATAAAAGTTAGTGAGAACTAATAAACGAACTTGTTACCAAAGAACTTCTGCTAACGACCGCTAGATGGCGTTGTCAAAGCAGTATAAAATAAAAGATCGCGGGAAACCTAATTCTCATAATTCCGTAGATTGTTAAAGGGTAAAGTCTAAAGATGTGTTTTGTGCCCTAAGCTTTCTTGACTACACAGGCATATCTAATAATTCTACCAAACCAACATATAAAGAACTTTTTTCCAATGTAAGTCTCTCCAATTTTTCATACGAGCTTACGTACGTACGATAACATAATTCGCCTCAATTTGTATTCTTTCTAGTTTTTCTCACCAATAAAAAAAAAATGCTTTCGTTCGTCATTCTTGTAATAAATTCTTACTCTCTTATTTGAGAAAGAAAATCCGATGCGTATGTCCTTACTTTCTTAAAAAATTATAGTTTATTTAAATTTTTGATTTTAAATTTAATTTTTAAGTTATATAGCTCTTTTACAATTTTTAAACTTTAACTTTATAATTTAAACTTTTTGACAAATTTTCCACTCCATAAAAAATGTAACGTGAACGAAATTCCACTTTTCGCCTTAATCTCTCTCCAAAATGAAAAAGAAATTCCAACGTAATAAATTTGATCTTTTTTAAAATTCTTAAAATTCACTTCAGTCTGTAAAATATTGTTTTTTTTTAATAAAATGAATTATTTTAGTTCTAAATTTCTTAGAATATCTTGAACAAAATTAGTTCTGCTAATTATATTTTAGTCTGGATGACAGCTAAAAAAATTAAGTATCACTAAAAAAAAGTGTGAACACTTTTTTTTTTGATAATAAAGCGAAAAAAAAAAAAAATAACAAAAATCCGGTTCCGCAGGTAAATTTACCCAACAATTGAAATTTTCAGTATTTATTCCTTTTTATTAATTTTTTGTAGCACTTATTTCATTTTAGAAAACTTTTGTAGAAATATTTTTACTAAGTTCGTTTTATCTCCGCTTCTTTTTGGGATATTTGTCTGGACTTTGACATTTTTTTTGGGGGGGGGTGCTATAAAATAAAAATTAAAGAAAAATCACTGAAGATGTTATTTCAGTCAAAAAATATATGTATAGCAATATCAACCTGAAAATTTAATCTGGAAAAATTAAGGAAAATTTGTCCTCTGACTTACCGAAAATAATTCAATAAAATTCAAAACAATTTTTGTTGAGATGCCATATTTTTTTTTTTTTTTTTTTTTTTTCCATAATTTAATTTTAAATCAAACCTTTTCATTCAGATTTGACAAAAAATAAAATTACATTCAATATTAAAAAAGAAAAATAGCCTGTAATTTTTCTGTCTGAATGTTTTAAAATTCATCCAGCTGCTGGTTTCAAAGAGATTTTCTTTTTATTACTTTAAGAATTGAAAAATGTAAAATTGTATTTTCGAGAGTGAACATATAAATTAATTTTTTTTTTTTTTTTTTTTTAATTTGTACTACTGTTTATTATTTTTAGTATGGAAGTTCAAAAAGGAAATAATTATAAGATTATTACACAATCAATAAACAGTGTCAATTCAATCAATTTCGATCAAGATTGTCAAATTTTGTATCACTTCATTTATTAATTAAAATAAATAAAAATACCTTACTGGGTGCAATTAAATGAGGGGTACCACCAAACCAAAATGCATGTGTGTTTTTTTTCCGAAATTAAAGCAAAAAATAAATAGATAAATAAAAAAAAAGAAAGAAAAAAAAAAAATTATCTAATTCGAACGAAATGTTCATTGATGAATGACTTTTAGTACTGAATAGGTCATTTTACTAGAAATCTTTATGGAAATAATCTTTAGGTGTGTCAATTTCACCCCATCTTTCAATTATTAGATATCTCGTGTTTTTAATTTTTCGTGGGGGTGTTTATGTAAATTACACTTGATTTAAAGTTAAAGAAATCACTGCAGATATTATTTCAAAAGCTTAAAAATGTTTTCAATGTTGGTGTTTTTTATAACACATATTTTCTTTTAGACTGAACTGGAAAGTTTATTTTTGAAAAATTACTTGTAATTTTTCAGTATGATTTCGAAATTCATCCTGTTGGTGTTCATAATTTCTTTTTATTAGACATGTGTGATAAAATAAAAAAAAATGTAAAGTTTAATGCCATTTTCGAGTGTGAACCTTTTTAAAAATTTTAATTGCTTTTTTTCATTTTTGCAACTGTTAGATTACTTTTTGTATGGAATTTCAAAAAGGAAATCTAAATTACCTCCTTTGACTGACTACTCTTCCCTATCAGTAGGGCCAGGTTATCATTTAAGCTGCAGCTTAGGGGCCGCCCCCTCAAGATTTTATAAAGCAATGATTTTAATTTTCTAGATGTTATATAAGTTAACTTATAATTTCTTAACCTGATCAATATGACATACATATTTATTTATATTGTTATAATGCTATTTATAAAAAAAATTTATTTTATTATTATAGTTGTGTTGAAACATGTGCTAAATTTGTTTGCAATAAAAATAGTGGTATTTCTTAAAGAATATTTTTATTGACCAGCAAAATAGCTATTCTAGTTTATGTAAAGAATTTAAGTTTACTTGACGCTATGTAAATGTTAAAATATATAAGGAAAAAAATATTCAAGACTGGTGTGGGCAAGTTAGAGGGTGGCTCTTTTTGAGTGGGGCCCCTTAATTTCATTAGCCTAGGAGCCCCAAAAGGTCATAATCTGGCCCTGCCTATTGGAAGAGTATGATTTAAGATAGTTCAATAATTCTTAAATTCACACTAACAAAAACAAAAAAATGACATTGGATGTAAATATTTTATGACATCAAATAGGTCAGAAAATAATTGAAAAATAAAAGCAATGAATCAATCTCAAAAGTTTCATTTCACTAGTTTTTGATTTCTTTTTTTATTCTTTTAATGTAGTATAAAAAATAAAATTATTCTGAGTTTCATAAAAGTGTATAAATTATATTCTTAAATGATTGGTTATATAAGCTTAAAAATAATTTATTTTTAAATATAATACCAATTTCTTGAGAATTGCACTGTTGTTGTTCCATATTACTTTAATTTTTCATCTCCTTTTTGAAGTTAGGGATAGCAATAGAAAACTACTACTGTTGACAAATGACATCACAGGCTACCGGGCATAAATAAACATTTTTGTTATGTTTTAAATAAAAAGTATTACATTTGCACAATCTAATTAGTACATAAATTTAGTAATCTACTTCAAAATGCATCTCTGGGAGAAACATTAGATTTTAAAGAGATTTTTAAATTTGTTGTTTACATTTTTTGTCTAATGGCAGTTCAGTGAGTTGATGAATGATGAGTGAACATGCCAATGTTTTAAAAATGCTTAAAATCTTTATTTAAATATGAAAATTTATTTTTCTTTTCATATGAATTAACTTTTAGGCTGTTATCTTTAGCTTCAAAGAAGACATTAATTTAAAGACATTTCATCTAAGAGAACGGAAAAATCTGGTATAAAACCAAATGGATAGATAGTATTCATTAGCTATCTTTAATGATCATCTATCTTGGAGAAGGGAATTATGATATAAAACCAACCATTTTGAACTTATAAGAATGCCTAGAAATCTAATTGAGTATTGCATTGTCATGTGAATTACCAAGGGATACATCTCTGTGACACAGCAGGCCAAGGTCAGGAAAGGTAAGGTATCCAGCTAACCTATTAACAACAAAATAAAAATTGACTACCAAATCCAATCTTAAAAAGTTTTCAAATAGAAAATAGGACAGTCAGGATCAGATGATTTCAAGATGCATTTAATTTTAGAACAATTCAGAAATTCAAACCTTGATGTCTGTATGCAAGAGGCATATCAACTTCCTTATGACTCCATTGCACATTTAAGAAACAATTTATTTTTGACTGGCCAAAAAGAAGAAAAGACAACATAGAGTTGGAATTACTATAAACAATCATTAGATATTGTAATATACAAAATATCTTACACCTCTCAGAAAGACTGATGACTGCCGACATTGGTGTTTGTGGCTGTAAGATCTGAGTGATATCAGAGCCTCTTTCACAAATGCAAAAGAACTTTTAACACCAGATTAACTAAACTTTGTGTATGAAAAAGAAACAGAAAACTGTGCAGTAATGGGGATTTTAATGCTACTTCAAGTACTTTTGAACATGACTACTCCTTTGATGATAAATATGTTAACATTTGAAATAGAAGCCTCAAACAACAAATGGAAACTTGTTAAATTTATATTATTCTCAAAGGTATTCCATCTTAAGGACTTTGTTCAAACATCCTGTGAAACACTGAATCATATGGCGAGGTCCAGATAACACAACATAAAAGATTGACATCAGCATCTCTGACATTTGGGCTATTTAGTTTGTGACAGAGTATACAATTCTTTTGAATCTGAATGCAAACTATTTGTAACTAAATTGATAATGCCAGCCAATAAAATAGCTCTTTTCTGTTCATATAAACCACAAAAAATGCTTAGGCCTGTAATATGGTAATCCAAATTGATGTTTCTAAATCTTGATCAAAATGACATAAAGGAATCAAATATTGTTATTTTTGTGATGTTGGAGGGCTTCACTTGTCACTTTTGCTATGTTAAGCAAACGCTCGTTAGCACTTCCAAAATGCTTGTTATAATTGAGACTTCATAGATGCTGGTACTAGTATTAATGCCTTCCAATAATATCCGCACTAGTAATACTTGTTCAAGTAGTAATCGCCAAATAGTATAATGATCAGAAGAGAATTGTAATCTGTAGAGTAGAGAGAGTGAATAGTGGCTGTATAGTCATCATGCTACATCCAATATATTCACTTCCTTTATGATCACGTGATCTACTTAATAATGTAATCACCCATGTTACTCACTGGCAATCTAGTTTCAAACCACGGTGTTGGCAACAACACTTTATTCTTATACACCAGTTATCTTCATTAGACCATTTCAAGAATACCTAGATGAAAAAAAAGATTCTCCTCTTGCCCAACAACCCTGAGTTGAAAAGATTGATAGAAGAAAAAAGCAAACAGAAGAGGAAGAAAAATGGAAGGAAGAATACTAAACAATTAAAAAAAATAAAAAAAATAAAACTAGAATATCTCTGGAAAATTGGAAGCAAAATGAATGACGCCAAGGAGCAGGGACAATGCACTGAAATATGGAGATAAAAAAATCACAATAACATCATACAATTGAAATCAACACAAAAGAAATGTCCTGATTTCAAAAAACAATTTCAGTTACATTTTACATACCCTGACCATACTAAAGATGCCCCCACAGGAGGATGTGGAACAACTCTGCAACAGAAAAACAACTTTTTCTCTACCTGAATAAAAGTCATTTATTACAGATTAAAACCTTAATTAATGAATATTTTTCTTCAAATAAGGCATTTGTAAAGGCATTATATAAATTATGAACCAGTTTTTTGTTAATTATTTTTAATAAAGTAAATTGTAAAGAAATTATTTTTTAATAATGTAAACTGACATATAAAAAAATAATTTAATAATAATAATTATTGTTATTATGCCCCTTTTTTTTTTTTTTTTTTTTGTCCATATTTTTTTTTTTTTTTTTTGTGGTATAATAGTGATTTTCAACAGTATTTATATCCACATTGGTGATAGTCATGTAGTGTTGTGCTTAGTGTGTTTAGTGTGTGCTCGTTAATAGATTGGTAGAAGTCATATCTAATTGCGTGAAGGAGGAGCTTTGTTTATTACCAATGTTATTAAATTAATTGATTGTTGCTTTTGTATATTTTCCATTGGTTTATATTTAGTAGGTTTCTTAGTTTTGAGCATATTCTTTTTTGATATTTGTTTGCTTATCTTCCCAGTGTTGCGTTTTATATATATATATATATATTAAATACTGAATTGTTTTAAAAGTGTTCATATATTTTGTTTGCAAATTTAATCCAATGCTGCAACGTGTGCATATATATATATATATATATATATATATATATATATATATATATATATTTTAAAACAATTCAGTATTTAATATACATTTTATTTTTTATTTTTTCATGTTCCTAATGACAACTTCTGTGAGTCAAAAGATCAGAATTAATTCTGGTTATTTACATTTTCAATAGTCATGTTTGTGAAAAAAATTATTTGTATTTCAGTAAAAATCAAATTCAATAGACATAAAATGTTTATTCTATTTTTGCTACCAAAAAAATATATATATATATATATATATATATATATGTATATATATATATATATATATATAGTATGCGTTTTGAACAATAAAAAATATTAAAAAATTAAAATTTTCAGGCACACTGGGTTGTATATTATCAGCAATATGCTGTTAGTAATTACTAAGGGTAGGCAGCTTGTGACCTTTGTGTAATAAATCTACAAAAAAATAAAAGTATTTTGCATTTTATGCATAATAGAGTAACCTTCATAATTTTGTTGGATTAGGTGCATATTGTGCCACAGAAGGAAAATGTAGTTGCTGATCTATTTTGTTCAGGGCAGGTATTGCCTACCTTGCTTACCTAGATGGCATGTCCCTTATATATATATATATATATATATATATATATATATATATATATATATATGTGTGTGTGTGTGTGCAGGTATGTAGAAAAATAGGAAAGAACACGTTAGGTAAATAATCCGGAGTTCTTTAGAATTTTTGTTTTTTATTTTTAAAAAACAGTGCTCCATACAAAAGTAGAGCTTAAATTATAATTATTTTTTTATTTTATTTTATTCTTATTTTATTTTTTTTATAATTATTTTTTTTTTATTTTTTAAAAAATAATTATAAATACACACACACACACAGGTTAAGTATAATATTTATATATAAATATTTCCTGCATATTTATTAATCTTATTGTCCTGCAGTTAATTTTTATGTAATGCTATTATGTGTGGTAGTGGGGGGGGGTTGAGGTGGAGTGTACTCTGCTCATCAGATAATTTTAAAGCTATGATTTGTAATTTTCAATCAATATTTGATTAGCCAACAAATGTGGTGTGTTTTGGATTTTGCTCATTTCTCAGTATTTAATCCCATTATCTTTCCTTTTTTTTCTCTTTAAATCATTTAGAGATTATATCAAATAAAAACATTTGTTAATACAATATTGACAACATGCAAATATGTTTTTCTGAATTACCTTTATCCTTTTAAATAGGCTTACTGATATAAATCTTGTTTTTTATATGAATTTGCTGATTTGTAAATAATCTCGGTTTTAGACATGTATTATTATGACATTTCATATATCTAAAAATGCAACACACACACACACACACACATATATATATATATATATATATATATATATATATATACATTTACATATATTTATATATTCACACTATAAATTATAAATTAAAAACTGTCCCCCCCATCAAAATAACAGAATAGACTATGGCAAGCAATCTAAGCGTTGGACGAATAAATAGCTTTCTAAGCATATCCACCCCCAAACTTTTTACTACGTTAATAAAACATCAAAAACCGAAAAGAATAAATAATACAAAATGAAAATGAAAAACGAGTAAAATAAATTAACCCAAGCAAATAAACAAGCCACTCCCGTGAAAATAACCACCAGAATAGATTACCACAATGCACCACTGACCAATATATATGTAAATAGTCGAGGAAAAATCCAACATTCATGGCCTGATGATTGCATCTAGCATGAAACAGCCTGTTGCCTCTGAGTGTTGACTTCAATGTTCACATATACACACACATATATATGAATATTTCTTCAATTTAACCAGTAGAGAAGACAATATTTATGAAGAAAAATGACAATGACAATAGGAAAACTGGTAACATTATCAGTTTTCCTATTGTCATTTTTCTTTATATATATATATATATATATATATATATATATATATATATATATCTTTGCACATAAGTTTTTTACCTTTGGACTTATATGTCAAACATGAGATTATTTATATTACCTACACAGATGTGCAGGTAGCATAATGGTTACTGGTGAAGACAGTGGGTTGAGTTTTTAAATTCTGGCCTAGTCTGTTGTATTCCCTTTAACCCAGAATGGAAAACTCTGAACTCTCTCATTTTTCCTCAAAAGCATGGGTTAAATATCAGAGTAAACTGGACTCTTGAGCCTTTAGTGGTAGCCAGTCTAGGAAGACTACTACTTCAAATTCAAAATCATGAAGAAGGCTATAAAAAACCACTACATTATATTTCTTAAAAACATCCTGAGAAATCACAGATAATAAAGAAATAGAATTTGTGGAGAGTCATGATCACCTTACATCCTCTAAGGACATGGCATTTAAAATATATTTGCACCAGAATAAAACCATGTAATCAGAAATATATCAAAGAACAACCTTACCAATTCCAAGTCTGTCAAAGAAGAAAACATGTAAAAAAAAAAAAGTCATGTATCTAAACAAAAACCTATAGTGCTTAATGCCTCGCCTCTAGAAATAAAATTAAGACCTATAACAATAACTTAATAATGTTCTGTATAATGTAGGACTTTCCTGAAGTGCACATATATACATTCTGATCATATACAGAATTGCTAATCGATGTGTATACAATCTTGCCATTTTTATGGGTACTGTGCCATTAATGATAATACAAGAAGAAGCTTAACTTTAAACTGTGTATGACAATAAAAAACATGCATGTCTCCAAAGTCATTTAGTGAATTCAGTTTTTCATAAATGTAATCTGGAAAAGTTGAATTTATCTGAAGCTAACCAAGGCTTCTGATAGCTTTGTCTGCAGACATAAAAAAAGTATCGTTCATCACAAAAGTTTGTTAGATCCAATATGAAAATAAATAAAAAGATTATGACTGCTATGTTTTACCTTTGTGCAGAGATAAATCAATCTTGTTCACTGTATTTTGCTTGTATATTTATGCATATGAAAAACATTAGTAATATGACATCAGTAGCCAATCATGTTGCCTTGGAACAATGGTGAGCAAGATAATTTCAAAGACCATTACCAGTGCAGTAAATCTGATCTTCACTGGCTGCTCCACATATGAAACCTTGTACCATACTAAACCTAATATCTGGTCTGATTAAACTGAAGCAGTTCTTTTTCTCATCAATGCTAAAAAGTCGTTGTTTGTTCCAAAGAAACTTGAATGCTGATTTCTAAAGTAGGTGCAGTTTTTCTCTCCTTCCCCCAATTTGCCAGGAATAAAGCTTACTAAATATTAATATTACAGGAAGAACATTCTAGAAAAGTTCCATGATTAGATAGGGGGCTGCATGTGCTTGACTTTGGCATTCCCTAAGTGTTGAGCAACTAACAAAGTTGATAAGTATTGCTGAAACATCCTTGATTATTGGCAATAATGCTTTGGCCTCAAAAACAATGGCTGTTTTTAAAGTAGTCATTTTTTTCTTTCTTAGTACCCAATGGAAGTCTCATGAACCACTAAAAATGACTGTTAAAATGGTAATGATAAATGAGGTGTGTGTATTATGATAAGCAGGGAAGGTAATGATTGACCTTAGATTTTTAAGAGGTTAAGATTATAGTGTTCAGGGTAGCACCAAAGTATGTATCTGTTCAAAGTGGCAGTTCTTGAGAAAAAGCTGTGTAGAACTTGGAATCCAGTAGAAATAAAGGTTATTTGACAATGGAAGTAACAAATGTCCTAAATGTCAAGGTTTGATCTGCTAGAACTAAAGAATGGAGTTCATCACATCAATTTATTAGATAATGTCTTTTTCTTTCTATAGTTTAAAATTTGCTGTATTTTATTTATAGAGGAAGAAGGCTTGATATTAGTGATAAAGTATTTGTAGTTAATGCTTTCTTTCAAAATGATAAAAAGTTAATCATTGTTAACCTGATTTTTTTTTTTTTTTTTTTACTGAACCATTTTAAACTACAAAGCTAATCATTTGTATATAATTAAAATCTGTGTCTTTGTAGCTGTCTGGTGTCATCCATCTTTTGAGACAGGTAAGCATTCTAGAGGAGATTGACTCAATTCTTTGAAACACAGTTAAACCAATTTGGCCGCAGACAAAAGAAACATGATTTCTTTATAAGCATTTTTTCATTCTTAAGGGCAGAAAAAAAACGAAAAAGATGTCATTGTAGCATTTGTGACATCAGATTTCTAGATTTGTTTGTCATGAAAACGGGGTTGTTTTCTTGTATGACATCCCAATAAAGTTTATGCAAACTTAGAAGTTTCTAGGGGCACATGTCACCTATGATGGACGTTTTCTTTTTTTAACAAGTTTGTTTCATTTTCAAATTTGTTTCACTTAACAATATTTCAATCAATATGCTCTCCAATCATCCACAAATGTATGCTGTATTCAGTTGTTTGGATGCTGCAACTTTTTCTTAGCTATTTTAAAAGATTAATACATTCAGTTTTATGAAGGAGAAAGAAAAATTGTGTGAAATAATGAAAATAAAGGGTTTTCCAATAACTTAGATTTTAAATGTCACTTAAGTTTAATTCCATGGTTGAAATTGCCAAAAGCTTAAGTTAAATCTGAAAGAAAAAAATCATTAGATGCTTAAACTTAATTCACATTTAAAATCGGTCAAAGTTATTGGAATGCCTTTATTTTGTCTCAGAAGTTGAGACAACAAACATCTTCATTTTCTTTTTGTACTGAAAGAAACACTAAAAGAATTTTGTGAAAAAATATGCTTTACCTTGGCAGGTGGTGTCAAATTTAAGTAATGTTTACAAATTGAGTAGAGATGAAGTAATATGTGTATTGAAATAAAAAGGTAATAAAAGTTTAAAATCTAATTTTTTTTTTTTAATTAGAAATTTTGAAATATTAAATTCAAACATTTATTTTCTTAGTTATTGGTAACTGAAATCATAAAGGAAAAATTACAAATGATAAATCATTAACGATAAAAAAACTTAGAAAATTTAATTTGATTTAGGAATATGCTTGAATATATTTTATAACTGATATTAAAAAAAAAAACTAATTAATGTGCTTGTGTTTGAGGCTCTCCGTAGCCAAGTGGTCTAAAGCATGGTGGTTACTCCTGTGAAAAGGGAAATGTTTGGATTCTGCTGGTGGGCACACTTCTTTATCAAGTTTTCTTGAATTCATAGGTTGGTAGATGAAATAAACACTTTTTTTTTTCTCAAAAAGGATGTTCAACTCCAAATATGGGTATCCATTAAAAATGTTTGCAGTAATAAAAATGTTGGATTAAAAATAAAATAAAAAGTCTATTAAGTCTTATCTATATGTTAAGAAATGGACAAGGTCCGACAATTTATTTATTAAAGACATTTTATTATGTTTAACGTTGTTATTTTATAGATACAAGTATTTAAGCAAATGCTCTGTTTATGATAAACAGTATTAAATAACATTTACCGGCCTGAATGTCCGAGAAATTTTCATAGAAAATATTCGTTCTTTGACAGGATTCGAACCTGCATCCTATACGGAACCGTCATATACGCTGACGTGCCTTAACCGTCTCAGCCACAAAGAACCTTACGGTAGACATGGTCGAATTTACTGCTTATAAACTCCAATCTTCCATGAATCTCGTACATTCATAACTGCTCCGGCGTATCGAATGTAAACAAATGACGTCATATGTTAAGAAATGGACAAGGTTCGACAATTTATTTATTAAAGACATTTTATTATGTTTAACGTTGTTATTTTATAGATACAAGTATTTAAGCAAATGCTCTGTTTATGATAAACAGTATTAAATAACATTTACCGCCTGAATGTAGAAATTTTCATAGAAAATATTCGTTCTTTGACAGGATTAGAACCTGCATCCTATAATGGAACCGTCATATACTTTGACGCCTTAACCGTCTCGGCCAAAGAACGAATATTTTCTATGAAATTTTTCAGACATTCAGGCCGGTAAATGTTATTTAATACTGTTTATCATAAACAGAGCATTTGCTTAAATACTTGTATCTATAAAATAACAACGTTAAACATAATAAAATGTCTTATATCTATCTATCTATCTATCTATCTATCTATCTATCTATCTATCTATCTATATATATATATATATATATATATATATATATATATATATATATATATAAATTAATGGCTTTTTAAAAGTCACTCATTTTCATTTTCTTGTAATTACAAGGAAAGCCAGCTTAAAAAAGTACTGAAATTTAATATTTAAGCATACTCGAACATTTTCTTTGCTTTTTGGATCTGATGAAGCTTAGAAGAGAGAAACATGTAATCAAATCTAGTTTCAATGAAACGCCTTTTATTTGTCATATATATATATATATATATTATAGAAAAAAAAAAAAACAGTAAGATAAATAATCCGGTGTTCTTATTGATATTTTTATTTTTACAAAACAATGCTCAATGTAAATTTACAGAGCATAAATATTATAAATTAACTGATTTAAAAATATGGTTCCCTCGCTACACAGGAATTACCATGTTTCAAAACCTGAAGCTAAAAACTTTAAATTTAATTATATAATTCAATTAAAAGCAATTAAGAAACCAATAAAACACCTACAGTAAAATGGAAATTAATAAGAAAAGCTAGAATATGTAGGTCATTAAAAAAAAGACCATGTCCATTGTGCATACAAAAGAAACTATATATTACTAAGTTTATAAAAAAATAAAAATTTAGTGAATCAAAGAAATGAAATAGCTATTCTTTGCCGACATTGTCAAAAATTTTTCTTAAATAATATTTAGAAATAAAATAATTAAAAAATAAAAAAAATTGGAGCTGGTAATATGCATACTTATATTTAATGTTTTTATGTAATAATAATTTTTGAATAGTTTAAGTAATTCTATTACATTTATTTGTTTAAAAAAAAATATAGTCTATTAGAAATTAAAAGTAAGAATATTTTAAAATTGTAGTTCAATATAACATATTCTAATCCAAACACCCCTTTTAGAAAGAATCTTTATGTATTCAAGTATGAATTTAATGGAAAAAAAATGCTGGAAAACATTTTGTCGTTGATAAAAAAAAAAACAGATGACATGTACTGAACGGATGTCATAATTCCTTGAAAAATACACTCTTACTCTAGATTTAACCTCTTTTTCAAACGTGACTCAATTGATACAGTAATAGTTAATAAAAATGAACACACTACCACCCCTGTCTAAATGATTGGATTTCTCTGTATCCTTGGAAACAAAAAATTATGAATGTATGTGCTTTTAAAACTAAGTAAATTTAAAAATAAGTTATTCCAAAATTCGCTTGAAGATGAAATGGAACTAATGCTTTTAATTTAATTATATAATTAAACTTGAAGTTTTTAGCTTCGGTTTTTGAAACATGGTAATTCCTGTGTAGCGAAGGAACCATATTTAGTTAGTTAATCATATATATATATATATATATAAGGGTACTAAAACAAGAAGTTATCTTCCTAACCTCTTCCCAAATGTCAGAATTTTTGGGGAACCCTTTTTGATTGTGCCAAAATCATTCATCATTGTTTCCCTGTGTGCACACACACAATTTGGTGTGTAACCTCATGATAAAAGCATTGATTTAAACCATATATATTGTTTGTTTAAAATTATTATATTTATAGGAAAAGAATGCTCTGTATCAGATAGAGTATGTATAGATCCAGACAGTGTGGACATAAGAATCAACACTTCATCATGACTGTTGGTTTCTCACATCAGTGTAATCTTCAGAAGAATAAGTCTAAAGATCATTATAGTATGAACCTGACAATCACCATGTAGTGTTAATTCCCATGCTCATAACATTTAATACATGCACACATCAAGAGAGGGTGAAATTTGACAGTTTTTTTTTTTTTAATATAGTTATTTAAAATTAATTGACAAGAATTTAAAATTTTTTTTCTCATATTTTCATAATTCCATTCAAAGTTCAACAGCAACAAATATTTTATGCCTATTATATGATTGTTGGATGACCAAAAGAAAGTAAACAATCTTAAGGAGTTCCGTCCTGGGTATGACAATAAACTGCATCCAGGTAAGATGATAAACTACGTCCAACAGCAAGGTCTCTGATCAGGAGGTTTTGAGGAGCGTGGAACCACCTCTTAATTGCTGTTGTTCCCAGGTTCACCCTTACTCGGGGATGGTAGCACCTGTTAGGGTCCCTGACTCAAAACACTATGAAAGTGTAAAAATAGATTTTAATACCAGAAATACTTTGTAAAAAAAAAAAGTTAGTATCAGTAATAAATATTTGAAAAAAGAAAATATTACCATAAAAATCCTGTCAGCATTAAATAACCCATTGAGGTTAATATGTCACAAAACAAACCAAACATACATTTTAGAAAAAAAAATATCACCAGCTATACATTTTTTGGGAAAAAAAAAAGGAAATTTTGTCAGCATTAAATAACCCATTGTAGTTGATATGCCATAAACCAAACCAAACCTTAAGGAGTTTATAGTGTTGATTGTTTTTTATTTTAAATTTTGTTTTTGACTTTTATGATGTCAGAGACAGCATGTTAAGTGCAACAATCCAGATTGCACATCTCTTACTGAAAAGCTTCAGTAAGATGATAGCTTGAATGGATGAAATTTGAGTTTCTTTTGTCAATGATATGAAGTGTTGTGATGTTATTGAAGTGTATAAGTATTATCAAGCAAAATTTGGTAAATTGGTATATCACTGATGTTGTATATATTTATTTATATGGGTATAGATTACATTTTGATTGTATCCTTTATCATATCAACCAGTCCCAGAAGCCTCTCTCGATCCTGAAAATGGATAACCATCAAAATGATGTGTAATAATTATGGATCATTTTTATATATTCACTTGTGAGAAAACTGAGCATTTCTATAAAACCACAGATGTTAAGTAATAGATTTTTGTTTTTTTTGTTTTTTTATATAAAAGCAAAAACTGTGACTGATTAAATGAATTTAGCATTTGCAGCTGTTAATGTCAAGAACACATTCCTTATTTGCTTTAAAAAAAAAAAAAAAATGCAATTTTAAATAGTTTCTCGGTTCATGCAGTTGGAGGATGGGGAATGCAATCAAATATACAATAAAGAGCACATGTTGATTTTTGATATGGAGAGCCTTAATGATTCAATATTTTTGTTAGCACTGACTCAGATTAAAAATACAGTCCTTTTTTTTCACAAATTCATTTATGCCACATTACATATTTTATAATTTCTGTTTAAAGATTTTTAGACTAGAACACAACTTTACTGCAGTTATCTAACATTTCTGGCCACTCAGCCATGTGTGTGTGTGTATATATATATATATATATATATATATATATATAATAAAAAGGCATAAACACTAATATTCCATGGTCATAATTTATTCCATTGGAATCATAAATATAATCCAATTCATCAGACCATGGAATATTATTGTTTAAGCCTTTTTATTATATCCTTACTCTGTCCTGGACATTGAGTTCTACCTGGATTCTATCCTCTTGGAATTTTTTTATTCAAAAAAATATATATGTGTATGCATATATGTATAGATATTTATATATTTTGCATATGTAGGTGTATATTTACCACTAATATTATCTCTCTCTCTCTCTCTCTCTATATATATATATATATATATATATAAATAAAAAAAATCCTAGTGAGCCAGAAACTACCTACCTAGGTTTCACCTAAATGGATCTAGTGAAACCTAGATAGGTAGTTTCTGGCTCACTAGGATTTTTTATACTCTGGTTTACTTAGTGTGCTAAGCACTCTACGTTTTTTTCTTATTTCACTTCATTGGGTTTTTTTTCCTTTGGACTAGAAATTACGACACTGGGCAATTATTTTTTTCTTTCAGCCTATTCAGATGTTTTTAGTCTTTTTCTTTTCTCCCCCAGATAACAATTTGTTTAAATATATTTTTATTTGCAAATTTTACTATCCAGTTTTTTTTTTTTTTTTTACACCTGTCTCGTATATGTAAAATGCAAGCAAATGAAGTATAATTCCACTGTAACATTTAATTTAAAAGAGTAGAGATAAATATTATCTATTTTAGGATATTAAAACATAAACATGTTAAAAATCATTATACAATTGCAATTATGTTTCAACAC
This sequence comes from Acanthosepion pharaonis, assembly GCA_903632075.3. Taxonomy (NCBI): domain Eukaryota; kingdom Metazoa; phylum Mollusca; class Cephalopoda; order Sepiida; family Sepiidae; genus Acanthosepion; species Acanthosepion pharaonis. The sequence continues at coordinate 36,271 of CAHIKZ030000389.1, forward strand.
TACAAATGTGTCCCCTCAGTTGATGGTAAGCGCTCAATATCAGGGATAGTGTATGTAAATATAAAAGTAGACATTGACCACTGGCTGCTGACCTGAATGTCCATTTTTATATATAATAATGAGGAAATTGTATGACAAAGTGGAAACAGTTTATTTGTGACACGTTTCATCCTTCAGGACTTCAGACTAATTTTAGTCTGATGAAGCCTCCCTGGATTGATATCCTCATTGGAATTATCCCTTCCAGTCACAAATTGGTAAAACTTTATATATATATATATATATATATATATATATACACACACACATACATATCTAGTATATCTAACTCAATTATTCACAATGATTCTCCACCCCACCGTTTGTGATTTGCAAGAAATCAACATAGTTTACAAATTCAAGTGACCTTTGGGAGATTTAATCTCCAATGGATTAAATAATATTTATGTTGGACACACAACAAACTTGCTTTCATGATGCTTGATTCTACATTTGAATGATAACTCTAACATTTTTAGGCATTTAAAACATGCCTGGCCACACACAATTCTGGAAAATCCTCGCTGAAAACACAACTATACTTAAACATGAAAACATTAAACAAAAACTAAAACTTCTTGAAGCTATATACATAAAACAGTTGAAACATAACCTGAACAAAATAAACTATGAAATCTTCACAAATATTCTTAAATGCTTATAATTGATAACAGAAGCCATTGGTTTATACCAACGACTTCCCATACTTAATACTTCTTGTTTTCACTCCTGCGTGGTCATGTGTGACGTCATGAGCTGTGGTGCGGCACTCACATACACACTACACAGTATAAAATTGTACAAATGGCTATAGGAAAAAAATAAACATGGTTTAACCTACCATACAACACAAACAAAAACAAATGTTGAAAAAATATTCATTAAACTCATACACAAACACTTACCTACGCACCAATCACTCTCCACAAGATATTCAACAGAAACACAATAAAAATCGGCTACAGTTGCACTGAGAACATAACATAAATAATAAAAAGTATAACAGAAAAATAAGCAACAAACTACTCGCACAAATGAAATCCACCTGTAACTGCAGAACAAAGAATGAATGTCTCTTAAATGCTAATTGCTTGCAAAACGATATAATATACCAAGCCACCGTAAAAGAAAAAATATACATAGGAGTAACTGAAGGACCCTAGAAACAGAGACTACACACACAAAACATTCTTTACAAATAGTAAATATGCAAACAGCACAATGTTGTTCTAAACATATATTAAAAATATACCAAAAATATCCTGCGGAAAAAAAAACGTCATCGGCCTACAACAATATTTCCACAAACTGTAAACTGTCTGGAGGAGAAAATAGCTACACTAAAGAAATGATCAGAACTATCTCGAAATACAGACACAAAAACAAATTTTTGTTAGGTTACTTAAAAATAAAGTGAATACCTTGTAAAATACCACCATGAAAAATGCAAATATATGCACAAAATGAAACTGGAGGCATTTTATAAGAAAATGACTTGGATATGCCTAACTTTGGTACATGATTCCTTAAAAAAATTGAAATGTAATTGGGTAATTTTCAATCAGCTTTCCTTTTTTTTTTTTTTTTTTTTTTTTTCACTGATTGTTTACTAATTCTAAGGATTAGGTCCTATTTCAAAGGTTAAAATGAAATTGTTACATTTTCTTAAAAAAAAAGTGGATACATTTATAGTTCTTTAACTTTTGCAAACATTGTCTTTTCATAATTTTTTCACCCCTTTGGCCATTATCATAATGGTGTTATGGAAGATAAAAAGCACAATATTGTTTTTTTAAGTGAGTATCTGTTATTTTTTTCTTTTCTTTTTATCTATTAGTGCTTCCCATACAAGAGACCCCTACCGAGGTGATTAATAAAATTTACATTTAATCTTCTGTTCAGTGGATGAACTCAATGCCCTGAGAAGTTGTTTTCTTTTAAGTGGGAGAAGCAAACTGAAGAAGATGCCAAATTCCTTGCAATATATACTGATAAAGTTAAAAACTGGTGAAGGGAATAGACATTTTATTGATATCACTTTTAATGGAACTTCATCTCCACCTCTAAAGGAACAAAGGAAGGAAGGAAGAAAAGTCACTTAGTGAATCTGAGCATTCAAACAACTCCATCATTTTTTATGTAGAAGCAACATTTCAAATGACCTTCATTTTGAGTGCTAAGGGTGATGCATTGCAGTATACTATTACTCCAACTTTTACATTGACCAAATCATTGATATTACATCTTCGTGCAGTGCTGTAATCAAAGGTTTAGTTTCAACCAAAGGCAGAAATTATTATCTTTGATGACTTTGTTGCTGTCAATATTTGTCTCTAGACAGGATTTTGGTATAATACACTTTTCAAGTGATAATACGATATGGAATGTTCCAGGAATATTGACTATAGCAGTGTGGTGAACAGTCCCGTAGAAGCAAGTGAGCCAGAGTGGCTTGCATCTGGTGCATAGGAAAATAAGGGTCTTACCTCAACATGTGGCACATGACATTGGTAAGTTTGCTCCTTGGAAATGGCATTACTCTTCCGTCTAGCCGTTCTAGCAGTATGTGCTGTAACAAGGGTTTTTGTACAGTTTGGCATGCTTTGACCAATAGCAAATCTTGTGCTGATTCGTTGGAGGAGGCTATTTACCTGGGTGACAGAGAATAAAAGTGAAGAATGCTGATTGGTTGGTCAACTACAGTGTTGGCCTGATAAAAGAGGTCTGAAGCAGTGAGAACAAAAAAACAAAACAGATTTACGTTTTTGAAGTGTGCGGAAAGCAAGAATTCTTCCAATAAAATCTTCAATAAAGCCAAAGCAAGAATGGCGGATTGAATCAGCAGTACCTTGAATTGTACGAGCGACGTCCTAGCATTTAAGATACAAGCAGAGGCTTATTAACAAATTCAGACTGCAAGTAACCATTAGTAAAGTAATTGCAGGACCATCATTGCAACTGTCCAGAAAGTCTTTTGCATAAGTTCCAATAAATGTATTTTTATTTATTTCAGTGTTTTTACTTTGAAGATAAATGAGTTTAAATCTTTACAATAAGCTTTTGTTTGAAGGATTGACCAATGATTCATTTCATGAAACAAATTTATAAATTTTGTAGTTCTTATTGTCCTTTTTTGACAAGTTAAAAATTGCAGGATTTCACAAATTTCTCTAAAATTAGATACATATATGAGAAAAGGTATTCATATTCCAGAGAAAAGAACTGTTTTATTGAATTCCTCATCTCAAAATTAGTTAAGTTTCAAACATATACCTCTAATGGATACATTTTTATGACATTTCAGGAATTTTGACCTATTTTTGTCCTACTGTCAAATTGTGCTTCTGGTTGCTTTTACATGGTGTAAAGGTGAGGTTTTATTGATTTAGCTTCATCTCTGTTGTGTTATGAATCATAAGAAGTTGAAAGCCATTAACTGTTGAAATGGACAAACAAAAGTGCCATTATGTGTCCTGTCTTAACTATTTTGGTTTTGAGAATGCAATTTTTCCCTATTTTTAGTCTGATCTAATAATTATTGATTCCATTAGTATTCAATACTATCTATATGACATTACTTTTATAATGATTTTTAACTAGACTGAAGACTACATCTTCAGTTATACACTGTTGAAATTGGCTTCTAGTTCAATAGCACATAAGACAAAACTGACAAAATTGAATGGTCATAATTGCTAATTGACCTACCAAGATAAATTTGGTACCATTTTTTTATGGTTTGGCAAGATTGAGATGCTTGTATTAAAGGTTTTTAGATATATTGAAAATAAAATTTTAGTTTGGAATACCTAGTTTTATCCTTAGTTTATAGAAGACTGAGGATGTGCAGATGGTTAGTGGCCTAGAACAAGAAATTAATGATCTGAGTTTGAATTCCAGTTAAGTTGTTGCATTCATTCTTGTGTAAATACCCTTGGGAAAGTTATAAATCCATCTCTCTCTCTCCCCCAGTTATGGATGACATAGTGAGGTAGACTGGGTTCTCAGCCTTGGTTAGCAACCACTCCAGAAGGACAACTGTAAATTCAAAATTTGTTGGACATGGAGCTAGCAACTCTATCCTGTAAAAAGATTCTTGCTATGGAAACTGTAGCAGCAATGCTTCAATGGATTGGGAGAGTGTTGTTACCAGTCAGTGATACTGTTTTAGTGTGCAAAACTGAATTTCCAAATTGTTTGCTTTTCTGTGTTCACAAGTATCTTGGATATTCTTTAAACCACCTGTTGGTTATGGCTTAGCCATTTATTCTTCACCAATGAACCCATCTTTTTTTTGCATTTAAGGATATTTTCATGTATCTTCCAATGTTGAGAACATAATTTAAAGTCCTATTTTGATATGTTGATAGCATCATTTACAAGCCATTTACAACATGTATAAAAGAGTATTACAATTTCTATTTGTGTTTTAATAAATATATATTTAATACATTAGTTTCTTGAGTGAAAGATATTTGAATTTTTTTGTTTTTATAATTATGGCTTCAAGTATTTGTAAATTTTTACAGTTGATATATAATATCTATAATAGTTTGTCTAATATTGATAGGAATATGATAGTCTTTGGTGTGCTATATTGATTTATATGATCTTTTATGGTACTATTGTCTGATAAATGTCATGTTAGCTGATGTGATATTGTTTTAGCTGTTTAACAAATCTGTATGTTAGATGATTTTTGTTAACATTCAAGATAGAATTTTTACACAAACTAGAAACCTCATGTGAAAACAAGAGAAAGTGTCCAATGCATTAATAAAACAAATGTGTTTTAATAAAACCTATAAGCACAAAATCTAAATTTTAACAAAAGATGCTAAAAGTTTTTGGACCAACTCAGGAATTCTCAAAGATCTGAATATTTTGGGGAAGTCAAGCAAGGCGTCCATAGCCTGACTCAGAATTATTAGCTAAATTTTTATCTGAAATGTTTACTGCATAATATTCACTCTCTGTAATTAATATTTGACACTGAATTTTAGATGATGGTATAAGCCAGTTTGAACATCCATAGAAGAAAGAATATTACTACAGTATTATCTTTATAAGTGAAATATAGGAGATTATAATATGTTACACAAGATAATAAATGTCCAAGACTTCATTCATTGAGAGATAATAATTGAATATTATCAAAATTATTAAAGAATAATAAACTCTATACTGTGTCCAATGGATAGGCTGAAATGTTTTAGTGACAACACAAAGAATTAATTTTTCTAAACAAAGAATGGAATGAATTGGTATTTGTTATTCTGATGCAAAAGTTCCCAGCTTCTTTTAATCAGATATTTTATTTATAACAATTCATAGCATCATTATTCAGTTACCAAATAATATTGGTGTTCTATGATTTTAAGTAAATTGTTTATTGTAAAAAAAAAAAAAAAAAAAAAAATTCCAATTTTGTTTTGAGAAATTCAGGAAATGTTTAGTGTCAACTTGGAATTTCTGACTAGATAAGGAGTGTTGCATGGAGTGAAACATAATCTGAAAATGACAGATCTGGAGAATATGGCATATGCAGAAGAACTTCCCATGCCACCTCCATTACTTTATTATTGCACAGTATTTACAATTTGAGTATCATCATCATGCATCAATTTTCCTGTTTAGATTTTAAAGAACTTATGTGTCATTTAATGATCTCATTGACTAGCAGTCAAAATCTGTCCATGTTATAGTGACAATTCTTAAAGAATTTACCATTAAACACACAGACAAGACTGTTTTCCATCTAGTGAATTCCATTTAGAAAGTGATGTAGAAAATTGTCTTGAATCTGAACAAGATTTTCTTTTGTTTTTGATTTTAATATATTCATTTTTCATTGCCAATGTCTATCTTGTCCAAAAAATAACTTTTTGGTAAACTTGGACCTTTGTACCTGAAAAAAAAAAGTGGAGTGTCAAAAGAATGGTTTTTCCCATGACACTGCTTTTATTTTAATTTCACTCTACAGCAATGTTTATTATTTTAAAAAGTGATGATTAGAATTTTAATAAAATCTAAACATATGATGAAAGTGAATTTATATATTGTTTTCATTCTTGATAATTTGCAACAAAAATATTAAACATTTATTTATTAGATTGTTTATTTACAAGAATAATTTTATATTTACATTCTAAAGACTAAGGCAATTAAAATTAATGCAATGAAATATTTATCATTTACCAATTTATAAAGAAATATGAAACCATTTTATATTGATAAATTTATAAACATTTACTAAATTATTAAAATATGTGAACCAACTATAAGGAAATATTCATTTACTATTTTATAAAGTTAGAATTGATTGGCAATTAGCCAATGGAAATGTTGACAAAACATTAGCAATTAGCTAATGTTTTGCTAACCATTCCAATAAACAATCTAATAAATAGTGTTTATTATTTTTGTTAATTCTCAAGAAAAAAATGTATAAGTTTACTTTAATAGGTTTTATTACAATTCTAATTATTGCTTTTTAAAACAACAAACATTACCGAGGAGTGAAGGTAGTTAAAATAATAGCAGTGTCAAGGGAAAAACCATCCTTTTGACACTCCATTTTTATTTCATTTCAGGTATAAAGATCCAAGTTTGCTGACTTTTTTTTCTGTCAAACACAAAGAAAAAGACAAGATTTTAAATGCTGCTTGATGTTTGTTTCTCTAAGTTCATCTCATTTTCATAGATTCAGAATTTTACTTTTAAATAATTTAATGCAGTTGATTGATTGTATAAAAAAAATAAATAACACCTCTAAGATTTCTCTAACATAGTGCAAAAGATGGTGCTGGGTCATATTTTAACATCAGCCTAATGGAAACATAAAAATGTAAATGACTTTCGATATGACCAAAGTGTGTATTTAGTTACCAGAACATTTATCAGGCTATGCACTTTATATTTATCAGGCTATGCACTTTATATTTATCAGGCTATGCACTTTATATTTATCAGGCTATGCACTTTATATTTATCAGGCTATGCACTTTATATTTATCAGGCTATGCACTTTATATTTATCAGGCTATGCACTTTATATAATGTCAATAAATAAGATAAGATTCTGGTAGGAATAGTAACTTTAGAAATAGGTAATGGTTTATTCATGAATAAAGTATGTATATTTATTTGTATGTTGTACAAACCCAATAAGATGAAAACCTTGAATTAACATTTATTCTACCATCTAAGAAACTTTTCGAGTTGACCCCAAATGATCTACTCACTCAGGAAATTATTTATTTATTTTTTATTTTTTTTTGAGGGTGTAGGGTAAAACTTTCAACACTTAATCTGATTGGTCCGAAAAGTTATTTACTGCACTCTTTGGTGAATTACAGCATTATCTGTGAAAACCTAAGAAGCATGGAATGATCAGTCTTAAGCTTAGAGGTATTCAAAAGCTATTCAGAATTGTTTAACATTGCCCAGAATAGCAATTTCTCCATCAAACCAGCTTTGCTTCTAATGGGATTCAAAGAAAGAACAATTGACTAGACAGAAAATAAGCATTATCCAGAAGATAAAAAGGTCAAATCATTCTGTCAGCAGCTCAAGAAGCACAAAGATACTTTGAATCAATGATACCAGCAAAATATTGAGCTTTCACTTCTCTTTAACTCAAAAAACTACTGCGTAGATTTATATGGAATTTTCTATGCAGCTTTCCTCCAACAAGATTGATTGAAATCAAGTGCTTTTATTGATGTAATCTCTCTTTCCAGATTGGTGAGATCCTATATGATCAATAAAGTGTATCTTAAAAAAAGTAGTTTAACAAGAGCAATCATTGTTCTGAGTTTTTAATACTGAGTAGGCACCTATGAGGAGACTCTTGAGTCTCCTAGAATAATTACCTAATCCCTGTTATAAACATCTGCTCAGGCACATTTCTTTCTTCAACACTCGCAGATCCAACTTGTGGTTTATACTGTAATTATGCTGTTCAGACATCAGTTATGAGAGTGCATAATTTGGCCTTATCAAAGACCTAGCTATCACTACAGACACCATTTACCAATGCTGCAGTTCTACATCATTTAGAAATTGCTGCCAATGATGTTGGACTCTATATGAATGCCTCTAAAACTGAATTTATAAGCTTCAACCAGCCAAGCTCAATATCAAATGTCTTGGCTGAATCAATAAAATCTGTCTAATCTTTTATATACCTAAGAAGCAAAATAAATTCTACTGAAAAGAATGTGAAACTCCATATAGCTAAAGCCGGGGCTGCCTTGAATAAAATGGATGTAATCTGGAAATCTGATCTACCAGACAACCTCAAATGATGATTCTTTTCAAGCCACTGTAGAGGCAGTGTTAATGTATGGTGCCACTTCTTGGACATTAACTAAAACAGTGTCTAAGCTTGATTGAACCTACACTTTGATGCTGAGAGTTATACTTAACATCTCCTGAAGACAATATCCAACTAAATCACAGCTCTATGAACCCATCCCCAATATTTCTACAATCTTATGTGAATGCAGAATATGCTTTGCAGGACACTGCTGACAAGCAAAACAAGAACTTGTGAGTGATCTACTGTTTTGAACACCTAGCCATGGAGCAACCACCTACATTGACCAGCTATGTTCTGACACAGAATGCCAACTTTGATACAGGACCATGATGGTTGGCGTGATAGACTCATGAATGTTCATGCTTATTTGACCAAATAAATAATAGTTGAACTAGCAAGCTAAACACAAAAATCATGATGACTTGTGACTTCATGCTAGCACAACCATTGAAGGCTGGCTTCAACTCACAGGAATGTTTTTAGGCATTTCTCAATGTTGCTTCATAATGGGGTTGTCTCTCCAGACTGATATCAAGAAGTGACCTCTCTGACAATTTGACAACAGTGAGGTTCAGACCCTGGCCTTATGGTTAAAATACTAATATTGTAACCACTTTGTCATGTACTCTGTATGAGTAATTATGATAAGAAAAAATAGCCTTATTCAGTGGTTAAAAGCTTGTCTTATAAACCAATATTACTAAGGAGTTTATCATCATTTGTGGCTATGTGGTATTCTAAGATAAGTTTATTAAAGGGTGCACTTGACTCTGGACCAATGGTTAAAAAGCTAGTGTCATGGATTATTACACTATGGTGATGGTAGTAATATTAGTAACAACTTTGTACTAATCTAAGCTTAGAAAATATCACTTGGATGGCCTTGTCATCGAGATATATTTATTGTATATTTCCCTATTGATGACATAGGATGGCATTCAAGCCCAGGTCAAAGACAATGTTTTAAATACTGATTTTTAAGACAGGCTCTACCCACTTGGGAAATTGGAACCACACAATCCTCCTTGCCTTACAATTTGATCTAAGCTTAGTTACAAGACCAGCTACAGAAGGTAGTGAAGGCGAGTGAGAAGGGACTAAGCATAAACTATAAGACAAAATGCATGGTCATCAGTAAAAGGATGAGACTGAAACGTGATTTACAGGACACTAAAATCAATCAGGTGCAGAAATTTAAATATCTGGAAAGTGTTCTGATGAGTAGGTAAGTGTGACACTGAGATCTGAAGACTTATTGGGATGTCCAAAGACACATTCCAAAAGCTAGGCAGAGCATTATGAGACAGGAGGATTTTGTTGGTAACAAAGAAAGAGTACTGAACTGCTACGTGACATCTGTCCTCCTTTAAGACAGCGAATGTTGGACAGTCTCCTTAAAGATGAAGAAGAGATTCTAGGCAACGGAGGTATGATTCTACAGAAGTATATCATGCACTGAGCATGTGAGCAGTGATATGGTTTTGAAGAAGATGCAAACAAGGAAGAAGCTTATACTTATCAGGAAGCGGCAGCTGAAATTTCTGGTACACTTAATGAGAATGGAGTGCTTGGATAATCTGATACTCACAGGGTGAATAAAGGGAAAGAGAGACAAGAGAAAGCAATGTATAGCATACCTAGTGGGCTTAAGCAAGTTGATGACGGAATAGGATCTGGGGGAAGTAGCAAAGGGACAAAACTTATTGAGAGCTATAAGTGATGGGGGGACTCTGCATATAAAAGAAGAAACAACTTGAGTGTCTCACCATGGAGCAATGATTAGCAAACTAATTCCAAAAAGACTATTTTTACAGAATGCAGTCTTTACTGATGTCCTTTCTAAACTGACTAAATTACAATTTTTTTTTTTTTTTTACTCATGAACTGAAAATAGCCTTTTATTTCTATTGGCTTATGGCCATATCATGTTGAAACATTGGTTCCTGTGTGATCACCAAAGTTAAGCAACATCAAGCCTGGTCAGTACCTCGATGAGTGACTGCTTGGGAATACCAGGTGTTCTAAGCTTGGATGTCCAGGTTTTGTTTGTTTTGTTTTACAGCATATCAAACACAATGGGTTATTTAATGCTGACAAGATTTTTATTGCTGGTAATAATTTTTTTCCTTTTAAAAAATTCATTGCTGGTTTTTGTTTTATGGCATTTCAACCACAATGAGTTATTTAAAGTCGACAAGATTTTTATTGCTGTTAATATTTTTCAAAAATGTATTGCTGGTAATAATTTTTTCTTCAAAAATTTATTTGCTAGTGTTTTGACCTCAAGTTTGAGGTTAACTATTTATCCATAGCTGGGACTCTAACAGGTGCTACTACCCCAGGTCAGGATGGATCTGGGAAGACCAGTAATTAAGAGGTGGTTCCATGCTCAAAGCCTTCTGATCAGAGGCCTTGATGTTGGATGTAATTTATCATCTTACTCAGTACATGGATGTAGTTTATCATCATACCAAGGATGTGGATGTTCAGGTGGTGTAATGGGTAATTGTTAATTGGAGTTCCAATTCAAGTCAAGTTTGTTAGATTCACTTATGTGCAAATACCCTTGGGAAAGGTATGAATCTACTTCTTCACCCCCAGCTATGGGTTAATTAGTAAGAATTGTATCACTAAATTATTATCTCCTAAAAGAATTCTTACAATGTAAAAATATTTTCTGGCTTTAAATAACATGTAAAAGCATAAGCTGTAAAAACAAACTATTTCTAGATTATGGTCATAGACTGTTGTACATGAGACTGGTAGTGTGAAAGAACTTAGAAGAAATGGCAAATATTCAGTTCTTATATTATTTCCCGTTTTTTTTTTTTTTTTTTTTCAAGGTAAGCAGAATAAAGATGATGTAGAAAAAGTGTAGAAAAGATGGTAGGGAGGTGTACTACACCCACCATCACACAAATCCATTCATCCCAAATTTTCAAATACTAATTAATGCTAAGTAAATTTTTTTCTTTTTTTTTTTTTTTTTTTTTTTTTTATTACATAGAGGGTCAGATAATTTAGGATCTCTTGTTATAATTGTCATTTTTTTTTAAACACCAGTAAAGTCTTGTGACTTTCACTGGAGATCATGTGACAGCAAGTAACCTTCCTTTCTTGTTATTTATTTACTTATAAAGATCTTAAATCAGTTAACAATATGTAGGGGAGGGTGTATTGATATAACTAAGAACATATCTAATGAGTGATTTTTTTTTTTTTTTTTTTTTTTTTACACTTTTAAAATGAATCTCCCTTAAAAAACTTGTCTACATTTGATAAAAATGAAAAATAATTAGAATTATTTTTTATATTATTATAAATAAAAATGAAGCAATAATTATAATTCAATAATTAAAGTTAATATTGTTTGAATTTTCACATTAGGTTGTATCTAATGGTTGTGGCTGATGGGTGGTTGTCAAAATGTCTGAATGGTCCCAATTTTTTAATTTTTAATTCTTCTTGTCTTTTTGCAGAGACTGCTCTAAGTGTTTTAATAACTATGGTTACAACTCTCACCATCATATTCCATTATTTTTTTCTCCATTTTCAAGCAACAGTCAGACACCTTCCCAGACTTCCAGTCTTTTACAATTTGACTCTGTAATTTCTCTAATTTTTATTCTTTTCATCTCTGATGAAAATCGCAACTGAGGTTTTGAAAACTATAAACAAAATACACAGTCGAAAATAGATTGTACTGGAAACACATAATATTCATGATATTTGTAGCCATAATTCTGTTCGACTTCATAAATTTTTTCCTCCTGAAATGAAGCAAATGGTTCATTAAACAATAAATAAAAAAAAAAAAAAAAAAAAAACTTACCTCCTGTCTCACATGTTGAGTGCTTGAGTTCATGCCTGTTTCTATGTCAGGTAATTTACTAATTCTCTCTAGATTTGTCTTGTCTTTTTTTTTTTTTTATCATTTCCTTACCTTGTATTTTTTTCCTTTTGCTTTATTGTTCACTGTTTTTTTCTTTACCTTTTTCTTCGTTTCCATTTTGCCTTTCTTTTTACTCTTCTCTTTCTCTCTCAAACTTTTTCTTTGTGTTTCTCTTTTTCTCTCTTTTTACCTTTTTCTAGTCTATCTTGTTTTATATTTTTTCTTTAGTTTTCCTCCTTTTATTTCCTATTTTCATGTTTTTTTTTCTTCTACATCAGTTATCCTTGTCTTTATTCTGATCTTTTTAATTCTTTTTTTCTCATTGCTTTCTTACCTCATTTTTCTTTTCTTTTCCTTCTTTTCCTGTATCCCCTTTTAGTTTCTTTTTCTCCTTTTCTCTTATTCCTCTTTTCTTACATTCCCTTTTTTTTCTCTTTTGTCTTCTCTTCTTCCTCTTTGCACTTTTCCTTTTTACCTGTCAATAAGGCTATTCATCTGCAGTAATGTGTCTATGGCAAAGTGAAAAACAAAAACTGTAAATCAGAGACAGACAGAATCAAAGACAGAAAAAGCATGAGACGTTTGACTCAAAAGAAACAGAGACCTTTCAGTTCTTTGATGATTAACTTCAATGAGAATTCTACTAAGCTTACCAATGCCAAATCAACATAGAACCTACTGGGATAATGAACTGCAAGATTTTGGGTCACAGAAAATATTTTGGGATACATTTTAACATAAACACCTTTGATGTTTCATCCAAGTTTATATATACATTTTTATTTTCACTTTATATATTATGGAAGTGTATCTATTAACAAGTGTGGATATGCTCATCTTTTGCCTATGTAGATATTTGCTCATATATCTGTGTGTTTATTTATATTTATAAGGTAGATTAGTAGTTTTTGATGAATTTGTGGCTGATGGTAAATTGGATAAGAAAGATCTATTTTTGCTATCTTTTATCTGCAGGCTCATCAGAATGGATCAAGTTTCTTATGATACCAACTTTCCAAGTTCCATTTTTACACTTTCTAAGATTTTTTACTGTCTCCTTTATTTGTTTTTGTCCTTTGACTTTCATGTTGCTTCTCGTACGAACAGAAATCCTTTAAAAAAAATCTTTATTTGCAAAATCCAAACAATTCATTCAAAAGAAAAAGTAAAGAAAACAGATTTCTCGTTTTAACTCTAATTTTATTTAATTATGAGAATTGTTTTTATTCATAGGCAAAGTTGACATCAGAGCTTTTTTTTTTTCTTTTTGGTAGGGGATTGGAAATTGTTCAAAGATTTGAAATCATTACATGTAACAATATGAAAGCAAAGCATGAAGAAAAAACCATTCTGAATAATTTTTTACTTTAAATAAAATTATTTGATATATAACAATACGTAAATTTTTAGATGGATTATTTTTTAAAATATTTTTTAATTGAAGGTTTTTATTTCTAATCATTTTGGTATATGATG
>CAHIKZ030000389.1:667500-697500 GCA_903632075.3 Acanthosepion pharaonis
GAAGAAAAAAAAAGGTCTTCTGAAGATTTAAAGCATTAATTTTCTTGGGGAGAGACTTTGTAATATTTATAAGAAAGAGTAAAAAAAAAATTCTGATTAATTAAATTAAATTTAAAATGTTACATCTTGGTATAAAATGCATGGTAAAAATTCAACAGAATTACAGATTATGGAAAAATAAATAAAATTGACGATTAATGTACTTGCTTTTATGAATACAAATTTCTTATCAAAGAAGATTAACTTTAAATGGAAAAATGTCAAATTAAGTTCCAAGTAACAAGACCAGGTTTCCTAAAATACATTTTTTTTTAATGAGTTTCACACACAAAAAAAGTTTTGTTTTTGCAATGAAAACAAAATAATATAGCAAAATCAAAGGAAATAAAATAAATAAATCATATTTGTTTCAATTAAATAAACTAAGTCTATTTCAAATATGAAAAGAAAAGTTTTTTAAGCCGATTACAGCAGCAAATTAACACAAACTCAAACTGAAGCTAAAAACCTTCATTCCGAATAGAAATTTGAAAGAGGCCTCCAGTTCTGGTCATTACTTTCACTATGACTTGGTCATAAATAAAGATCATCATGCCATTGCCACAAACCAATATGACAGTAAATAATTATTTAATGAATCATTTGTACTAGCATTTTCATCTATTGTTTTAAATCAGGTTTTTGTTTTAAGCAATCTGAAATCATTTCGCAAAGAGTAAAGTCTCAAAATGATTCTGGCATAAGTAAAAAGATGACAGGTGCTCTCCTCTTCTGCTGTAGTGACAAAAAAATATAACTGGGCTTAAGTAGTTAAACAAAACTTACAGTAAAGTATCGCAAATCATTTTATCAACACTCTAAAAATATTTTTAAAAGTTTTTATCTTGTTTTTGTGAGAAAGAAAAGAGCCCAAAATTAGACTACTAATAAATACTAAAGAAAATAAATAAAACAAAGTCAAACAAATTTTCAGTAATTATTATGTACAACTGGACTGTAGCAAAAATGATTACTTTAATAAGACAGTGTATTTTATTATATACTTAATCCCTTTAAATGACAGAGAGGATGCAACACCCACCCCATCTTACAAATATATTTACAAACCACCCCTAAAGAATACAAATATATTTGAAAACTGTAAACAAATGGTTTAGACAAAAACATTTTAGTAGTCAATAAATCAGATTTTCTTTTTTGTTAAATATTAATTTGAGAGTTTTGTGTTAGGATCTGATGACTTGAAGAACATTTAAATTGACTTTAGTCATTAAAGACTTATGCTATATTATTTTCTCTATTTGATTCCCTTGATATGTATTTTGTAAAGTTGGTTTTAGTTTAATTATAATTTTTTAAAATAAGAAATTTGTTGAATGAGCCAATGGAAAAGATCAGTTTGAGAGTAATATGTAGAAAAGATCAGTTTGAGAGTAATATATACAAAATGTGGCATAAATGCATTCTTGAATACATTAGCAATTATCTTTGACACAAATTGTTTACTAGTTTTATTCTAGACTGACAAAATGCTACAATAACGACCCCAAGTGAAGAAAGGACCCACAAGTGAATGGGTCTATGACACAATCTTGTTAATCAGTACTTGACAGCAAGTTACTTGTAATTATAAAAAAAAGCAAACATTATTAATTATCCAGATAGATGACGCCCCCTCACTACAGCATGGGATCATAGCAGACTAGGATGGCTGAGAGATGAAGTTCAGTTTTCAATGAGTGCTCCATAGATATAGCCTTGTACCAAAATTAAGAAAATAATGACTAAGTACTAAGATATTTTAAGTTGTTTTTGTTAGTCAAATGTTTCATAAAGACAAAGCCATATTTTAAGCTTACAATAGAAATACACACAAATGGCATTAATTTTATATCAACTAAATCTCAAGAAGAATATTGTGATTATCTTTTCTTTTGATTTTCTCTTTGATCTAATCGTTTAAAAACGTCTTTTTCACCAAAGACCAAAGGTAAATAAAGCCTTTTTTTTATTGAAAAACCTTTTCTGTGTATGGGAGCTGTACTCATTCATGCAATGTTTTATATTTCATAGAAAGAAAGATTTCCTGAGTTTTTCTTAATATGTGTATCAGTATTCTTCCTTGCACTCAGACAACCACTGGAATAACGGTCATGTTCTTATGTTTTGAGAGTTTATCAAATTCTTTTGCTGAAATGTTTTTATCAATATGATCATGTTAAAAAGATAACATGCTTTATTGAGATCTTGTCTGTTAGTGTGATCTGTATATTGGATGAAATCCCAGAACAAAGTAACACTACCCTCTTCAAAAAGGTGGTGGTTGTATCATTTTTCTGTATTGAAAGGTATGTCAACATTATAACCTACCTGAGGTTATAATGTTGGCATACTTTCTAGCAATGGTATTGCTCTCCCCTATCATACCTGTATTTTTTTTGTTTTCTTTTAAATCATTTTGTGCTGAAATAGAGCATATAGTTCCCTAAGTGCATGTACATAAAAAATGACATTGTTGTTTTACTGTTTGATTCAATCATTTAACAAGTCTTTCATCTGAGACCAAACATAAAAAAGGCTTTACTTAGAAGTATTGAGTATATTGGATTGAAACAGTTTTTGAAACAGTCATCATTGTCAGTAGCTTTGTTGTCATCAATTTTTTGTGGACCACTATTACTACTACTGCAGTTAATAGTAGTAGCAGTAGTAGTAGTAGTAGTAATAAAACAACATCGGAAAACAAGAGAAAAAAAAAAATTTCTTAATATTGATTTTCATTTCAGGACATTGTTAAGAATGAACACTGTAAATTACCCTGACTTCATTTTGCCTGACTAATTTGTGATAGAGAAGCACTTCCCGGATGGAGGGGAGGGGAGGGAAAGGAAAAGGGGGAAGTGGTGTGGGTATGACAAAGGAGGGAA
Organism: Acanthosepion pharaonis; assembly: GCA_903632075.3. Taxonomy (NCBI): domain Eukaryota; kingdom Metazoa; phylum Mollusca; class Cephalopoda; order Sepiida; family Sepiidae; genus Acanthosepion; species Acanthosepion pharaonis. The sequence goes on from CAHIKZ030000389.1 coordinate 670,428, forward strand.
GACTAATTTGTCACACTGAAGCCAAGTTAGGGATGCTCCCACACACACACACACACACAATGTGCCATCAAGCCTGATATATACATACACAATGCACATACATATATGCAAACATATTGTGTTCACATGCACACTTCTCATACACACACACACAGCTATCCTATATAAGCATATATCAAATATCAAATGATGAAAGAAAGTACATTTCACATGACAAATATAAATTTTTCAATCTAATTTCCTTGTCTCTGCATACAATTCTATGATGAATATTAACATAAATCAAACATTAAAATGAAAATTTTAGATAAAAATTCAGCTAAAAACCACATATAAGGGTTGGATCAGTAAGTCTTACATGTACGCACATAAACTATATATTGAGGATATATACACATGTTCATATACACACAAATATAAAATATCCACATTATTGACACCATTTCCACACACAAATACACATAGCATACGATCAAACATCCCTTTCACCCTGTGCTTGCCTACTGAAATGCAAACCTTTCATTAATCTTACCCACCAAACACCACTAAACAGCCCACATTAAAATTTCTTTTAAAATTATTAAATAAAAACTTTTAAAATACTTATTTTCTATAGTCATTTTATGACAATCATTTCAAATCCCCCCCCGCCAAATTATTATAATAAGCATTGGTTAGATTACCTCTTTTATCAAAACAAGATTATTTCATCTTTTCTATTTTTTCTTTCTTTTTTCTTCCATTTTATATAAAATATTTCAATTTTTTGGCTTTTTTTTTTTTTTTTTTTACATTGATAAAGAATATGAATGATTCCTATAAATATCTTGAGACCAATATCTTTCTCCTCACCAATTGCCTTTCACTTTTACAATAGGAAGCTTCAGGAACTTAAAAGAGAAAAAGAAAGAGAATGTCACTCCCATCAATTGCTGCAATCAAGCAAGAAAAAGAGGAAAAGCTTAAACAAAAGTTAATAGTCTCTAAAATAATTTCACTTCATAAACTGAAGCTTTTTTTTTTATATAAGTAAATGTTTTCAGAATAAAAATGGTATAAGCCACCAATTGATCATTTGGTTAATACCATTTTTGTGATATATTTATATGAGCAAATACAATATGTGCAATTCAGCTTCGACAAATCCATATTAAAAATAGGTTGTCAGTTTTTATTATACAAACAAAATAAATGTTAAATTTTTGTTTAGAAATAAATCCAAAAATCCACAGAAACAAAAATTTGATTAACACAATATTCTATAGACCTGAATAAATTGTTTTCTATGTTCATTTGTATTCCTTGACATTCTATGACCTTCAGTAGTGTTTTCATACATTGATTTTATACGCATCTTTTTTAATAGCATTTTGGACATTTTTTTTTTTTTTTTGACAAATCAGTTTTGCAGAATGTGAAGAAACATTATCTTGCATGAATGTACTATTTAGCTTAAAACATCTTCATTTTGATTGAACTACTAAAAAAAGATGTCTTGTCCAAGAACTTACAACTTTTTGAATTTATCATGATATCATCATCAATTATGAAGGGACTTATAATGTTGTTTACAATACAAGCCCCAAACATCTCCCCTCTCTTATTTTCAAAGTTGTGTTTAACAATTCCCATGCATACCTTTCGTTTAGCCATTACGTCTGTCCAATGTAGCTTTACATACATCACTAAAATATTACTGTTGAGAAATCAGTTTTCATAGACCATTTTGCCTAATTTACACATTCCTCTGTAATGTTTGGTTGTTTTCATGTCTTTATGCAAATATTTCTTTGATTTTTTTCCTGTAATTTCTACTCAAATTTTTCACAATTTCCAGTGTTGTCTTCTCATCACTCAATGACTTTACAATATTTTGTTTCTTTTTTAGGTTATATTTTTCTTACAAACCATAGCAATGCCTAAAATTAAAAAAAAATAAATAAATACAAGTAATTATACTTAATTATATTAAGACCAGCAAGTGAGAACTGGGCAGTTCCAGCCCAGATACAGCAAAATACTTCATTTTTGCTCTGATCTGGCTCTTATAAAGAAAGCATGTAGCAGGGAGAGTCAGAAAGATTGCTGGAGTGGTACAAGGAACCAACCACATTACCAGCATCTTTAGCAACAGATTGTATATAGGAGTTTCACTTGAGCTCTGGGGTGAGCATGAGTTCCAATAGACAGCCTAGGCAAAAAGCCTCCTTCAGAGAACATCCATCCATCATGATAGGTCAAAGTTCAGGGTCTACTTGGTGGTAGTGAAACTATTACATATATTTATTTACAATATGACATTATTGTAAAACTAAACTTCCTTCCATTAATCATGAGAGAGACCCCTTTCATTAGCATGGCTGATGCTATCCTCCAGGAAAGTGACTCATTGCACCTTCTTAGGTTAATGTTCTCAGTTGATATGAAGTAGAAAGATTATATTGAATCCATTGATAGGTAAGCTGTTAAGAAAGTTGGTTCACTGTGCTGGACAAGACAATTTTTCTCTTCGGAATCTATTTTGCATATCTATAAGTCTATCATTCTTGCTGCCATATATGGTCCAGTGCCTCTATTTTCCTGGAGCTCTTTGATAAGAATCAGCAATATTATTGGTCCTGATCTGGTGGCTCAGCTTCAGTTATTTGCCCACCACTGTAAGTTTGCCTCTCTGCATTTTTTATAAATACTTTCACGGTAATTGTTCAGATGTGCTCTTCGCTATGGTACCTAGGCTGTATGAATTTAAACGCAATGTTAGACTGGAGGCAAGACCTCATCAATTTACAGTTGAGCTAGCTAGATGTAACTTCTATGTTAACAGTTTCTTATCCTGCACTTCTCACTTGTGGAAATCCCTTTTGGTTCCATGCTTTCCAACCAACTTTAATGTGCAAAAATCTAAATGCAATGTCAATCGCTATCTACTGTCCTCTTGATTGCTCTTTTTTCTTTCTACTCATTACTAATGTTTCTGTTCCTAATTCATCCACACTCTGTAACCCTTTGTGTGTTAGTGGCTGTCCTGCTTTGCTTGGGGGTGAGTCTGATAATAAAAATAATTTGTCAGGAAAAAACAAATTAAAAAAAAAAGAAAAAGAAAAGAGTATTATAAGCTGAAATATACAAGATATATTTTCATATAAGTATATCCTAAACTTTTTTTTTGAAACCATTGACTTTATTCTGAAAGCATGGCAGTGTATGCCCTTTGGAGTGTGATACAGAGATTTTTAGGGTCTATTTTACAATGGGATATGCACTTCACTACTAAAGCCTCAAAGGTTCAGAAAGTATTTTTCTTTAAAAAGATCTGCATTGTATTAAGAATATAAGAAAGATCAACTACTTTTAGTTATCATGGAACAAATGCTTCTTTTTTTGCTGACTGAATCATTTTATCAATGTTTCTTTGTTCTTCAGGTCTTCATTCAACATTCTTTTAGCATTATTTCCTCATAGAATATTTAGTTTAATCAGTATTGGCTTAACAGAATCAACTCTATTGCTTAACATAAGTATTCCAAATCTCTTCTTTAATCTAATCCCTGCCAATATTAGAGAAGGAAAAGAAAGAAATTAGGAGATTAGGATTAGCATTTATCTTAAAAGTAGAAATTAAAGAAAAAGGAAATTCCACAGAAACAAAAAATCAAATTTAACTTGAGACAAGTTTTTTTTTTTTTAAAAAAAAAAAAAAGTTACATTTTGGTATCAGTTGAGATTTGAAATAAAAGAATTTGACTTTTGTGAAAAGATATTTCACTTTAATTTTATCTTCAGTATAAAATCAGAAATTATTTAACAAAATCCATTTTCCAATGAAAATGCCAATAAAAAATAATATAAGTAAAATACTCAGAATAGTAATTTTTTAATATCGCTCACTGAAATGAAGATCTTAATATCTTGGCCACTCATAAGTCTGTATATATTTACGACTAGCCTTCATATGGTGCAAAGTCACATATAGAGCATACAGTAAAAAGGATCTTATACAATTGGTCAGAGTTTTAGATATTTATTAACTTAGCCTGGTATAAGGCCTAAAGAAAGGAGGGATAAAGAGACTGTTGTACAAATTCATGAATCTTTTAAGTAGGCAAGTTATGTGTCTATTCAAAATCATTTTTTTTTTTTTTTTTTTTACATGGCTTGGAAAACTAACACTTGACACCAGTAAGAAATATACAACTAACTCAGTCACCAGACAACAAACTTAACAGCTATTTATTAAGATAAATAAGATACCTGCAGAGAATTGAACTCATGCTGCTGGAAGGCAAAAATGGTTCTCTTTGATGACTAAATGATATTAGTTTCATTTGGGATATATTACAATTTGAAAATCATTTTTTGCATCAATTAAAAACTGATTTGAGATGAGCTGCCAGTTTTACTTTTCAGACCTACAACCACATAGATGTGTAGTCAACATAAGTACAGAGTTGGGGACTGATGATATTGTGAGGATCGTTCATGAAGAAACAATGTAGATCCCTGCCTTAATGTGAAAAGACCTAGAAGAGTGAATGTTCAATAGACTTTCATTACATGATTTGTTAAAGATTGGATAATGTCAAATATCTGGCCAGAGACACCATAGCCATTCCTCTTATGGAGAAGGCTAGCATATCAAAGGCCTTTGAGATATCTAGGCCTCAGCAATTTTATCTAAAGCTTCATAGACAAATTCAGTAATAACTATTAACACATCAAAAGTTGACCTAGAGAAACGAAAAGAAGGTCATGTGAAGTGAGATGTTTAACCAATTCCAAATTGATTAGAGCCTCTAGTACTTTGCCAAAAAGAGGTCAAAGATTAATACGATGATAATTTGAAGGTTCACCAGAATTCTTAAAGACAGGAACTACAGAAGAGGATTTCCAACAAGCTAGAAAGCAAGAAGTAGAAAGGGATTCGGTGTTGAGTTTAGAGAGAACAGGAGCCAGTTCAGGAGCACACATTTCCTTAGCACAATTGCAGGGATACTGTCAAATATGCATGTCTTGTGGGGGTCTAGTTTGTTCATGGTTCCTACTATCATCTCCAGAGTTATATGTATATCACTCAAAGATTCTGTTCTAAGTGGAAATCAGGCAAAGATACCCGATGAGTCGTGAGTAAAGTTTGAAAAGAATTTACAAGCAAAGCATTCTGCTTTATCAGCAGTAGATGACAATATCCAAACTGATTGAAGAGAGGAGAGATTGAGAATTTAAGAAAAAAAAAATCCTTGTTTATAAAACAAAGGAATGTAATTCCCCAAAATGTTTACAAGTAATCAACTTTTGAAGAATTTTACATGGGAATGGTCTTATTAATTTTCATATTCAGAATAAATTTTATAAGAATTGTGTTCTATACATTTATTTTCTATATAAAGAATATTAACATATTCCAAATATTCACAACTCAAAAGTTTTTAAAATCTTTATCAAAAAAGTTTTTTTTACATTTCCCAGCCTCATGTTATGACTAAATGTTTCTTTGTTTATTGCCTGAAATTCTGCCTTGTATTTTCAATTTAGTTTTTTTGATAAGCAGAAAATGCAACACATAAATGTTAACTGTTCATTTGAGATTTTGAACCCACCCCCCAAAAAAATTTATCTTACTTTTTTATTGAAGCAAAATTCATTCTTCCAATCAGATGCTAATGTTTTTCACTTTTAGAGATAAATAATAGAATATATCTACATTTAAATCCATAAGTCTTCATTAGGATCTAATTGTAAGAATGAATTTTTTCCCCATTTAAAAGATAATAGAAATATCTAAATGTACATCTTTCAACCATCATTTGGGCTTCATTCATCAGAGTTTGAAAGCAGTGTTTACATTTTACTTATTTCTAGGTTACATAATAAAGAAAGAGGGCTTGGAAAATCTGATACTCACAAGATAGATTGAAGGCAAGAGGAACATAGGAAAATAATGCATAACCTACCTAGAGAGTTTGAGTAAATACATGGTGGAACAAGGTTTAAGAGAGATAAGAAAAAGACAAAATTTATTAAGAGCTATGAAAGATAGGAAAATTGTGGAAAGCCATGATTGCCCACGTCCTGAAGGGACATGACACATAGAAGTGCAGCTATCCTCCATTTATTAAAAGACTGCTATTTGCAGTAAGAAATAAGATTTTTTTAAAAGAAATTATTTGCTTCTAGAATAAATATAATAGAATTTTAAATTAAAAAAAGACATATTGTCCTCCAAAACCTTAATCAGTTGTCCCAAACTAATATTCTATCATACTGAGTACAATGTTAATCTCATGTCCTGTAGCATGACACAGATAATGACTGTCACCAGACTACCAATATGGATTTGTTGTATGTGCATTTCTGTTAAAAGGTGCAATGACTGTAAAGTTCAGGTACTTTCTGTTACTACTTCATACAGGACAGCTAGTGAAGTAACATAACAGTCGACTTGAAATCTCTTGATGGTTTCAAGCAACAATCAATTAAAGTTTAATTTTTCAAAGTTAACTTTTCTATGACTTGATAGAAAACTTATACAAAGTAACAATTTTCTATATCACAATCATCAAAATAGACGGCTTAAAATGTATATATTATTTAAATGTAATACGTTTCAGATTTCTGGCCGATTATTTATTATAAACATTTTTCTTTCTTTTTTTTCAGGATTTGCAGCCTTGTCACTTTATTTGTGGCTAAGTTCATTTCATTCAATCTAGGAGTTATCATGAGACACATTGCCACTTCAAAAAGGAAAAACTGATTCATTTAAATTTGTCTAAATCCTTAGACAGAAAGCAAAATAATTACAATATTTGCCCATCAATCAAAGATTCTGTTCTAAATTTTAACTTAATTAGAAATATCTTTTAATTAATAATTAGTACAAATGCATGAAAACCAATCTGGAAAAGAATGCTATACTAATGGAGATGAGTATGATAGGCCAAAAGAATTAATTAATAATAATAATAATATTCTCTGTCCAAACTACAAGTGTAAACTTATCTACAAACCTCTGGAGACAAGACCAGAAGTCCCCCACCTCCCCAACCCAATTTTTACTTATTTATACCTACCATGTTAGCCAAGTGTTTTTCTTATCGCTCTTTTGCCTGGTCCTTAAAATTTTTTGTAAATACTTTAATCTGCTTTTCTTTCATTTTTTTTGTGTGTGTGTGTGTGTATATCAGCCTGAAATGGGAAACGGTGAGCAGATTTCCACTCTTTTGCACTAATGCCCTTGGGAAAGGTAGGGTCCCATTTCTGCACTCTATATCTGTGGGTTAAATAGCAGCATAAACATGGCTACCTAGCTGTTGATAGCAGCCAGTCTAAGAGGACTACTATGAATTCAGAACCATAGAGAAACCACTTCACTATCATTCCCAAGAAGTCACAGCAATTCAAAAAATGATAGAAAAAGGAGCCATGATTAACTGCATCCTGAAGGGATGTGGCATTTAAACAAAGAAAAATCAAAATACTTTTAATGTTACAAAGTAAAGCTACCTTTCTACTGCCTTGAGGTAGCTAAATAGATAAATTGTAACATTTTTGTGAAAGGATTTTAAAGAAAGTTGCATGTTGAGGGACTAGGAAGGGTGAAGCAGAACCTTGATGGCTAACTGCATTGATTTTTACAAAGCCATCTTGCATCGTCTTGCAGCAGAATAGGCTCTATTCATTCACTATCACTGGTCAAAATGCATGTAACTTTTGATGAATCAGTTCCAAATGATGACAATAAGATTCTGCTGTGATGTTCTGGCCAGGTTACAAGAGAAGTACCCACAGTCAGAAGGATCTTTTGTGGGCAAAGATTTGGTTTATTTCTGGGTAAGCTGCCTTCTATTTTTCATTGTCAAGTGATGACTTGTGGCCATAAGCAGACTGAATTTGGAGACCCAAATAATCAGCAAAAATTCTTTTTAAACCAACAAAACAAAATTCATTCTAAAAGTAACGTAAGCACTATTCATATTGCAGGTAGTCAGGGCAGGGAATTAGCCAAGTTTAAACTCAGGGAACATAAATGATATGGAAACAATATTTATTCCTCTGTGCTTTGATACACTATGTGAGAAAAAATAAAGTAATCCCCAAATTCAAACAAACACCAGTACAAAGAGCTCCAGTGTTTGAAAATGATTTATAGATGTATGCATAAACATAAGAGAATGACACAAGATAACAACCATAGCAAAAACGGTCATTTATTTTGTTTCAAATTAATATCATTTATGCAATAACAAGTTACAACTTACATCAAAATGACAACAACCATTCATACCTTCTAATTTATCACAAGGAAAAGGTTATTTTCTGACAATATGATTGTTTGAAAACATATGGAAATCATCACTGTTGCAAAATAGAAATATTCAAATAAATATAATTTTTTAGTGTATAAGACACACATATGTATAAGAAACTGTTAGAAAGTGAAAATGGATTTCTGTATTTCACTTTGCTTCTTTTAATTCTGAAATGCTGACTTAATGCACACATTTTATACGAGAGAGAGATAATATCAGGAAGACTATCTGGGTGGAAAGAAATGATTTTTCTTTTTTTTTTTTTAACAAAGCAAACCTTTAATTCATGAAAGAAATAAAATTTTAATTCTAACAATGATCTTATTTTTATTTTATTGACACTCGGCTATAAAAGGAGGCAGCAAGAAGAGAGGAGATCTGTGACAGAGTAAGAAAGAATTTGATATGAGAGAGAGAGAGAGAGTGATTTAGGGAACAAGCTGAGATGAGGAGAAATAAGAAAACAGCTGGATTGAATGAGACTGAAAAATATCCAAAGACTTGGAAGGGGGGAAAAAAAAAAAAAAAAAAAAAGAGTCTGAAGGAAAATCAAAACACAACCGAGATGAGAAAATAATCGATGATGAAAGGCAGGCAGCAGCAGAAGATAGAAATGTGCACTGATCATATTAATAAAAATTCTTACAACCAATTCTGAAGGGGGGAGTGGAGATTGGGATGTGCAGTGGGGAGGGGAAGAGTGCCTGCATAAAAGTGATGGAAAAAGCAGCAACAGAGAGAGAGAGAGAAAGACAATGTTGTTGATGAAGAATATTGATTGTCTCTCTCTTTTCTGCTACTGCATATTTTTCTTCTTAAGCTTTATTCATTAAAAATTTAAAGAAATTTGTAAAAGAAAAACATTAAAAAGAAGTCAAAATTCAAATATCATTTTTTTTCTTTTTCTTTCCTCCAGATATGAAATTGAATTAGTCAATTACAATTAACAACTAAGTCTTATACCAAAATGCATTCCTCTGAACTGATCAGGAATAGAAAAGAGCATACTTGTTTTTACAAACAGCTTTTGGGAAGGCAAAAAGAATATACGCACGTCTGTATGTGCAGGTTTGTGTGGGTTTTAGTGCAAAGGGATATGAATTTATAATATTTGTTAAAAAAACTGTAACAACATCTTGCTGAAAACCTTTTGAAAATTAAAAATGTGCAAATATTTGCTAGAATTATTTGAGAAAAGTGAGATACAGAAATAATTTTATTATTAGCACATCCAAGAATCATTTCTCTTTTTGGGGGACAGAAAATGAACTGAATTTCTATTTTTAGATATTTTTCTCCTTTTTCCAATGTTAACAGAAGAATTTTTTATTGATGAAAAAGAAAAGAAAATCTAAAAAAAATAAAAGAGAGTGATACAAAGAAAAATAAGAACCAAATGGTGGGGGGGGGGATAAAGATTTGATAAGAAATGATCGTTACCGTACATCATTCAATAAATCTGGCTGTCAAATAAAAGAATAGAATAATCCATGATAAAGAAAGGAAATTAACTATTTTATCTATTTATCATTTGGATTCTTCAACTCATCAAATAAAGATGTGAAACATGCAAGAAGGAAAAGCCAAAATCAATAAAAGACTAATTGATAAGTAGCACACGTGTGTGTGTGTGTGTGTGTGTGTGTATATATATACATACACACACACACAGAGAAAGGAGTTGAGGTAGTCATAAATAGAAATTCTAATGAAAGAGATGACTGACAAAGAGAGACAGAGTAATAAAAAAAAAAGGACAAAGAGAGAGAGGGAAAACATGTAAACAGGTGAAATGAGAAAGAAATGAATCCTGAATAGGACATTTAAATCCATAAAGTGGGTGAGGCAATTAGGTAAATAACAGAAGTGAATAGACTAAAGCCTAGATAGTTAAGGAAAAAAAAAAAAAAAAAAAAATATATATATATATATATATATATATATATACACACACACACACATTTTTATTCTTTCAGCAGTCACACAACTCTGAGTTTCATATATATTGAAATCTTTTTATTAGCATCAGCACTCAATGTGCAATACTGTGTGGGTGTATAAAGACTTCAAGCTTTATTATTGCAAATAGATATTTTGTATCTGAAAACTTGTGTGCCCCTTTGTCGGGGAAACTGCCGTTTGATCCAGTGTACTTTACACTCAGCCATGAAGAAAGTCACAGCAAGCAATGTTCTATTTACTAGTTTTAAGGAAACCACTTCCCCCTCCACTCAAATTATTTTCTTCAAAGCTTCATATTTGCTCAGTTTTTAAAAAAATCATTAATGGATTTATTTTTAAATTGTTGTTGTTATTGTGTGTGTAAATACATACAGTGTTGATAAGCTCTTGGCCGTATTCACTTTCCAAAATAGGACCCTGCATCAGAAACTGGGGGAGTCTAGGGCTTATTAGTTAGGTTAAGAACTTTTCAGCACCAATCTCAATATAAGCAGTAATTACAATAATAGAATCAACTGATGAAAAAGAAGAGAGAAAGATAAGAAACACTGTTTTTGTACGACTAATGTGCAAAAACTATTTAGAAGAAAGTTTTCTTGCTATTCATCAGTAGAAAATAAGCAAAACTGAATGACACAAAAAGTCAGTTTATCAATTTCAGTTCATCCAAGAGGAATTGGTGTGGCAATCAATATGTTTTTAGGGCAAGAAATTCTAATCTTTTCTCTGTTCAATTAAATTCTTCTTTTCAGAAGATTTTTCTTTCTATTTTTTTTTCTATTTCAGCAAAGAAACAATAAAATCATTTTATATAAAACTTGCACGTATACAACCTCTGATTCCAAAATCATCAAAGTAGACAAGCTTCAAAATTTACAATGGTTTGGAAGGATCACACACACACATGAAAATAGTACTGGAAAGTTTTGAGCTTGACCCACTTCTCAAAATCTGACCAAACATCAATTTGTTTTTGGTGGGGAGTTCTGTTCGAGATTATTGAGATAATATATTTCTAAAGAATTAATGGATTTATTTTGAATCCAGGGTTTTTATTACTTCAAACGTTATTTTTAGAAGTCTCCTACAAAGTGTGTGTGGGGAGAGAGAGACACACACAGGTTCAAACCCTGCTGAAGAGCACATTTTCATTATTGAGTCTTCTCAAATGTGCAGCATGCCATTTAAGGCATCTATTTCAAACATGGATAGCCTCTAAAAATAACATTTGAAATAATAATTATATGTGTGTGTGTATATATATATATATATATATATATATATATTCACACATACTCATAAACTATTCTCAAAATTTCAAAGAATTTGAATAGCATTAACAAATTAAATGTATTATGTATTTTTTGAGTTTGTGCTCAACAAGACAACTTCAAAAGTGACAGTGGAAAAATGAGATATTAGGCAAAATAAATTGTTTTTCATGGTTAAATCCCCACCACCAACCTTCTATAATCCCTAATTATCAGATGACAAATAATTCTGAACCAGTCTTATAGCAGAGACAAGTTTCACCACACCCATTGTCAGGAACAAGTATGTGTATGTGGGAGGGTTCAGGTCATATGTACTACCACAGTACTAATTTTCAAGTAAGGCAAAAATTATTTAAGCTACTGAGGATTTTTTTTCTGATTGAAAATGTTTGGGGATTTTTCATTTGGAGATTCTGATATAACTTAATAAACAACTCAAGATAAAAGGTGATATTGCAAAGTAGCTGGATTAGAGACAATAAAAGAAAAAGAAAAGTGTTTATACACATTACTTCTTCATACATTATTTAAATTAATGATCATCATGGTTAAGTTGACTAACTTTTTTTTTTAACACCTTTTCAGAATGCTTGTTTTGAAGCAACACTTGAATGGATTTGTTGCCAATCAAAAGTGTACTCAATTGGCAAAATGTTTGCAAAAAGTCGAATGAAGTGTTTCACAGGTCTTCATAATATATTTGTTGAGTTTCATGCAAATCTTGATGCAGACAGGTTGCTCAAATTTGTCAGTCATTGTAAAGATTTCAGAACTGTTCCAATACAGTGTTACAAAACCTCATGTAATAATTGAGCATGGGCAAACTGCATAAAGCTGATTGGCAGACTGAGTCATTAGGCTGCATAACAAAGACTGTCAGTTATGTCAGCATTTCCATTATATAATGTAATATATGCCAGAGAACTTTCCAATACCATCTTGAACTTTGTAAGAAATGATTTTACAAGATATCTACAAGACTTACTGGTACCCAAGTGAACCGCTTTATTTGATAGCATAAAAGGTGATACAGTATCTTGTAAATATTTTATCTTAATTATTTTTTTTTATACACTATACATATATATGTGCTGTGCCTAAACCCTTGACCATTGCTGTTGTTTTTCATTTTCTGGGCCGAGCCATCACCTTAACACCTCAACAATCTGAAACTGCTATCAACAAGCATTATTGTTTCACTCTTTTGCCTTTCCTATCTTTTCTTTATCCTTATACGTCCCCTCTTAAAATGTACCTTTTTTTTCAAACAAATAGAAAAAAAGGAAGTGATGTTCCACAAGTGGCCTGCCTACAAACAGAATTGTTAATAACCATTTTGGTTCTCACCAGTCGAGGTGCAGCTAAATGCACCGAAACAAGGTTGTATCTTTGTAGTGAGTAAATTGTTTTTGTCTGAAAAAATTATAATAAATAATTATTGCTCTACTATCGGTATTGAGTCCTCTTTTGAATTAATGCTGTGAACATTAGAATTTATATATTATTTTGTTTCTCATTACATATATATATATATATATATATGCACCATGAAAGTGAATGCTTCCACTTGGCACAGGAGTATCAGTGTAATTGTATATTACCTCAATTCTAATGGTTATATAAAGTCCAGTCAGTATTGAGAGAGAGAGAAGAAACAATAAGAAAGTTACAAAATCAGTGAGAAAAGGCAAGCAAACTGTACATTTTTTGTCAAAGTTCATGACATATTCTTCCAAGAATCAAGTAAATAAGTTCATGTTATTTGATTATTTAAAAAAAAAAAAAAAAAAAAAAAAGGTGTGTGTGTGTGTGAGAGGGGGGGTGAGAATCATCATTTCCAAATTTAGACCTGTCTTCAGATACACAAATAAATTTCCTGAGAATGGAAGAAGCCATTTTGTAGTGGGTGGGAGCAAAAAAAAGAAGAGCTTACAATAAGAAAATAAAAGTCTAAGAAAACTTTTGTAATAGTGAAAACATCTATTGCTGGAAGGTTAAGTGGTCTATATGTCTGTAATATTGCTTTAAACAATGGCTGAGATAAAATGACCTTGAGATCAAAAATATAGATGGCAAAATGGGGGATTTTTTCATTGGTGTCCAGTGAAAATTTAAATTAGATTGGGATTAAAGAAAAAATATCCTATCATGATTGTTGTAATAAAAGCTGTTAAACAAATCTTGTCAATTGAAATTTTATTTTGTATTTTTTACAACTGATCAATTAAGGATGAGGAAAAGCAACTTGGCTATCAGAGTCTCATTTCGAAAGAGAAATTTTTTTTTTTCTTTTCATTCTAAAAAATAATCCCGCTCCAACCACTTTAAAAAAAAAAAAAAAAAATTAAATTTTATTAAACAAAATGGAAATAATTGAAATTTTACAAGAAAAATATTTATTGGAATTTTTGAAACAAATGGAAGGGGAAAAAATGATTGATTTTTAACACGAGAAAAACTTTATAAGAAAGCAAAATTTTATTAATGATAGGATAACAGCCAGAAAGAGAGAGGGAGAAAGAGAAGAGAGTTAGAAAGAGGGAGGGAGAAAGAGTTAGAAAGAGAGAGTTAGAAAGAGGGAGGGAGAAAGAGGGAGGGAGAAAGAGGGAGGAGAAAAGGGAGGGAGAAAGAGGGGGAGAAAGAGGGAGGGAGAAAGAGTTAGGGGAGAGAGAGAGAATGAATGAGGATTTTTGTTACTCTCCTATTGTTTGTTTCAAAATAGGAGGAATTTTCCCAAAATGTTATTTCGTTCATAAAGGAAGGAAGGAGGTGCAAATATTAAAGGAGTTAATTGAAGAAAGAGTCTAAAAAGTGGGTTTCATTCCTGTATCCACTGACATTTTGTTTTAAATCTCATGTAATAAGATTAATTTTTTACTAAGAAGTAAGAAAATGTTGCAGACAATGAAGAAGGGAAACTGTTTTTAGGGGATTTGCTAAAAAAAAAAAAAAGAAAAAAGAGGGGTGCTGAAAAGTTCCAAGTCCAATCCATCGAAACCATTACTAAAATACAGACTTCCATCCTTATTTTGTGCTCAATACTTGTAAGTCTTGTGCCATACTCAGCTAATATGAGTAAACAAAAAACAAATCTTTGGTACTTCTCCATAAAATAATAGTAAATTAATCCATAGAGACTACAACAGAGGCTTCAATCCTCAATGGGCATTTTACATTTACTGACCTTTATCTTATAGAGCTCATCTGTGAGTTAACAAAGGTTTTGAATTTACAATTTTTTTTTTTTTAATGCATATAATTTGATTATACATTTCAATGGAAGAGAGAACTCTTTCACCCAACTCAACAGAGGCTGGAATAGATGAGAAACAGAACAAAGGCCCTATAGAAAAATAGTTTCCAGGAAAAATGCAACACCTGCTGTTTGCAGCAACAGTAAATGAATTCCAATCAGGACAATCCAGTGGAGAAGAAACAGTAAAGAAAAGGTAAGAAAGAAAGGTTACAATTACAAAATCCATGCATTCACAGGTGAGAGAGAAGCAGATACTTGATTCTATTGTCTCCAACTGCAGGTATCCAACTCTTTGTTGATGCTCCATTCAATGCTTTTCCAACATTATCATCCACTACTTTTAAGATTGGGCAAATCTTTTATATCAACGCATAAAAATCATACAGAAACCTGTTTGCCCCAAAATCTTAGGAACACAAAATCTTAATGGATTTTGGAAGACAAGGTCAATAATATTGTGAAAAGGATCATTCAAATGTGGAACATTAGCTAAAAAATAAAAATGCAGTTAACCTAATTTTGATCTCCAATTGATAATTTCTCAAAGCTACCTACATAGCATATTTATTATGACACAACAAAGTGAAATAATGAAGAGGCTACATTTTAGTTAAATTATACGACTACTATGACAAGGTAGTGAATAAAAAGGTGTGAGTAAAGTTTATGTTTTAGTCAATGGCAAAAGGAGTAGAGATTAAGAAACACTGATAGTAATAGTTTTCATAACCAAAATGGTATATACATTGGTAAATAGTATATCAAGCTCTTATGGCATAGGATATGAGCTCAATCTTGGGCAGATGATGATTGAATATTCCAAGTTTCTTAAATTAATTTAAAAACTGAAGACTGTTAACTAAAAACAGGATTAAAATAAACAAAAATGAAGACACAAGTAAGAAAGAGAAAAGAAAATTGGAAAAAAAAAAAACAAAAAAAAAACAGTTGACAGCTAAATTGTCTTCTAGCAAATTTCATATTTGAAAATTAAGAGAATTCTTCATTAATGAAATTAATAAAAATTAATAGAAAATTGTATTCAATATTTTTCCATTCATTTTGTAATAGAGTTTCTGGTGTGATAAACACTTATCTTGAATGGAAATGTTTTGCTATTGCTAGTCCAACAATGTCTTCCTTACCTTACATCCTTCGCAAGAATCAACTCCATAGTGGAAGCCCGAAGACTCATCTCCACAGACTTTGCATAGTGGAGCTTTAGATCCATTTTTAGAACTCATCACAGGTCGAGTATTCACAGGAATCTCCCTGAAAAAAGAGGAAATTAATAAGTTTTTAAAATATAAATATCAACTTCAGTTTACAAGTAATCAAGAATTTTGGAAGACTTTATAAAGATTTTTTTCAAAAACATTTCAGTAATTTTAGATGCAGATTTATTTCACTCTAAAGAATTTTGCTTCCTTTAATTGAAAATAATCCCAAATATTTTCCTTTGTTTTGCTTAAACTTCATGCGTGAAAATGACGGATTCTTGATTAGAGAAATTTATTCTTGTCAGAGAAACATTTTTAAATTCCCTTTATTTTTTTTCATACAGATTTTGCAATGACATCACTAATTAATCAAAGCCCATTAGGTGAAAAATATTTTAGTGAAATTAAATAATCACTGACAAAAGTATACAATCCAATTCAAATATTTAGTGTGTGTGTGTGCACACACACACACAATATCTGCAAGCTGAAATGGCTGTCTACTCCAAATAAAAGGTCAAGACTTGGATCAAAGTTGGTTATAATGATAATACAATGATTCCTTTACATAATTGTTTTTTTACAAAGGTGAAACAAATGAAATGTATCATTAAGTCAATTTTATAACCTTTATTAACAATGTTATTTTTAAGATTCATTTATTATTTATCAGGGTCAATTTACATTGATATTTCTTTATTTTTATTTATACAAGTACAAAACAAAGAATATAGAGATGCCATTTGTTCCAGGTAAGTTT
Organism: Acanthosepion pharaonis; assembly: GCA_903632075.3. Lineage (NCBI taxonomy): Eukaryota > Metazoa > Mollusca > Cephalopoda > Sepiida > Sepiidae > Acanthosepion > Acanthosepion pharaonis. Next base: position 687,209 of record CAHIKZ030000389.1, read on the forward strand.
CCAAGAAGAAGAAAAAAAAAAAAAATATATATATATATATATATATATATATATATATATATTGTGGAGGGGAAAATTTGCTTAAAATTGCATGGAAACAAAATCAACCTCATTTTTGCCCACGCAGAAACAAAATCAACCTCATCTTGCCTGCACGGAAGCAAAATCAACCCCATTTTCATTGTTTTGGATAATCTTTTAGCTAACAACATATCAGCCAAAAGATTATAAAAGCAACAATGATAATCTACAAATTAATTGGAATAATAATAATTATTTTCCATGGTTTGAATAAAATAGAAAACAGTTTCCACAGCTAACCTCTGATGCACTGGTTTATAATAACAGGAGGCAAAATAAAATATAAGGCATGGTTAAGTCATCCAATTTCTGACAATCATTTACTTTTTATGCACTTAGATTACCAAAACATTTACTTATAAATTACAATGAAGAAATGGCTTGAAAACTTTTCTGTTGAATCAATGAAAAGATTGTGTTTATTCTTTGTCAAGTAAAATAAAAAGCAAAAGTAGATGAAAAAATTCTATGGTTGTTAGAAGTAAAACTTCAAAGTGAATTTACTTATGGGCTGCTTTCTGATTGGTTGGCTTGATTAATTGATGGTTTACCAACCAAATGATACTGCTCACTGGCCAAGCAAGTGTCAGTATAAATTTTAACAATCACAGAAGGTTAAAGGTTAAACTTTGGAAAACAGGATTAATAGAGAAAAACAGCAAATGCTTTTACAATGTCATCTTTATTTGAGGGATCCAAACAGCTTAACTCTCTCACAGGTAATTTTGGGTTTGGAACAAGCAGACTTTTTTTTTCTTTTTTACAAATATCCAAATAGGAATACATTGGTACTGTGTGTACACACACACTGCAGTATTTCAGCCTTTATGGATTATATTAGCCTTCTCAAGAGCTGAAATAGGATTTTAAAGTTCAGCTTATCATATATGGCCATTCAGTCACTTTTTAACTTAGAAGCTAACCCATGAATTGGTGTTGCTGAATTCTTCATGATTTAAGGCATTAATAGAAACTCCAATTCAGTTTATTGTTGGTCTTGACACCGTCTGGTTGCCCTTTGATGAAGCCATTTTTCATGATATCCCTATAGAACAGGGTCATATTAATAGCTTATAGCACACTCTTTCTTCTGTATCACATCATTTAGTGTTGCTATTGCCCATGTCTATGGCCTACTTTACATTGTCATAAGCATGCAAGAAAACATTATGTTGGGGATGCATTTAGGCACAAAGAAATTCAAACAATCTTTGCTATTTGTCCTTTGATGAAGCCATTTTCCATGATATCCCTAAGGAATAGGAGCATATTAATAGCCTATAGCATACTCTTTCTTCTGCATTTGGTATCTTATCATTTGGTGTAGCGGTTGATGTGAAATTTGCGTTTAAAAATTGGGTGTAACTTCAAATGTTATGTTGGGGGTAAGTCAGTCAAAGGTGAACTTTCCTACCAATAAACCAAAATTTTGTTTATCTTGTAAACTGTTTTATAAAATGGTGCTTGACATCAAAGTGCATACAAAACAAAAGTTCCTCAGTGAATTTCTACATGTGGAAAAAACTGCATCCACTGACTTATATCAATGCTTACTGAACAATTATGGAGACCAAACAGTGGACATGAACAGAGATAGAGGGTTATAATTTCAACAGTGGTGAAAGTGATGTGTGGCTCAACTCTACTGGCATATACTTTTTACAAACAAATCCTGAACGCTTATGAATCCTTTTGTTCGAATACATTGCCAATAGTGCCAGTTGGGGCGGAAAGGAGTGTTTTGAAGTTGATGTGTATCCAATGCTGTTATTGTATTCTTGTATGTTACAATTTGGAAATAAATAGTATTTTCACAGTATCCTACATATGAGACACACACACAGAGAGAGACACATCCCACTACATGAACCCTTAGTTCAATGGTGGAGTTGGTAATGTGTATTTGTCCATATTAAAACCTCTTGAGCAAGGTCAATGTTTATTAACCTCTACAACCTTATGTGGGAGGGCCTGTAACAATATTCCTAAATCATTCTTTACAAAGCCGTAAGGATATCATGTAAATACACACACACACTTATTTTTTAAATTACCCCTATTATCAAATATTCTGGTTGCTGAACTTTTAATGCAACATTCAATATATGAAACCAAAACAAATTAACTGCAGAAATAATGACAGAGAACCTATACATATGTTTTTTTTTTATTTTTTAAGTAAACAGAAGAGATATGTGAATTACGTATTAATGGTTCTATTTATTGATATATTACAAATAATGGCTGGTCACTTGTATCCAAGTATGTCTGTCTACTAGAGCAGCTAGCCAATCCCTGTTGTAGACAACTGCTCAGGCACATTTGTGTTTGTTCCACACCCATTGAGTCCACTTGTGGTTTATACTGCAACTGTGAACATTATCGACAATTTCTGGAAGAGAGTGAAGCACATCATCTGTCATGATCAACATTTAGAACAAGGCAAGCAGGCTTAAAGCCTCGGCCATGATGACTTGTGACTGCTAGCACAACCATTGACAAACAATTCTGTCCACCTAATTTCCCTGACAAGGCTTTGGTGAGCTGTAGTATGATTTTTAAGAACTTACAAAAGGTGCCACATGCAGGGATCACTTCCCCAGGTCAATAATATCAAGAGGTCAACTTCCTGACAAATAGACCAGAGTGAGATATGACCCCAGAGATCTTATGGTTGGAAAGCAAATGTTCTAACCACTCAGCCACAAACAAATATTAATATCACAGTATCTACAAACCTACCTTCTAACTTAGGTAAATTGAGCATCATTCTCAAAAAAAAAAAAAAAAAAAAATCAAGTTTCACCCTAAAAGGGAGTAAAGGAGTATTAAAAATTAATGAAGTAAACCTGATAATGCCTGCCTTTCATCTCCATCATTAATTCCCCACTTTTCATTTTTCTTTAGCATTTATTTAAAAACTTACTCTTTACTTTTTCTCTTTAAAACCCTCTTTCTCTATTTCTCATTCCTTTTTGCAATTCTGAAGTCATGCAGTTAATGGTTACCCCCACCACCACCACCACTCTCTCTACACAGGCTCCCATGATATTATATATAATTCCCCATCATATTTAACAGGTACTATTCCTTTAACTATGACCTTACATTGATTTCTCCACAATGGTCATGTGTTTCAAACAAATTATTTTTAATTTGTTTTAACATCCAGAAAGTATGTAATAAAAATGTTTTGCGTAACATCTGGGTAAGCCTATAGTTGTAATAATCTAGTTATTTATTGCTTAGTGTACATGATCCTGCGGACTGGTAGTTTTTTTTTAGGGGGGGGTCACATGTCAGACATATCCCCTCTAAGATATTCAGGCCAACAGGAATTACTTAGCTGTGTATATTTCCTATTTATTGAGTTTAAATTCCAACCGAGTTACCTTCACTTATGTGCAAATACCTTTGGTAAAAGTGTTTGAATCTATCTCTTCACACTCCATGGGTTAAATAGTAGAATAGGCTCGCTGGCCATAGTTGGCAACCAGCATAAAGACATCTCTGAATTCAAAAGCTAAGGAGGGCAGTTTGAAGACCTTGTGGCACACTGTTCTCTGTATTCAGTTCTTCCCAAAAAGTGTGGATAGTTCTGCACAAGCTTTCAACAAATCCTACATACAGCATGAGTGGAGAGACCAGCCGATCACTCGAAAGTGAGTGAGAAGACAGAGCAGTCCCAGCAAGGAGGTGACTCCTCCCGGTTGACAAGGAAGTTGGTTTCAAAATTTTGGCACTCACTAATTCTTGTGGGGGGAATGTCAAGGCTTGGTTATTCTAGGATTAGGGCCAAAGTATTACAATCAAAGGAAGATTGCAACCCCACATTGATCAGGGCATTTTGGAAGCACAGACACCCCACATTTATTGTCTGCGGACAACGTCTTTGGCTCTAGGAAATGAATTGCTGAACCCTCATATGTCTAAGATGATGAGAGAGAGTCCATCATCATATCTATAGGCGTGTACATAAAACCTTTCTCAGAGTGCACAGATTCTACACTAATCCTAGACAGAAGTGCTGAGTGCTAATTCTACACAGTACACAGATACTACACTTGTCAGGAGTGTTGATCCATACATTAATGATCATTTGACAGTTAACTATGCTAGTAATATTTGAAATAAAACATTTAATCTGGTAGAACAATAGACAGAAAAAATTCAAACTTTATTTTGTTAAACAACTTATTTGAAATTATATTAAACCAATAGAATGAAAATTAGAACAAATCTGTCCTTTCAAAGATTTGGTAAAAAGAGGAAGTCAAAAATACTTTAATTAATTTTCTCAGATATTCACCCAACAATTGATCTTAGTACAATATAATACCAAATAGAATCGGAAGCAAGGAAGACTGTGTCAGATCAATTTTGCAAATGAAAAAGCAGATGGTAAAATTATCACCAAGCTAAAAATGCCACCAAAGTGAAAGAATCATTTGAAAAACATAGAAACCATCGCAAAGGTTATGGTATCAATTTCAAAGAAGAACCATTTTACTGAAAACATTTCTAGAAGTTTTAATATTCAAGTGAAATGGCACAAATTCTTTCATTATTGGCATTAATTTTTTTAAAGAATTGTGACAACCCAATCTACTTCTGCTTGATTTATTCATCAGTGAAGCTATTCTTTGCTATTCTTGAGGGAAGAAATTTACTTCAACTTTATCAAAAGATGCCTCATTATAAAATCCAAATTTTATGTATCACCAAATAAACTAATTCTTTAATGTTTTTCTTTTTTTATTAATGTTCATTACTATTATTTTTAATTATGCTAATGAAATAAATTAAAAAAACTTTTCACTGGGCTCTCAGAAAGTAGATAATGCAACAAGAAACAAATTAGAAACCTTTTCACTGTGTCCACATTTTTAGGAATCATTTAGAAAGCTCTCTCAACATTTCTTTTGTTACATAAGAGTTGGTTGACTTTCTAAAAATCAGCAGATTAAAAACAACAAAAGAAAAACACCTTTTCACTGATTTAAATAACAAAAATCAGTCAAAACACTTGAATTAAGGAAGAAAAAAATTATCATCAAATGTAATATGTAGGTTGGACAGAAATGTCAAAATCCAATCAAAAGATGAAAATATGAGCTTAAACGATTCACTGAGTAATGACAGCAAATATGTATTAGTAACATTTTGGGGTTTTTTTTTGTAATATCTTTTTGAATTGAGAATTTTAAAATGTTTTAAAACTGAAATTTATACTTGTCTAATGTATTTTTGAAAACCAGAACAGATACTATACTTTGATTATGGAAAAAGAATGCCATAAACTTTATACATTTCTTATAATTAACCTCTTCCTTCATTTTAAATCAAAAAAACTTTTCAACAGACAAATTAAGCAAAATAATTTACTTTTATAATATAAGTAAAGAAAAAAAATGTGGTTGAACTATCAAAAACATTTCCTGCATTTTTCATCTGATTATGTTAAATCCAATTGGATGCGGTCTAAGAGATGTATCTCATTTCAAAACTCAAACTTAACAGGTTTAAAAGGTTAATTTACACACAGCTGTTAATTTTCATTATAATTAAAAGGAAAGCAAGTATTAATTAGCACAAATTAAATTATTCAAGTCTAATGCTTCTTTGGGTTTTATTCTGGCTATCTTATGATAGGAATGGTGTGAGTGTGTACATATACACATTTAAACGCACAGCTTCAGTAATCAAAATTACTGTTCCTAACATTTATCCAACCAATTGTAACAAATAAAACTGCTAAGTCCAAACAAAACTCTATTGACAGCTGAGACAAAATTGTACTGAATCTCACAATAGAATTGGAAACATCAAATAGTTGAGTCATTACTCATTATGACATGAAATGTATAGAATGCAGTGCAGAACCTAATATCCTGCCTTTGTCTGTAATCAAATACCAGGCACCTGCTTATAATAATTTATATAAGTTGAAGATCAAATGTAGAGGAGATATGGATTGGAATCCAACAAGATGATAAAGTAAAATAAAGAACAAGTAGGAAACGTATCTCAATCTGACATGTTTTACTTTTATTAAAGCTTTGTCAGAGATCGAGATAGAAATTAAAAAAAGCAAAGAGACAGATTACTGGTATGTTAAGATTTTTGGTTAGTTATTATTGGTCAGATATATATATTTATATATTATCTATTACATTTATACACGTGACATGTATCTGATCATTAAGAACTAACCAAAAATCTTAGCATATCAGTAATCTGTCTCTTTGCTTTTTTTAATTTCTGTCTCAATCTCTGACAAAGTTTTATTAAAAGTGAAACGTGTTAGACTGAGATACATTTCCTACTTGTTCTTTATTTTATCATATTGTTGGATTCCTATCCATTTTTGATCTACATCTGATCTTCAACTCATTTTGTCTGAACATGGAAACCACATCAAAGAGAAAGAAACAACATTATATTTCTACCTACAAAAAACTTCTGCTATCCAGTTACTCCCTAGAAAACAGAAGGAATTTCCTACTTAATTGCATTGCCAAAAATGTTGTTCCAAGGGAGTACTTTTAGAGTGCTACATAGCACTAATGATATCTTCCCCCAAACACATCCACAACTACCTCTTCACATGCACAGTGGATCTCAAACACCAAGAAATGCTTACCAATGACTAAACCATATCAATTGGAAAAATATTATGCTTTGAAAAACATTCTTTCCAATTCCAAAGCTGAAATCTTGTGATGAGCAATAATACTGCACACCAACAACAAATTCAATTAAAACTCAAACTCCACAATGTACATACAAACAGCTGATGGAAAATGATTAGTAATCTGAGTCGTATCTACGACGTCTTCACATTCAAAGCCTCTACCACTGAAATGGAAGCTTTAAGTTTAGGGCAAAAATTTTCCACCCATCTGAAGAAAGATGAAATGACTACTACCTTAACAAAGAACCATAATTCAGCCACACTAAAAATGAAAATGGTTTCGTATTTGGCATATTAGCAGCCACCCTCATTAATTCCCATTGAAAGTACACTACCCAGGAGTTGTATACAAATACTAAAAAACTTATCCACAAACAAAATCATCATCATAATCCCTTCCAACAAAGGAAGTGAGTGATATAGCAACATCTACATTGAAAAATTAGAATTCCTCCAAAATAACAACAATACCTACACCAATGAATAAACTATAAAAACCAACACATAGATTCAGCAAAACAATAAGGGGAAAAAAAAAGAAGAAGAAGAAAAAAAATGAAAATAAATCTTGGTCTAGATTATTAGAGTATCACCCCACTATACCCAAACTATATGGCTTACTCAAGACACATAAACCCAACATAGACATCACACCCATTGTGTCTGGAATTAATAATGTAGCCCACAAGTTAGCTAAAGACATCACAAAAATCTTAACTCCGTTTCTAGGCAGCATCAGCACAACACATATCAAACATTCGGGTGACTTACTATAAAGATTACGTAACATAAATATGAATAACATGTCCATCACAAGTTTAGACATCAAATCACTATATAACACTATGTCCATCACAAGATGCATTAATAAGAAATCACCTCAAAAAATCCAAGGTAAAACTTCCTCTACCCGTTCACAAAATTATAAAGATATGCAAATTAATTACTAACCACTGTTTTCCTTTCAATAACATTTTCTACAAAGAAAAATTTGGTTTACCCATGGGGTCAACTATCAGTGGTGTCCTCGCTTGCCTCTTTCTTGAATTCTTAGAATCCACCCCATTTAAACATATAATACCTAACATCTTTACTTACCTGAGATATAGAGATGACATCCTCTCATTTTATCCCCAAGGTACAAACCTATTAAACATAATAACAAAACTCAATAAGGTTGAACCCACCATCGAATTCACACAAGAACTTGAAACGAACAACTCTCTACCTTTCCTTGATACCTTATTAATATGCAACAGTGATAAATTAAATTTTAAAGTTCACTGAAAACCTACAGACAAAAACAACCTAATCAATTTGTATTCCCACAACAACAAATCATAGAATTTTACCTCGGAGCCCTTAGGATATGCAGCCCTGAATAATTAAATGAAGAGGAGGAATACATTGAGAAAACATTCAAATTTCTCCAATACCCACACTATTTTATCCTCAATGCTTAAAACTGAGCTCACAAAATCCATATTAAAAAAAAAAAAAATAAATAAAATAAATAAAAAAAACGGATATTCCTCCAAAATTACATGAAATTTATAATCTTGCCCTTCAACACCCTTTCAACTAAACTCGCAAATGAATTAGCTATCCCTAACACTAGGATTGTTACCACCACCTTTAAGACAATCAAGGATATAATCAGAAAGAAAAATAGACCAAACACCATTTCAAGTGTCAGAATTTATGAGATAAAGTGTCTATAGTGCAAAAACATTTACACGGGAGAGACATCACTTACTCTAAAAACCCACATCTATGAAGACAAGAGAGACTTGCATTTAGACAGATAATTCTCTCATCTTACATCAAAACAATTTCACTAATGACAGCCTAATTAAAAAAAAGAATATAACCCTTTAAGGTGAAAGTATTTATAGCATTACTACCTACTATAAACACTCGCTTGAAACATTACATCAGATCACCATCTTTCTACAGATCCATTATTCATGAATCTATCTAATACATAAAATAATGAAAATTTACAAATCCTTTTCTGACAATATGTATGTGAAATGCTTTAATGATAAATCCAACCAAAACATGATTATTACAAAATCTTGATGTGCCTCACTAACCCACACAGAGGCGATAACAGACATTCCCCACATACATGAGAATATAAAAATCCAACCAAATACAAAATTATTGCAACATCCCACATTTCATGACATAAGCAAGGGTGACATCTATAGACATTCCTCACACACATAATTATACACTTAAATGAATTAATGTTACCATCCAACATACACCTAGACACACAAGTGTTTCTTTGCATACGCACACTATCACATATTTTAATGTCCAAAATGTTCCTTACACATATTTATATATTATCCATTGTATTTATAGAAGGGAGGACACGTATCTGACTAATAAGAACTAACCAAAAATCTTAATATGCCAATACTCTGTGTCTCTTTGCTTTTTTCATTTCTATCTTGATCTCTGAAGAAGCTTTAATAAAAGTGAAACAAGTTAGATTGAGATAAGTTTCCTACTTGATATATATTTGATCAAAATCTATTTTCTTTTGAATCATCAACTTTAGCATAATGAAGCTCAGAAACTTACTAAGTTTATATTAATATGCTTTAATATTTAATGGGGTAGTTGAATAAGAAATCCTCTTTGCATAGATGTTTTGAAATCTGAAAAATATTGGACAACAAAGAGCAGATAACTTACTTTGATGTTAGAATGGGCAGTTAGGGAGTATAACATTATTTTGTAAATTTTTATTAAGACATAGAAACAGATGTCTATTTTAAAAAAGAAATTTAAAACAATTATTCTGAGACAATGTGTATAAAATGAATAAAATATTCGCTATGTTTATTTCTTTGACATTAAAGGATGTTAATAATTTATAAAAAATTTGACGAGCAAGAGGGATTTATTTGCAATTAGCTCATTTGTAAATAGATGTTAATTTCAAATTAAATTACATGGAATTAATGTTGTCATATTCTGACTATGGCAATTAATGCTATACAAAATATGATGGGTATAAGAAATGTGAAACTGACAACATTAAAATTTGGGGGGTGCTTTAGGGAAGAAATGAGGACAAATTCACAAAACTAGGAGTAAGTGTAAGCATGTGTGTGTATTTGAGTGGGTACAGAAAAATTCATGGCCAGATCAAGAAACTTTTAAAAAATGTTTAATTATTTGGTCAGATTTTGGAAAAAGAGTTGAGCAGAGTAATTTCAACACTTCTCTTATTATATATGAGTGAGAGTGAGTGAACACTAAGCAGTTTTATATTTACATTTGTTCTCCAATACTTTCACCTATAAATATAGAATAGTTTAAACTATATATATATATATATGTGTGTGTGTGTGTGTGTGTGTGTGTGTGTGTGTGTGTACACATATATTCACAAATTTGAGCTATATCTTTCATATGAAAAAGCCCAAAATTTCTCAAGGGGTTATTGTAGGTATATTTGGATAATTACATCTTTGACATTTAAAAAATTGCAAATTAG
>CAHIKZ030000389.1:702500-755000 GCA_903632075.3 Acanthosepion pharaonis
TGTCCATTTATTGCTTTTTAAGAATCTGTGAAGGAGACAGAAGAATGAATTCTTCTGAAGCCTTCTTGAAGTGGAAGTGGGAAATTCATCATAACACAAAACACAGTAGCACAGTGTTATCAGTGAAGAGAGAGACACACACACACACATATATATATATAGACACACACAGAGAGAGAAAAAGAGCAAAAATAGCAGCTATTTAATCCGGCTGATGTGTAATGCAGAAAAACCCTGACTGAAAAAGGGAAGCTGAAAATTTGGAGGATTGAAAGACTATCAGAAATTTAACAATCATATAAACAAACAAAAAAGGGGTCTCTCTCTCTCATTCACACACACACACACACGTGTGTGTGTCTGCACATGTGTATGTATGTGATAGATAATGTATTATACACATGAAAGTTCATAAATAAAACTGAAAACAGAGATACAGTGTGTACATATTGTTATAATAACCAGCTTCCCCCCCCCAGTTTAGTACAAGATCACAAACTAAGCAAATGATACTAACAATAGTACTACCAATGAACACCTTTGGATAGGAAATTAAAATTTGGAAGGATCTTTGCACTTTCTAATGATTTACAAAGCATATATATATATATATATATATATGTGTGTGATTTAGTAAAGGATCCATGGTAGAAACAAGAATGAATTGGCTGGAGAATGCAGACTGACTAATACTCTCTGTAGAATCTCCTACTTTATGCTCAATCACACAAGACATGTCTGACAAGACTAAGATGAAAAGAAACCATATTTCAAGTGCTATCAATTTGTATATGTTGTGTGTATATATATATATATATATATATATATATATAGGATTCAAAATCATATATAACACAGTGAAGATCTAAATAGTAATATGAAATTTTAACCTAGTAACTAAGACAATATTTTTGTGGCAGCATGGATTACCAGACAGTATAATAGGGAGAAAAAAATAAATAAAGACTTTCATTGCTTCTTACGAAACCACAAACACAATGTGTGAGTGTTTACATCTCAATGCAACACCCATATATTAGAAAAATATAAGCTATAAACTCCAGAAATGTGTGGTTTTTTTTGCAACAATTCTCCTGCAAAGTAAATTAGTTGTATTTCTATGAATTGATTTCTAAGCCTTTACAAGAAATCATAATAAGCAACTGACAAAATGTGATGTTGGCTCCTAGATGTGATTTGACTAACTATATGATATTACTTACCGCAGATTAATATCACTAAACAGTAACTATTTTTCTGGATGCAACAACAGGCTATTTACATAGATACAAAGACTGTACAAAGCACAAACCAGCAACACAGAGACAGACATATCTACTTATACTAAATAATAATGGTTGTCATAGTAGCAATAGTACTACTCTTAAATTTCTTTTTGATCCAAAGAAGAATGTGTTATTCTTATGAGTTTAAGTGTGGATGTATGTCTCACCTGTCCATTACTATATTCATTAGTACTGAAACAAAGCCATCAATCCCTCCTCCTCCGTAGGCCTGGTCGGATAGTTTGTGCGTGTGTGTGTGTGCATGTGTGTGTGTGCAACACAGACCACCACTGCCACAACATCTCGGCAGCAGCAGTAGCAGCAATAAAGTCTTGGGTGGAAAAGAAAGAAAGGAAAGAGAAAGGAGGGGAGGATGAAGTGTACATTGTTGTTGTTGTTGGTGGTGGTGAAAGCGGATTGGGAATGAGGGAAACACAAAGGCACTCACTAACCCACTGCTACTGCAGTAGTAAATAGATCTCTTCACACCCCTACCCCACTTCACCATATGCAAGCATGCATGCATTCATTTGGATGTGTGTATGTGCACACACGCATGTAGTTGTCTGTCAAAGGAAATGTGAGAGAGAAAGCAAAGATGTTTTCATGAAAGTGCAGTTATGTATATGGATCTCCTTCATGTAGTGTGTGTGTATGTGTGTATATATATATATATATATATATATATATATACATACATACATACATGCACTTGATATATCAGTGGTCTGTTAGCAACATATATGGGGTCTCATATGCACATGTCCAGACATCCCGACATATTAACATCTCCAGTTTATAATGATGTTGTGTGTGTGTGTGTGTGTGTACATACACATACAGAGGAGTGCTGATAAGCCCAACTAAAAAGCTTTCCAAATATTCTCTTGTTTGGTCAGATTTTGGAAAATGAGCCAGGCCGAAAACTTTTCAGCACATCCCTAACATAGTATGTATGTATGTATGTATATACATACATACATACATACATACATACACTCTACCCACAATCAGAGCAATAAGAAGTGTGTGTGTGTGTGTGTGTGTGTACACAAATGCTCATTTTCAGCATAGTAGACACATAGGTTAATGTGACACAAGGTCATAAGAATGATATCTTAAGAAACAATCAAACACACCACAAGTCAAAACACTGTAAAAGGAAATACCACTGTAGGTATATATATATATATATATATATATATATATATATACATACATACATACATACACTCTACCCACAATCAGAGCAATAAGAAGTTTTAGCCTGACCAAGTGTGTTTATAAATTGGGTTCATGTGAATAGTTATAATAGAAATTTAAATGAAGAGAGGAATTAAGGACTGAAGATGTGTGTGTGCGTACACACACACACACACACACACACACACACATGGGGGGATGTTGAAAAGTCCATGACCTAGCCCATTTCCAAAAATATTCTTAGAAATATTCTTATTGGTTGAGCTATGAACTTTTTAGCACCCCTTCTACAAGCATCTATAAGAGCAAAATTATTTGCAAGGATATGGCTGCAGCGAAGTGTGTGTGTATGCAGGCATTCAGAGATGAATACACTTAAATGCAGACGAGCCAATGGATGTAAGGGTGTATATTGATGAAGTGTGTACATATGTACTCAAATAATAATGCAATGTATGCATAAATGCTTCTCATGCCTGTTTGTGTGTAAACAGAATTGTAGCCATGAGTAAGCAGGCATGGGTAATTCAGAGTAAATACAACTGCATGAAAGAATGTGCATATATTGCTTGAAAGTGTGTGTGTGTGTGTGTGTGTGTGTGTTCATTCCATCTCTACTCTTAACTGATTGATTCAAGACCCTGTTTCTAACTGCTCTCACTCCAGATGAATACGATCTCCAAAATCGGCAACTTGTAGCAGTTCAAAGCGGTGTAAATAGAATTAATAATTCAAACTTAAAATCAGTGATTTGGGATACATCTTTATATTTAAGCCTATAGACTCAACACTATCAAGATTTAAGATCATTTTGGAATCACATGACACTGGAGTGACCACACAAGTTGGATGATGTCTAGTCAGAAAAACTGATGGGATAAAAAAAAAAGAAAAAAAGATTAATGGAGTAAAGTAAAATTGTTTTTTTAATGGAAAGGCAAGGTGTGGAAGAGAAGACAGCAAGAAGGAGACGGGGAGTTAAGCGAGAGAGGGAGGGAGGGAGACGGGGAGTTAAGCGAGAGAGGGAGGGAAGGAGACGGGGAGTTAAGGAGAGGGAGGGAGGACGGGGGAGCATGAGAGGGGAGGGAGGGAGACGGGGAGAGGGAGGGAGGGAGGGACGGGAGAGAGGGAGGAGAGAGGGAGGGAGGGAGAGGGGGACGGGAGTTAAGGAGAGAGGGAGGGAGGGAGACGGGGAGTTAAGCGAGAGAGGGAGGGAGGGGAGATGGGGTTAAGCGAGAGAGGGAGGAGGAGACGGGGAGGAGAGGGAGGGAGGGAGATGGGAGGAGGGAGAGGGAGGGAGGGGAGAGGGGAGGGAGAGAGGGAGGGAGGGAGGGGGAGTTAAGCGAGAGAGGGAGGGAGGGAGATGGGAGTTAAGCGAGAGAGGGAGGGGGAGAGGGGGGAGGGGAGGAGGAGAGTTAAGCGAGAGAGGGAGGGAGACGGGGAGGGAGGGAGAGACGGGAGTTAAGCGAGAGGGAGGGAGACGGGGAGTTAGTAGAGAGAGGGAGACGGGAGTTGCTTAGAGAGAGGGAGACGGGAGAGAGGAGAGGGAGACGGGGAGAAGGGGAGAGAGAGAGACAAAGATGGGGGGGAGTTAGACAGAGATGGGGGAGTTAAGCAAGAGATGGGGGGAGTTAAGCAAGAGATGGGGGAGTTGTTGAGAGATGGGGGAGTTAAGCGAGAGAGATGGGGGAGTTAGAAAAGCGAGATGGGGGGAGTTAAGGAGAGATGGGGAAGTTAGGGGCTTAAGGAGAGAGACAGGGGAGGGGGTTTAAGCCAGAGATGGGGGGAGTTAAGCGAGAGACCGGGTGGGAGTTAAGCGAGAGACGGGGTGGGAGTTAAGCAAGAGTCCGTTGGGGGGGGGGGTGCTGAGCTAAGCGAGAGACCGGGAGGGGGGGTTACTGAGAGACGGGGGGGGTGTTAAGCAGGGGGAATTAATGAGAGACGGAGACTGGGGAAAACTTAGCAAGAGACGTAGACGGGGAAAATTTAGCAAGAGACGGAGGCGGGGGAATAAAAGTGAGACAAGGGGAGGAAATAAAGCGAGAGACGGAGACGTGGGGTGGGGGGGATTCAGCAAGAAAGACGGGGGGGGAAATTAAGTTTAAACAGAGAGGGGAATATAAATAAGACAGAGAGTGGGGAATATAAGCGACATGGACTAAGTGAAAAAAGATGAAAGCAGAACATATGCTATGTGTTAGAGAGAGAAAGAGTGAGAATAAATAATAATAAAAAAAAAAAGAGAAATAAATGTCAAGATACAATAAGAAATAATTTTAAATTTGGAATGAGATGTTACAAAACCCAAGTCCCACAGCTGCAGGCAAAGGTGGCCCTCAACTCTCAAGAAAAATCACAAATCTAAGCAGACAGAGATGACAGCTGATTATTTCACTTGAAAGAATTTTGTTAAAATGATGATTTGCTAAAGGTGGAGTGATATTGAAATTTCTTCTTGTTGATGACAAACTTAAAAAAAAAAAAAAAAAAAAAAAAAAAAAGAGTGGTCATCAACTGAATGGGAAGAGGGTTGTTGGATCTAAAAGGTGATCAAGTGCAATAGTTAAAGTCTAAAACAATCAGATTCAGTTAACTAAAAATCTGTGGTAATTAATAACCATACTAATAACTATAACATTTCCTATCAATGGAAATACAGAGATATTGAGGGTTAAGGACGATTGCTGAAAGATCACCGAAGAGACAATACCAAAGCTTAAGTCAC
The DNA here is from genome assembly GCA_903632075.3 of Acanthosepion pharaonis. Classification (NCBI taxonomy): domain Eukaryota; kingdom Metazoa; phylum Mollusca; class Cephalopoda; order Sepiida; family Sepiidae; genus Acanthosepion; species Acanthosepion pharaonis. The sequence continues at coordinate 707,715 of CAHIKZ030000389.1, forward strand.
CATTTACTTAAAAGAACTAATAAAAAAGAAAAATTATTAAATATTGTTTTCATGAATAAATATGGTTTTGCTTTGAATTCTTAAATAGTGAAGCTTACAAAAGATTAAATAATTTGAATAGATAAACAAGGGATGTGTGAAAAAGTAAAGTACACATAGAAGATAGTGAGTACGTTTGTGTTTGCCCTCATTTCCATGCTATTAAACATCATCAGCACAACCACACACATCAGGAATAAATTGACTTCTAATGAAGAGACTGTGAAAGCTGCAAACACAAAGCAACATGTGTGTAGGCAAGGGGTGGAGGGGGAGGGGGGGCATGCAATTCTTATTCTAACAGCCTTAAAATCAAGTGACATGAGGATGTGACATCATAAAGATGATTGTCACCATAAAAAAAGCAGACAAACAAAGGAACAAAGGGTCATAAGATTTTTACAAGAATCCAACTTTGTGGCCCAAAGCAACTGACTCCAGTACATGGACATTTCTTTTCAACTTTTGGGGAGAGCTAATTGGGATTTTCTGGAGCACATGATCACAGGTAATGAAACCTGGGTATATCACATTATCCCAGAGACAAAGGTCAATTACATGACCCGGAATCATTCATTTTCCCTGATCATCTGCCAAAACTCATTAGTCAGCAAAGAAATTGATGGCCACTATGTTTTGGAATGCGAAAGGTATGATACTTATGGATGTTTTAACCCCCACCTGGTCAGATAGTTAATGATTTTCAGATATTGTGAAACTCTTTAGACAGACTGAAGAAAGCTGATTATTTAAAGAAACCAGACATTTGAGTAAATTTGTCATTCTACTGCATGGCAATGCCACTCCACACAAAGCCAACTTAAGAAAAGAGTTGTGATTATTTACTCTATCTACCTGTATAGCAAAATTTTCTTTGATAGCATTTAAAATGCAAATATTTGAACACATTCCAAGAAAGCTTCTTTTTAATTCAAAGAAAATATATGTGCTGCTTGTAACTGTTAAATAATGATAAAATTCAACGTTTTTATGAACAATGAACTCTGATTGTCATGATGAAAATTTGTTAATGAAATGTGTCAAAAATCCAGTCTTTAAACAAAATTCTAGATAATTAGTGAAAGTGGTTTCTTGAAAAATTGTTTGAAAATGTTGGCTTATTGATGAACAGAAGTTCATAAGTAGAGTGTGAATTAGGTTGCTTATTGTTTAAGTATTCATCATACAGATCTTGTAGTAAAAATAAAAGTGTTTCTTTTAACATCTGAAATAGGTTGTGTAAATTATGTAACCTACATACTTACTGCATAAGGTATTTCAGTACATGTGATTTTGTGCATGCATTTATGTGATAATCAATTCATGTGCTTTTATCTTTTCAGAGCATCAACTAACATAGGAGATGAAACAACTGAAATACTGTAATTGTTTATACGTAAAGCACAGTGGTGTTGAGATTGCAGTTTTTTTTGGAAGTTGCCAGGTCATTTGTGTTCAAAGTTTGGAAATAGTTGGAAGCCTCTTGTGGGGGAAGTGACGCCTGTAGCAAAGTCCAAAAAGTGTTCACAGTGTTCAGACAGTATCAGGACACCATAATTTGTACAATGGATGCAGAACATTATCGATATGGATCCCAGAATGTCCATTAGGGCCAGTGTCAGAGATTTTCAGGTGTCCAAGGGTACAATCGGCATGACGACATTTGGTGCAAGTCATAAGTGATAAGGAAAGGGAAGTTCACACACACACAAGAACGATGACTGCTTCAAGCAAAATGATTACTGAACAAGTTGAAACATTCAGAACAAACTGGTATGCTTGGTAATTTTTTTTTTATGAAATAAATTTCAGTCAATATCAAAAAGTGAAGCAGAGAAATGATGAGTGGTTATGTGCAGATCCATGTGATGTCCCCACCCACCCCATGTTATGCACATCAAGTTTCCTGCTTCAACTAGTGAAGAACACATCACGCCATAACACTTCTTTCAACAGAGTTTTCGGTTGAATGCAATTGGCAATACTGAGGTGAGGTAAACAGTTGTGGAGCCATGGATAGGCTTTGTATGTTAAGTTAAGCCATACGTGTTTCAGCAGGACTCTGCACCTGCTCACAAAGATGTGATGACCCAAGATTGGATGGTGGCCAATCGACATGACTGCATCACGCCAAACATGTAGCCACCCACTCGCCAGACTTAACTCTCCTTGAATATTACATGTGGGATGTTGTTGAATAGGAGACTAATTAATGTTCCCACAATATGACTGATTCCCTGAAAGCTGCCATTTGTCTAGCAACATCCACTATCAATACAGACCATGTGATGTGTGCATGTCAATGACTCTGGTACCACATTGGAGCCATCATTTTGGATGAATAAACATATAATCCAACTGTTACTGCATCTGTGTACTAAGTTTGTATCAATAAATTTATTTGTAAGATGTGGTTGTTTTTCTTAAGCTTTTCAATGTGTCCTCAAATACTTTACAGATCATGTGGTTGAAATTTGACAGGAACTTGTCCCATTGGTGGTTCTCATCAAATGTAAGAATTTGAAGGTTCTTGCTTTCATGGTTAAAATGCTATTTATAAAAATATACCTTTATATCTTTGTTGTGTTGAATTGAGTCCACGAATGATTGCAACAATAGTAGTCACTGGTTATCTTTTCTGATCTTTCCTCATACATATTGTCTGAGAATTAAAGTTTTACTCACGCATTGTTTTCCTCAGGTTATTCACTGCCACATTGTCAGAGGAAAAAAAATAGTACGTCTTTGAAAAATCTTTACATTTTTTTTTTACAACCCCCCTTTGGAATCTTAAAAAATTCTAATATCAAATATGAATAATAATAATAATAATAATAATAATAATAATGATGTCTGGCAAAAGATCAGGAGATAACTTTTCACCGTCCTTTTGACAAATATACTTATTATTACCTATATTTTTCTTACATTGATGAGTTTTTCCTTAAAGAACCCTCAAAAATGTATCATTTGAAAGGTACAATTCTATTGCCCATATGATTTTTACCACACTCTCTAAACAATTATTTAGTATCATAACAAAATCTGGAAATTTCAACAAAGTACCTCATTTCTCTGCATAAAAAAAAAGGTTAAATGTTTCCCTTAAAGAAACTGTCATACATTCAGATTGACATCTGAATTATTTATCAACTGTCAATTGCTGGGAAAGTACTTTGATACTTAGTTTCTCAAGATTTAGCTGAACAAATTCGGGGTTTCATGATGAAAGTCCATGTGTTATAGACACTGAAATATTTATAATTAATGACAGAAATAAAACAAAACATTAGTAGTGAAAAGAATAGACAAGTGGATTTAAACCAGGTTCCATTTTTGTATATCTACATCCCAATTATCAAATCAAGATATAGATCAGAGGATGCAGAAACTGACAGTCAACCAAATATGAAATTAAATAGTTACTAATTGATAAGACTGTAAGAAGACAGAATAGTTATTAGTAAAAGGGACAAAGCCCAAAATGCAAATTACAAAATGGGGGCACCAAAATAAAGCAAGTACAAAAAATTTAAACATCTGGGAAGTGTTTTAATAGACGATGAAAAGTGTAACACTGAAATCTAAATACACATTGGGATGGCAAAAGATGCATCCCAAAAACAAAACAGTATTAAGAAATGGAAAAACTTTGTTAGAAACAAAGAAAAGCATACTGAACTGTTACATGATATCTGTTCTCTTATATGTCAGTGAATGCTGGACAATCTCTTTGAAGATCAAGAGATTTGAAGTAACAGAAATGTAATTTCGACAGAAGGATGCTGAGGATACTATAGACAGAATACATGAGTAACGTCAGTTTTAGAGAAAATGGAATCAAAAAAGAAACATACTTTACCCCAGAAAGAGGCAGCTGAAATTTCTAGGGGACATAATGAGGAAAGAGGGCTTGGAAAATCTGATACTCACAGAATAGATTGAAGGCAAAGGGGACAGAGGAAAACAACACATAACAGTGAGCTTGAGTAAATGGATAGTGGAATAGGGTTTAGGTGAAATAACAAGACAAAACTTATTAAAAGTAACAAAGAACGGGAACTTGTGGAGAACCATGATTGCCTACATCCTGAGAGGACACACCACATGAGGAAAAAGATAAAACAATCAGGAAAACTCATTGAAATTGCCAAATTTTTCATTAATAACTTAAGACACTTATATACTCATGTACCATTTGAACTTTCAAGATCAAATTTTTATGCCAAAGTTTAAATTTCAACCTCTACATAAAGGTTTCATTAAGTCATTACTTTGTTGGATAGGAAGAGCAAGAAATAGCTCTTTGCTTCTGTCAAGAAAAAAAGTGTTTGCTTAGAAAAAGATGTCTTAATTCACATGAATAGTTTAAAAGAAATATTCAATATTTTTATTTGAAACTTCTTGCATTTCTGGGTAAAGAGACATAATAAGTTTTACCTTTGGTGATAAATGTTTCAGCTTAACCAACCAAAATGAAGAGAATTTTTTTTGCTACTGGCCAAGATGACATTTTCATTGATATGCCATTTTTCTTCAACACAATTCACTGTTCCTTTGGCTTTAAACACAAGAATTAACCGATAAAAGAGACAAATACAATTTCTTAACCAAAACTCAAAATTTAACTTCCATAGATCATTAATACATGAATACAAATAAATATTGCTTATGACTTTTTTTTTTTTTATATATAAACAGATCTTGATATCTTTTGAGAAAGAATAGTCATCATGAATCAGATGCTCTCGGAAACAACTGAACTTATATACAATCAACAGAAGTAGACAAAATCAACAATTCTGGTTTAACTTAAAAGAATTCATTTGAATCTAGAAGTGGATTATTTCTAATTTGGTTTCATTCAGGAACAAAAAATAGCAATATTAATGATCTGGCCAAGATAAAAATCCCAGTTATTAGTTGATTATTATTGATTTTTTTTTACTATTATCCTCATCTTTATTGTCACCCCACCCACATCAATTTGGCGACTGCCCTCAGGTGTTGACAGTATTTGGTTACTTTCTAAGAATGATGCACAGGACTGTTTATTTGATCTACAAAAGCATATTCTCATTCCTTTATCCGTCACATATTTGGAGTATTCAGGAGTTTCCCAAATTTTGACTGGCAAATCTCTTATGACATGGATCTTTCTCACCAGTAACCTGGTTGTATGCTATCTGACTCAAGTAATTAATAGAGGTTGCCAAATATAACACACACACACCTGAAGAAGACAAGAAGATGGCCAAAATGCTTAAAGAAAACATTCATAGATCAATCAGCCTGAGAATTTTTCTCACATTCATTTACTTATTTTTTACATTCCAGTGATAGTCTGGCAATTTGCAAAGATTTAGCGATGAGGAGTTGGAAAATTTCTATCATGTAATGAGAACAAACATAATTGACAAAGAAATCTAAGTAAATAATGATAGCGGAAAAACAAAAGTAAATGACATACAAAGAAATAAAAGTAACAAGAGCCAAAGAAAGATGATGATGAAGCACATACGTCAAAATGTACAGAGAGGGAAAAAGTTTAAAAAGGAATAATGTTAAGAAATGATAAATGAAAAGAAAAAAAAGATATTCAATGAAAGAAGGAAAAGAAAAAAAAAAAGATATTCAATGAAAGAAGAAAAAAAAAAAAAAAGAAAATGAAAAGAAAAAAAAAAAAAGATATTCAATGAAAGAAGGAAAAGAAAAAAAAAGATATTCAATGAAAGAAGGAAAAGAAAAAAAAAAAAGATATTCAATGAAAGAAGGAAAAAAAAAAAAAAAGATATTCAATGAAAGAAGGAAAAGAAAAAAAAAAGATATTCAATGAAAGAAGGAAAAGAAAAAAAAAGATATTCAATGAAAGAAGGAAAAAAAAAAAAAGATATTCAATGAAAGAAGCAAAAAAAAAAAAAAAGATATTCAATGAAAGAAGGAAAAAAAAAAAAAAAGATATTCAATGAAAGAAGGAAAAGAAAAAAAAAAGATATTCAATGAAAGAAGGAAAAGAAAAAAAAAAGGAATATAAATAGAAAAGTGGATTTGGAAATGAAATTAACTGAAAATAAAATGACTAAAATAACATTTTGTATTCCACAAGTGGGTTAAAATATTAATTCTACTTTATTATTTACTTTTGTATGAATCCCAACTGCTTTAGCTTAAATTCTCCTTCCCTGAACCGCAGCTTACAATTATTTTGAATACAAATAATAAAAAAAGTACAACAAAAAGACATTTTTTTGTGTTTTTACTGCATACCTTTGGGTATAATGGGTTAATTATCAAGGAATGAAAATATAAAAGCATATAAAAGTTTCAGGATTTGTTCAGACAACCGTGTATGTGCACATGTGCTTTTGTGTATGCATGTGTGTGCTTTTGATGATGTTAGCAATTTGTCTGATCAATTCCACAGCCTTTCTCCAATTAAAGAAATATATTTTCTTTTTTTCACAGCAAACATTTAAATAATACCTAATATAACCAACCCAGTGTATTCCAGTGAATGCAAGCGATGGATGGCAGCAAATGGTGTCATCTATATAACACAATACATAAATAAGTGGGATTGACTTTTTTATGGTGCATCAATAGTTATATATGAAATGCAAAGTTTTATTTATTTGCTTGCATAGTACATGACAAGTTTATGTATATATGGATTGGCACTTCTACTAAGGCTCAAAGTATTTGCATGCTGTTATCTAGGATCAGAGTGTAGCATCTGTGCATTCTGCCAAGGATCACTGCATCATTCTATACTGACAATATATATTTATGCTAAGTAATAATATAGACAAAGAAATATAAGACAATCATTGAAAATAATTCAGTCTTTAAATTCATATATCAACTTAACCTGAATAATAAATTTCCCTTTTTAGATGTATTAACCAATTCAAATAATAATTGAACCACTTCAATTTATAGGGAAAAACAAATAAAAATCTCCAAGTTCAAATCCATGTCTATTTAATGATTACAGGGGATATAGATACAAATAAGATATACTGCTAATATAGATAAAAAATACAGCTGTTATAATCTAATAAACATTTAATATGTTCTTCACACACACGACTGTATAACTAAAAAACAAACATCAACAATAATTTTCCAAACCATGCAATAAACAAAGGAAGCTAACCTTAGAAAAAAATAACAATGTAAATATAAGAAATACTATTAAACTTCTGTCAAAATCAATTGCATAATAATTACAAATTAGAAGACCAATTAAATCATCATTAAACTCATTACATAATATAAAAAAGTAAAAAATCTGATATTATCATTAATGATAATTAAAACAAAAAATTTAAAACTTCAGCAATCTTACCCTGTTTATGAATTTTATTATCCACTCAAAGAATGTTTCCAAATTAGAAAAATTCAAATAACTTATACATTGGTAACACAATTATTACATTATCTCCTGGACTAACTTGCCGTTTATCTAGTAATAGCTCCATTAAGTCAAACATTTCCCACACACACAACTTTTATAAAAAAAAAAAAAAAATCTGACAAATACAAAAATATATAAATGGTATAAAAAGAAGTTAGAAGCCTTGACTATAAATTACCAACCTAATATTAATCAACTTTCATTCAATTTAAGAACAATATTTTATAAATAGATTAAAAAAAAAAAAAAAAAAAAAAAAAATCAAGAAAAACACTGCAAACTTCTTCAGGATGGCTTGACATTTGAAACTAATGTATGAGGTTAGAGAGTTACTCAATGGGGTTGTTTTATAGATTCAAGAATTGTAGATTATGAGGATATGTTAGTTAGATAACAGTTGACCCTAGATTTGAAGAGTTTAAAATTATAACAGTTAGGGAAGCATCCTCTCAGGAGTCTATCCCACAAAGCAGGAAGCTCTTGGTAGGAAACTGCCAGATGACTTAATGAGATTGGAAGATGGTAGAATTTCTAAGCAGCTTCTATCTGGCAAGCTTACTGAAAAAAAAAAAAAAAAATGATGCTGGGGCCATAAACAAAAATAAGGTTTCAAGACCATTAAAATGATTATGGATAAAGTGAAGTTCTTAGTTGAAGGAATTAGCACAAGAATGGGGTTCATGAAAGAAGTAGTTTATGATGGCATGGAAGAATTTAAAGTTGTGCAAAGAAAGCATGCCTGGATGAAGAGGAATTTGAAAAAGGGATTTGAGGTTGACCTGTTCTTGAAACTATTGGTAATCTTCAAAGAAGTAACATTGAAAGCAGCCTTCCTAAAGACAGTGCTACAAGAAGCCATCATCATGGAATTGCTATACTCTATGCACTGCAGGCTACAATTATATATAGCAAATATGGAACAGTATTTAAATGTGTTGATAAGGTGAAGTGCTGTACACAAATCTATGATAATATCCCTCTTGCTGGATGTAAGCATGTTTGAAATGTTTCTGGCAGAGAATGTAAATTTCTGGCTTGACTCAAAGGCCACATTCATGCTGTGCATTGGTGAAACTGTGGATTAATGATATAATACCAAACAATGGCTATGCTTAGAAACCAAAAAGCAGCCATCATATTAGTGTAAGTATTTTTTTTTTTTTTACAAGGAGACAATCAGTGCAAATCTAGTGATGCATTGTTGTTGTTGTTGTTGTTCTAAGCAAACCTGGATGAAACAAAGTGTCATTCCAAGTCAAGGCAATAAATAAAAAACTAAACAAACCTTTTCTTTCCAATCTAACAAGTTATTGTAAAAAAATAAATAAAAAATGCCAATGAAGAAATTTCAACAATTCTTTTTTTCCATTTATTTTTAAATTATTCAAAAATGAGTAGATTAATTATTTTAATGAAACTTTTTTCTGCTTCTATTAAAAAATTGATTTAATCACAAAGAATTTTGGAATGCCAAGACCAACCAATTAATTTTAGTCAATGCTTAAAAGAAAAAGAAAAGGATTTTAACAATTCATCAAATTAGTTAACAAATAGTAATAAAAATAAAACGAACTTGAGAGAGAGAAATTAAAATCTAGATATCAATTTTGGTTAAATAAATCAGGTACCAAGTTTGTTGGTGAGATTTGTTACCGAGAAAAATAGATTTCAACCAAAACAAATACAGAGATCTTTGTGAAGTGAATTGAAGATCTTCAAAATCACTTAAAATATTGTATCAATTTCATGAACCCAACAAATCTTTTGAAAATGTTAAATTTAAAAAGATTTTATAAATACAAAGCTTATTATTCAATCCACAGAAGTTCAGTTTTCTTTTAGTCCAAACAACATTTAATAAAAAATTTTTTTATCTGTATTTACTATTTGCTTGCGTATTTTAATTCAAAGTACATTTAAGATATGCTAAGTGTCTAATATGTGGGACAAGTGTGTTGAATTGTTTCTATGTAAGCAAATCATGAATGATTTGCATTATGCTTTTTTTTTTTAATCTAACCAAACAGCTGATGAGGCCTGGTCCTGAAACTAGGCATGTCAAACGAGGTAAAAGGGACTTGTCTGGGGAATTTTCATGAGATTCAAGATGAAGAACACAGGGGTCAAATTGATGCTAATGTTTGTGAAACTAGCAAAGGCATTTGATAACAAGAACATTTACCTGTCCCAATAACATTTGTTATATAATATTATTTAAAGTAAAATAAAAACAACAAGTGGGAGTACGAATAATTTATGCAAGGCTGGAGATAGATTTTAATTAATAGCAAATTATGATGTCTTTTGTTTTTTTTTAATTTAATCTTAATTAAAGGTTGTGTACTTACAAAAGTTTGCAATACCCAAGTGGTATAACTGCTAACATTTGGTAGAATAAAAAATTTCTTTGAAAGAAACAATACAGTATCAAAACAGAGATAGACCTACAGGATCACAAAATTTTTATGTTTTAATGATCCTAATCCTTCAATTTTATTTATTACTTATTGGAATTTTTTAACAATCTGCTTTAAAGACAAATGTTCTGATATCCAATGGAAATCAACAAAGTTACCCAATAATGTAATGAAATGATTATATTCCAATTGACTGCTTTAGGCTCATTTCAAAATGTGTGAATATTGATGGCTACAATTAATGTAGATGATAATTATTACTTAAAAAAAAAAAAAAAAAAAAGGCAAAAAATAAAAGCATCAAAATCAATGAGAAAACCGTGCAAGACAATTTTTTCCAATATCTTTATATATTCTTTTAGGCAATATAACAAAATAACACATCATAAATAGAAACAGATTATGGGCAAAGTTTGTTTTTTTTTTTTTTTAATCTAATCCTGCCATTCTCAGATTTTTCTATTATTTTTTTTTTCTTTTATTTCTGTCCAATGTCCTGGCTGCATGTTGTTTTCAAAACCTTGCTTTAAAATCAAAATTAATATTTCTAATTCATTTAAAAGAGATCTAAAACAGAAGATATAAACAAAGGAAAAATAATGTCAAAAAAGTTTTCAATAATTATAAAAAAACAGTTTGAGGTTAACATTTTTATCCTTAAAAAGGTTCAATTACATAACAGCAATCAAGATCAGTTAAAAGCAAGTCTTTATGTAGAAAAAGAATTAAAGGCTTAACAAAGTAAATGAAGAAAAATGTTTTATTACACATGCCACTGAATTGGAATTGAGTTGTAAAAATTGCCTATCACCAATTAAAAAAAACAAAACAAACATTGTAATTCTTTTGAAGATAGCAAAAATATTAAAGAATTGTTGGTTATTTTCCTCGATTTCTCATTAAGAAACATTAATTAGCAGAGGATGTTCTGGGTTTCTATCACACGATTCAGAAACAAATTTCGGTGTCAAACATTTCTTTCCTTTGGCACAAGACAATGAAGAGAAAGAAAATCTATTTTTCAACTACAATGAAAAATACTTTTATAATTTTTAATTTTTCCCCACACCACCAACTATTTAACTTCAACTTGTGAGAAAGTAACAAGAAAATTGTAATGACTAACAGAACACATTACTCTTTCACTTAAAGAAAACAACTGGGACATTCCTTAATGTTTACAGTTGGACAAACTTGCTCAAAACAGGTTTAAGGATGCAAAATATGACTTTACCTATTCAGTTGATATTTGTGGTTGTTTAAGTCTGCAGGGAGATACTTCGCATTTGTAGACTAAAAAAACATTTAATATACCATTAAATAATTCTATATATAATTGAAACATTTTTAAAATAAGTTAGCAATAACTAGATTTTTTCCTATCACAAAAATGAACATACTTAAAAGTAAACAGAAAAAAAATCAATTTTAAGATTAACTTTTACTCTAAATATTTAGAGAGACTTGTTAACCATAATTCATCAAATATGGAATAGATTTATAGTTGTGTTCAGTTATGATAATAAGATTAAGAAAAATTTGTCACCTAAACTATCAAATCAGATGACATCACACTTAAGGAAGGCCAAAGATCTTCTTTTAACACTGACTGATTCCTTTGAATAATGAGTGGAATTAAACATTGTCTGAATTTCACATATTACTTCATAATCCTAAAAGTTTGATGAGGCATAAACAAGACTATATCGAATGATTTATTCTTGCTTGTATCATTAGAGAAATAAAAAAGATTGCCTGGATTGAGCAGGAAAATTCAAAATATATGGGAAGCAAGTTACAATTCTCAGCAAAAGGTTTGAAAGGATAAAGAGAGCCTATTAATTGATTAATGAAAGAAAGTCACAACTTGAAATTTCCTCAGGAAAGGGTGGAATCTTTAACAGAAGCAAAAATAGATGACAATGCCTAGTGTAAAAATGACCATTATTAATTTCTAAAAAGAAAAAAAAAAGTTTTAATTTAAAAAGTGGGTGATAATACCCATCCCAACTCACAGACAAGATTAAAAGGCACCTGGTGACTGTGTAGACCGTCATGAAAAATGGAAGTACTGAGATAAGTGTGATGTCTTAAGAGGAGATTACTGAAGTGAAGGACAAAGGCAGTATTGCCCGAGGTAGGCTATCAATAAGATTGAATTGTTGGATACTTTCTAGGCAGTCATTGAACTGAATCAGATCAATCCCTTCAATATTAAAACAAAAAACAAATTCACTCTAGAAAATCCTATACTCATTATTTTTAAAATTAGAAGCTACTGGATGAGGGTGTATAAATGTTTAGCAATTGAATGACATTATTTGATGAGTCATTGTCATTGTGTTCAATGCATGGATGGGAAAATAAGTGTCACAGCTCAGGCAACCATCAATTTTTGTCACCTTATCACCAATTTTTCAAAGGGAAAATGGGAGCTCTTTTTGACATAAATCAGCATTTTAAATTCTGGCTTTTAAATGTGGTTGAACACCAGTTAATCAGCGGTAAATAGCATTAAAATCTATATAACATATTTAATAGTTAAAACTAATGCAACTTGCAAATCTGACAGGTCGAGTTAATGCGACATACACCAACTTAATGAGGATCACTATAAAGAACAAATATCAATTCTGTTTGTTCCTTCATTAGCACACATGTTACTCTCTGTCATTATTTCAAATAAATAATAGACCCTTACTGTTTGATTGTGAGAATAATCAAAAGTAAAGATATTTCAAAGGCACTTGAAATATCTTAAAGGCAATTGGTTTTAGGAAGGGAGAAAAAGAAAAGAAAAGGAAGACAGAGGAGGTGATAATTCTTTCATGTTTATAGTCTGTTTCAGTTAAGTGGCAAACCTCATCTATTTTGAATCTTTTCATTTGTACCCTCTTACTTCTTTAAATAATGATATGTACTCATATTTATAATTGCTATTGTAATATTTTATTAAAGTTGTTATGCTCAAATATTTAATGAGATAATATGGGAATTTCCATGTGTACTTTATAGTTGTGAAACCATAAAACTTTCACAGGTATTACTGTTCTTTTATTATTCTCTGTCCTTAATAGTGTCTTTTCTTCTTTTTTTCCTAATTCTCTCACTCAGTAACCCCTTGCGTTTTAGGGGCTTTATTGCTTAAATGATTAAAAAATATATCAAGAATTTCAGATCAGATTTCTAGACAAAAAAGAATTGAGATAACTGAGAATGTTTAGTTGAAATGCATCCACATGTTGGGAAAGACCTTGAGCAACTGTATTCATCAAATATAAAGAAAAACAATTTTATTACATTAAATACTGTATCATAATTAACTTGAATGAAAATACAGAGTATCTTTAACCGTGCATTAGTCATCTTGGATTTCCAAAAATGGATAGTCCCCTGGCATCTGCCTTCCATGACAACTGAGCTACAACTTCACCATGCCACATGGTAAACAAGGAATTACAAGTACTTTAAAAATTTTGAGGTAACAAAACACTCCATATAACTAGTAAATCCCTGGTGAAAATATAGCATGTTTTTATATGCTATAAAACATGCTGCTTCTCAAGCTTAATTTGTTGTTCCTTTGGCCACAAAACAATTGAATGAACAAATATACAAGATACATGAATTCTTGAGCAAAACCTCAAGGATTAATTGACACAGATTATTTATACACAAGACAAGGATATGAATTTTAATATAAGATTATTACAAACAAGAGGATAAAAAGGAAAAAATGTGTGTAGCCACATCTTGCGAGAAAGAATGTCATTATAAGTGAAATCATCAGAAAAGCAATTACTTGGTTACTTGACATCTAAAAGAACTTTGGCCCAATGATATTTATTGAACACTTAATTATACTAATGTCTGTTGTACTCAATGACTCAAGAAAGTCAATTATTCACTTGATTGAACTGGTGTATTCATCAATCCTTGGAATGAAGGAGACAAACATTTCTCATTCATCAGATATAAAGCCTTTTACTGGAATGAAAAGAATGACATGAATTTTGTTTTGTTTTTTGACTCCTATCTCAATTGAAATGAAGATTTGATATCAATTTTTCAGTCAAGCATGCAGCTAAAATAATTTTCTCCATAATATTCAATGTCTCATTTTTTAATAAAACTGTTTGAATTAACAGCTCAGTTGGATAATTTTTAAAGGATTCATATTTAAGCTCATTGTAAAATTGGAAAAATAAGTCAGTTTTTATTTTCTGAATTTTAACTAACCACTGATAACAAAACAAAAAAATCCTAAAATAACTTGAAAAATTATCTCTTGTTTAAAATTTGATATATATTTTAGGGAAGAGTGCTCAATATTAGAACCTATATAGGTATAAACAGTAAGGACATAGAATCACTGTTTATATCTATATTATATAGAATTAATACAACTACTACTGCAAAAACAGCAGAAATAGTAACAGTGTATCCAACAAAGCCATCGTCAGATGATGATCCTAAAGTTCATTGCCACTAACCCAGGGAACCCAAGCAATATCTTGCCACATCACCAAACTTAGGTCTTCCACAAGAGTGTGGCAATGTCAGATTCATGCAGATATAGAATCTTTACACATTCTTGGAGCCTCTGAACATATTTTCACTTTTTGGCTGATAACAAATCAAGTTATGAGAAGAAGTTGAGTTAACAATAAAACTTCAGCATAAGCTGATTTTGAAAGGAAATATATTAGTGCTTCAGCGACTTATGCTTTCTTCTGACGACAAATCTTAAATGAGACCTGAAGATTGTGATCAAGCATAAAATCAATTTATAACCTCTTAATGCTGACCTGTGTCTACATTTATATTTACATACACTCCATCCATGATACTGAGCACTTTTATCGATAAATATAGCATACATTAAAACTATATATATATATATATATATATATATATATATATAAAATGAAGGTGGATTAATAAGTGTTATCTAACGCAATTACTGAATTTTAATCCCAAATCCTCAATGTATAAAGTCCAATCTACATAATATTCACCACTGAATTAAGTGCATTAACAAAGGATATTGTACTGAAAACATTTTGTATAAAATGTTTTTCATTATTATATGGACTAAATGTAAGCAAATCTGAAATGTTTGTAATAAGCAATATTTGATGAATAAACTAAATTTTGATTATTTTTAATATTTCTTTACATCATCCTCAGGATTTTAGAGAGAGCTAAAACAGCTAAGTTCTCATTCCTTAGTAAACCTATCCCTTTTGCAGATGCTTGCTCAGGTTTGTTCAACATCCACAGAACCAACCTATGGTTTATGCTGAAAACTATACTGAGTAGACCTTAGTTACAGTTTCTGTGAGAGAATGCATAATCTGAAGTGATCAATGATTAAACAAGGCTAGTTTGCTCACACTCTCAGTCATGCTGACCTGTGACTGCATGCTAACCCAACCATGACTTCCAAACAGTTTCATCTACTCAATTTCACTGTCAAGGCTTGAGTCAACCTTTGTATGGTTTTTCAGGCACTTCCCAAAAGTGCCACACTTTGGGATCATCTCCCTAGGCCAATATCAAGCAACAAGTCATCTCCTTGACAAATCAACCATACAGAGAATCAAACATAGTTCTTGACTAAAATGACTGCACTAGTACATTTTTCACAGATACCAGAGATGAATGAAGACTGGTAATGTCCAGGAAAATTGATGCAACATGATTTTCCTACTTACAATTTCTCTCTATTTACACATTTCTTTGACTAACCCAACATAGTAAATATAATTTATTTAGAAATGTGTGTGTGTGTGTGTGTGTGTATATATATGCAATGGTGTGTCAATCGTGAGTATGCATACTATATATCATATCAGTTCTCAAGTATGTTTCTTGATAGTATTTTTGTTTGACATTATTTGCTCCAATAAAGAAATGGCTCAATATCTATTATTAAAAATGTTAAATCACAAATGAATGTCATTAAAGGGAAATGCTGCCAAATGAAACAAATTGACAGAGGAGGAATCATTAAAATATCTCAAATTTTTACCCCCTCCCCTTACAACTTTGAAGAGAGAAAATGTCAGAAATTTTTCCAACTGTCAACACTTATAGTTTGAAAATGACAGGAAATGGCACATGTCCAAAATACTAGCCAAGAAACAGCAGCAAAAATAATAATCATAATAGTTTTGAAAGTGGGTTGGACAATTTCCTTTGTAGATAAAATATATTACAAGTACACATTTTATGAAAAATTATAAAAAGAAACAAAGTGTGTGTGTGTGTGTGTGTGTGAGAGTATGGATGCACAAGGGATTCATACTCAGGTTGGAATTACATATACTTTTTTTAATATATCAACCTGATTAATACAATAAGTTTAGACAAAAAAAATGATTTAATAAACAAGTTTATTCATCTTAAATATATAAAATATCACCAGGTTTTGATGTCAATTACTTTCAAGTCTCTTTCAATTTATGTTTAATACTTTTTAGCTTCACACAAAATTACAATACTGACTCATAAATTATCAATCAATTCCATATCAAGTTCTAACTAGGTTTTCAACAACAACAACAACAACTGCTCCAGCTTCTACCCAGACTGTGGAGTTAGATTCCAATTCTGAAGCAATATTAAGCAGGATTGATGAAAAAAAATGCTCACCTAGTCTCTGGCTTTCAAAATAAAAACAATAAAATGTTTTATTTCAGCTTTCAGATTATTTTCCAGAAAGATTATTTCTAATTTTGATGAATAATTTGTTTTTTTAAATATACCGTAATTCCCCATGTATAATACACATTTTTTCTAAAAAAATAAGCAAAATTAGGGGTGCATATTATGCACAACTACAAAAAAAAAAAAAAATCTTTAAAAAAATTGTTGTTTCATAGGTCGATTTCAATTGCGAAATGACTACTCACCACAAACATATGACAATTTGAGACTAACATTCCGCAATTACAACCCCATAAGGATGTCAAATACAATTACATTTACCTAACAATATTTACAAACTAAATTAGAATAATATTATTCTATGTTTAAAACCATTTTTTTAAATAAGAGTAGGAAACACTGGCCATAATGAAATTGAAGATGTACAATTTATAGGGTTTGATTACCAAAAAAGGGGTGCGTATTATGCACGAGTAGAAGCATTTCCCCACACTTTCAGCACAAATTTTTGGGTGCGTATTATGGATGAAGGCATATTATATATGGTGAATTATGGTAAATTTACATGGGCAAAAAGCAAATCCTTCCTGCAAACATTTCATCCTAACTCAAGATGAGAAACATTTTGTGGATCAATGTAGAAGATATTATACAAAATTTATGACAAATACACATTTGCCATTTGTAAAAGAACAGGAGTAAGTAAAAAAGAAAAAAAAAGCCTAAGTACTAAATCTATACCTGGATACAAAAGTCAAAAAAAAAAAAAAAAAAATAAAAAATTAAGAACTTCTATATTCACACAATTTTATTTGAGACTAGCATAGCACCTAGAAAAGTATAATCATGGAATTATTTGTGTAGAAATTGGTACTTTTGCCTGGGATCAGTATAGTATCTGTGTACAGCATAAGCGATACACACAAAAAATATATATTCCTATATACGTATTGATTTTTATATTACTAAAGAAAAATAAACAGTTTTTATATATTTTTTTTTTCAACCAGAAGTATAGTCATTTCATTACAGAGTTAGCAGGAGATTCAAACTTGGTGCCAATAATAATGCTTTTCTACAGACATCATAACATCTTATAGAAACATTTCAATCGAAGAATTTAAACTCTTCAAGTAGAAGGATCAGCAAACAGAAATTATAAGAATGGTATTTAAACACTAAGGTCACAATTTCTCATCTTCTACGTGTTATATCTCTTTAGAACATTGGTGATCATGGCTCTCCACGATTTTCTGTCCTTTGTAGCTTAGTAAATTGTCTTTTTCTATCTCTCCTAAACTCTGTTTGGCCATCCATTTACACAAGCTTGTTAGGTAATATGCTGTTTTCCCCCAGTCTTTCTTGCCTTCAATATGTACTGTGAGTAACAAATTTTCAAAGCCCTCTTTCCTCATTATGTGCCCTAGAAATTTCTTCCTGATGTTAAGTTTCCTTTTTGTTTCCATTTTTCTTTAAAACTTTGTTATTGCTCACATGTTCAGTCCATGCTATTCTCCATGTTCTTCTGTAGAACCAGATTTCTGTTGCTTCAAGTCTGCAAGGAGATTGTTCAGCATTCATTGCCATATAAGAGAACCAATACTATATAACAATTCAGTACTCTTTTCTTTGTTTAACAGAATTTACCTGTTTATTAATATTTTGCTTAGCTTTGAGAAGGCAACACTTTATATAGTCCAATGTGCTTTTGGATTTTGGTGTGGCATGAATTCTAATACACAAAGAAAATCAGAGTGTATTAATGAGTACTGCTTACATACTTAGAAAAACTTTCAATGCAATATGTTCAATAATTTCCTGAAAAAATCCATCATTTACCTTAGGTGTCTGTTGAAAGATCTTGTAAATGTTTATACAAATAGCAAGATAACAAAAACATGCTTCAGCTTTTTGTTTTCATATTTGCTGCAAGACATTATTTTTGCTTTATATAATCTTAGATAAACCAGTTTTATATATTTTGATCAATTGAATAATTCATTTGAACATTAATTCCTTAATTTCAATCATCCTCAGCAAAAAACATTAATTAATCTCTTGTTGACATGATGAAATCTTTTTATGTCTACCCCTTTTTAGCAAATCCACTTGTCAGCATTAAATAAAATGAAAGTATGTTTGTTTTTTTTTTTGTTTTTTTTTTGGTGATGTAACTTAAGTCCTTTTATTCTGTAAGCATCACCAAGTCTTATACTTTCTGTCGGAGATGAAATACAGAACTGTTCGGCTGAGGGGAACATATCTGGCTTTGATCGAGAAAACATTTCTGCCTGAAATCTTTATTGATTTTTTCACAAGTTGGGAGAGAAATCAAACACACAAGCTTTCTCAGAATCCAATGCTGATACCAAACGCCCAACAGTGAATAGAGATCTCCTCTTGAATAGATATAACATCTTAGAGAACTCTATTGGTGTATATGTGTGTGTATGAGAGAGAGAGAAACTACTGACAATAACTTTAAAGAAAAGTACTGATAACAACAGATGCAAAGCTAAGTAGATATTAGAAGTGTTAGCAAAGTATGTGTGAACAAATTGTCAGATAGAAAGAGAGATATCTCTACGGGCAATTCAATAAACAAGAAAGAAGGTATATGGCCCAATTGTCGATTTGCTAATAGGCAGATGACAAATATGAAGTAAAAGACAAAGAGGAACAGGTAGATGAATGGACACGACAGACAGACAGATGTGGTAGATAAAGACAGAACAATATACATCTTAAAGTAGATCTAATTTATACAAATTTGTTACTTTGGCCATAAGAGGGTTGAGTACAAATAATTAGAAATATCACCTGTTAAATCCAACCAATTAAAGTTGGCTTTGAACTCTCACAAATCTAACAGTAATATCTACCTACAGATCAATTAAATCTGCTTAAATGTCAAGTCATCGTGATCTTATAACTGAGATTTTTGGTTCCTTCTCCTCACATCAAAACATCTATTCCAAAAAGTTTATCCAAAAAACAACAATTATTTTCCAGTAATGATTATTATCTTTGCAACAATGTTTTATTTCTTATAATCTTAAAACTGGGAAAAAAAAGTAATAAAAAACAATTTTTAAAAAATAGGTAATCAGAAATACTGAGATAAATAAAGAAAATTGTGAAAATATACTTTCACCTAAAATTTCATGTGTGAACATATTAAAGAGATTAGAAATAAGGTCATTTCTGTTTTTATTAAAAGACCAAATCAGTGTAAGAAAAGAACGGGTAAAAACATTCAAAATCTTACAGGCAATTCCTAATTGCCTTCACTTTAAAGATTTTGGTAAAGCTCCAAGGTTACATATAGACATTAATTTTTAATTAAACAGAATTTGTTGATTTCAACGATTGCTGATGTACACATTTCTGTCCTATGCCTTGGTCAAGTTGACATTTGATTGAAACCAAGAATTGATATGATCCAGGTATAAATCAGCATCATTTTTTGAGGCTTGTGCTACAATTTAGGCAACCAAAGCTTTATACAGTTAGCCATTTTGAGATCTCAGTGATAAAGCAAGATGTCTGCCTTGGCAACAGTACCCACACTCAAGTGGTGAGGCATTGTATAGTGGTGGAAACAATATCAGGTTGATGTGGAATATAATGTTAAGAGTAAAAATATCAAATAACATTTTCCATAGATACATGGCTATTTTGAGACCATTTATGAGAACTTTTGCCAAGAACTTCCATGTAGAATACTGAAAGAATGTTGTCTAGTAAGTCAGCCAACTTTAAATTGGTAAGATTCACCTGATGAAAGCACTGCACAGTTTTTGCTTAATAAGTATTCCATATTACAAGCGTTCATTTTTTTACTGATAGAAACTGGTAAATATTTTCTTAAAGCTTGAACATAACAGTTGTCCCTAACTTTTCTCAACATGCAATGATTTTAAGCTGACAAAACTATTACCCATGATTAGATGGCCATTCACATTTTGATTAAAACTTATCTTAAAGCCTTAAATTATACGTGTGTGTGCACGCGCGTGCGTGCTTAGGTAGCATAACGGCTATTATTAAACTTCTATATATTGTGTCCCTTTCATGGCTTTCCATAACTTTTTATTATTTGTAATTCTATGTTTGTCTCCTTTTACTATTCCTACTTCCTGTTCCACCATCCATTTGCACAAGTCTTTTGGTAGGTGACTTGCCATTTCCCTCTGTACTTAACTTCAATATGTCTTATGAAGCCGCCTTTCATCATTATGTTATTTATCCTAAAAATTTCAAATGTCTCTTTCTGATTCTAAGTGTTCTTTTTGTTTCCATTTTTCTTAAAAAAAAAAAAATTTTCTTTGCTTCATTCATGGCAGTCTCAACATCATTCAGTAGAACCACATCTATTGCTCCACATCTTCTCACTTCATCTGTGAGGAAATTGTCCAGTATTCATTGCTATAAAAGAGTATTGATATTACATAACTTTCAGCACTCTTTTCTTTGTTTCTAACAAAAGTTTCCTGTTTCTTGATCCTTTTCATTTTTGGAATGCATCTTTTGCTATTCCAACATGCTTTTGGGTTTTGGTATCACTTCCCAGATATTTAAACGTCTTTATTTGTTTTTGAGATCTCAAATTCATAGCTTACATCTTGGGCTTTTCTCTTATTGACAATCATACATTCTGTTTTCTTATAATTGATGCTTCATCCTTCAGTTTACAAACTTGTCTAAGAAGTCCTGTAGTTTTCTTTGTGTCAACCAACAACAGAGTATAATCTGTGTCTTATATTGTTATATTATTGTGCCCCCAATAATAAACTCTAGTAGGATCTTCAGCTTCTTTACAAGAAGCCTTGCTATATAACCTGTTGACGAGCATATCTTCTGTCCTGTTAATTCTTTTAGGCATACCTGCCTTATCTTTGAGTCTCATTCTTGCTATCTTTGAGTACTTTTCATTGAGCCAGTCCTCTTTTGCATGCATTGTTTACTGGCTCTTCTTCATCAAGAATTTTATGTCATTCATTCACTCCCCCCCATCTTCTCCTCTTTGGATGATCTTGTTTGCCAATGTCACGAGAGCTTCTCTTAATGTGTTCCACTTTGAATTTTCAGTTTCATTTAAGTTATATTAGCTTTATACTGTGAAGTATACATCACTTTGAAACATGGATAATTCAGTATTCTTTTGCATTGAAGTTTAGGCGTTGCATTTATTCTTTGTTTTTTTCATTTCCATAATTCATTATTATTATTATTCTGAATTTGCATATATACTGAAAGGTGTTTGGCACTTGGAAATGTTTTACAATGTACAACTGCATTTCTGAATTTTCAATTGATTGTTACATAGTCATTTCTAGTTCTCTGTGTCTTCTTCATGCTCATAAGAATCTTAAGTGTTCTTAAAATCAGGTGTTAGTTGCTGTTTAGTTCTTTGCTCTGCATCATTGAACCCATCTTTTTTCATATTTATTATAGGTTCCTAGTCTGAACTTGCCAACTATTTCACTATCATGTTCCTTTCCTACTTTGGCATCCAGATCTTTCATGATGATAGTAATTTCCTGTATTTTGCATTAAGTCTTGGTTTAATACAGTATGCTGTGAAACTTCCCAATTTCTTCCTTTGTGCTGTTAGAATGCATACAACTATAACAAATATATTAAATGGTTTCCTTTTCAGCTTAACTAGAAAAATTGTGTCAAATAGTTGACAGTATCCCAGAATACATTTCTTCATATCCTGGTCTAATATTAATCTTATTCCTTTTTCATCTTAATCTTTGTCTGCATATATGACTGGAGAGAGATGGGCTCTGTTTGGTTAAAACACCAAAGACACAGCACTTGATGTGGAGACCTAGGATCTGGCATACAACCATGACAGATGGAGAAGACTAGTGAACAGCTGAGCATGTCAGTACCCCAATGACTCCTTCTGAGGGTTAAGGGCAAAAGACAATGACCCTGTGAGTGTTGCTGATAAAATCCCTATTATTCGCCAACCAGTTTTCACATACTCCCAGAATGTTAATACTTAACCCCTTCATTTCCATCTTGATATTTTCAAGCTAGCCACATTTATGCAACAGTTTTACATTCCATGTCCCCATTTATATACAGAAAATTAAATCAGTGAATAGAGTGCAAATTATAGTCAAGTTGTGATTCTTTTTAAATTAATGTTCTTGATAAAGGCATAAATTCCTCTCTTCTTTCACCCGCTAAAAAAGGTGAAAATAGCAAATTTGATTCTCTAGCTTTGGGTCAACAGTCAGTCTAGAAGAACAACAATTCTTGAACTTGAAGCCAACAACTTCACCATGTAAAACCTACTTACTACTGAAATTGTAGCAGCATGGTGTCGTTATGACCTTGCTCCTTCACAGGGAATCAACTGATTTAAGAGATAGGGAGTAGATAAAGAATTGAGAAATGCTATTTTAGCTCTATTGTGTAATTGTAAACAACAAGACGAGATTGATGTGGATGAAAATTGATATAAAAATCTGAAAAGCATTTTACTTTGCCTCCTCAATCTCTGGCTCTTGTCATGGCATAATTAATATGTGAGTTTTTATCTGTGCAAACAACTTTTATATAGACAACTGAAAGAATGCTGCAATTAAGTTGACCCTTAATTAAGAAGCTTCATCTACTCAATGCAAATTTTTTCATTACTCTTACATATTTCATGTCATCACAGTATAAGTGAGCAAATGTTTTTCATGTCTAAAGCTAACAGTTGCTCCTTGACCTTTCCACTCTGTATGGATTTCAGCTAAATCAGAGATGGCAAACCACGACGATCAGTGAAATGACATCATGAAATATGGCTTGGCCATTCAAATTTAGCAATTTTTCAAATTTTGTTTGTGTTGTGTGTATCCCTAAACACATCCAGCTAATACTCAACTAGTTTTATAATTGTTGTAACCTAGGGAAGTTTACTGAATAGAATAATTAAAGGAAAGTTGGTAATGAATGATAATACTTAGGAGATGAACAACACATATAAGATTCACCAGTGGCGTGTAGAAGTAGTAGTCAACTGCTAAAAGTGAGTCAAGTGAATTCCACAATGAATCTTCAACTGCAGACCAACATACAGTATTTACTACTGTAAATATGTGAATAGAGACACACCCATTATCATCCGAAGGTATGCTCCAATAATAATGTTTTATACAGTTGTGTATAGGAATGTTTTGTCTTTGTATTTTATCAGTCATAATCTCATCTATTTTTAGTATGTTCAGATAATTTCAAATTTGTGACTATTCTAAAACATTTTCATGTAAGAACTACAAAAAACCCATCAGGTATTACCTTTGGTATGGTTATGAATGTTGCATGCATTAAATTGAAGACGACAAAGTATGAATGTCAAATTAAAACGTTAGCAATGAAGATGCAGCAACAAGTTTCTCATTTTAAAAATATCCCTAAGTACATGAGTGATCGATTTATGTTTATGAAAAATTTAAAAGTACCAAAAATGACCTGGCAACTATAAAGATTTGTCATCTGAGCAAAATGAAAGCTTTTAATCATGTTTAAGTTAAACCTCAATATTTTATAGAAAAATTTTATCTTAAAAGCATAATATAGAAGATAGTAACTTTACAATCAATTTAATGATAACTGAATCTAATAAATATCGTATTCAACTTATAACTTCACTTATATTTGTTAAACATATTTTGTGCTAAAATGATGCTGTTCATTGCATAACATCCCCTTTTTTAAATGGGCACCATGTCTTCATTTTTTCATCCGCACATTGTTGACTAATATCAACTTTCTAACAAGGCTATTTACAATCAGCAAGAAAATCAATTTAGCCATTTTCAAATACCAAACTAAGACGATGGACTATCAATTCCTTTTTAAATCATTAACATCGTCTGCATCAATTTTACCAACAACACTCAACTTAGGAAGATGGAAAACAGACAAAGAACATATCTGAAATAGCTATTTTCCATCTCGTTTCCAGCCAAGTAAACGATATTCAAAAGAGTAAAACAGTAAGTGGCATTTATGAGAAAAATATATTTAGACTATCAGTTGGCATGTGTGTGTGTGTGTGTGTGTGTGTGGCAGTATTGATTACAGAGAATGGTTGTAACATATCTTATATCTTGCTGCCACTGAATAAAAAAAGAAAAAAAAAAGGCTAATGTGTGGAGAGAGGGTGATAAATATCAGTGCTGGGAGAAGGTAGCAAAAATATTAATAGAGCTAAATGGGGGGGGGGGGAAGAGAAAAAGATTTATATTAATGCAATGAAAAAATGGGAAGCCAAGACTTAGATTATGCCTCTCTACTATTTACAGTATTTCTACATTGGGTAATTTTCAAATGATAAACATGACAAACACACTATATAACAGATCTGAAATTTAACAGACTTGAATCCAACACTGAGATGGGACTTGTATGAATTAGATTAAATCAATCAAAATATTTGGGCTTGTTTTGATAAGACACATTTTTTTAAATTTTACTTAAAAGTAAATTTTATTTATTTATAAGAACATAAGTCACCATGATAGATTAAAGATAAAATTTTGAATCCCTGTCATAAAGAAAATGAAAAACTATTAAATGAGACTGCTAAAAATGTAAAGCTAATGTTCTTTATTAACATTTAACAACTTTACATTATTAAAGCACCATTTTATTAACACTTTTTTTTTGTGCATAAAACAGATGAAAATGGTTTAAAAAGAAAAAAAAAGAAAATAAAACTAACTCAGCCTTAACAGACAACCTTCTCTCTCAATTAGGCCATTCAGTTGAGTGTTTAGCGTACTTTGAATGATACAGTTTGCTTTAGGGACAGAATTTGGAACAAGTTCGTATGTAAGATGAGAGGAAATTTAAAAAGATTTTTTTTGCTCTGAAACTCTTCAGAATTCGTTTGAAATTTAAAGAGCTTCAGGTCTTCGAGTTACACATGGAAATAGAGAACCTCTAGGCAAATGGATATAAGAATTTAAAAAAAAAAAAAAAAAGAAAAAAAAAAAAGAAGATATTTTAGTTCTTCTATATTGTGATTACTGATTGGTCCCTGACAACATTGACAGGGGAGGGGCAACAGCATTTTTCCTACTTCTGTCTGGGCAAGTCATACAACAATTTAGGGGAGAGTAATTTAGATTTTACCCAAAAATTGAATCTCATATTCAGGTTTGGGAAAGGTTTCTTATTCCCCCTGACCCTCTTCATGCACACAGTGAAATATTTAAACAAAATAAAAAAACAAAACAAAAAAAAAAAAACTTCAAAATCTCAATTATATTTTCCATTTGTTAGAAAGGAGCTTTTTTTTTTTATTTTAATGAATGGACATCATCTCTTCAGTTTCAATGTGATGCCAAATGATATCTTCAGGAAACACTTCCAAGACAAGAGATTTCAGTGAAAAAAATTGCCTTAAATATCCATATTCTCCAGGTTTGCCACCTTAAAAACAAAACTTATAACAACAAATCTGAAATAATTGTACAATTTGAGAATACAAAGAAAATTAATAGACAACTAAAACATGTTAGCTGATGTTTGCAAAGTGTGCAATGACTTGCTTTGAAAAAAGGACATTTTGAATATTTAACTATTATTTAAATGCAAACATCAAACTATTTTCTTTCTATAATTCATTGTGATAAAAGTGTTTAATTAACTTTTAGGTAATACACCAGAACAGCTATTAATTCATCAATTGCAACAGAAGCTTTTGTCATTTATAGTTAAACCACAGAATTACAATAATGGAAATTACCATCATCAGTAATGAATGGTGGTGGTAACAAAAAGTTATAAATATCTTTGGATTCCCTGAGGACTGCAGCAAATTTTAAGGGTTTCAATTCTAAGTGTGACTGAAGTAAAGTAATTCCAAAAATCCAATGATTTATTAATTTAAAAATTTTTTTTATTTTTTTTAAATATAAAGAGAAATCAGTGTCTTAAGAATGATTTTTAATGCATATATTTACTGCTATAGAAATAGGTTTAAAGATGTAGTCAAACACATCAATACAGGAGATGAAAAGTTCCCTGCTTAACAAAGAAAGTATTTAAAAAAAAAAGTTTGATTTTAGTTATGGGGTGAGAACATTTTCATCAACCACAGTGTGGGTGTGTTATTGAAACTCAACCAAATGATGGAAGTCCTTGCCAAGATTATGTAAAAAAAGTAAAATAAAATAATGGACTAAAATTATAAATGAAATTGGTTGTTACAATAAAAATAGTTTTCTTGAAAAAGTGGGAATCTTCTGGAACATTCAGTAAAAGAAATACAGATTTGATCATTGAAAAGTTGAAGTAAATTTGAAATGTTTGCTTTTGTTTTTTAGCTGAAGTTATTAAGTATAAAAAATGTCTTAACCTAATTGTTTAACAATATAAAAAAAAATGGAGAATAGGGTCCAAATTCCAATAGAGGTAGCTTATGGTCATTTCCCATTAATACCTTTGGAAAAAAATGAATTCATCTTCCCAAACAGGCCAAGTTAGGGATTATTCTTTGTTGTAAACAAGTACAATATGTTACATGTCATAGACACTGTCTCAAAAAATACCATAAAACAAAAGCATCGTTTATTATCTTGAATCAATCTTTTTTTCCTTATATTAAATCTTTATATGTACAAATATCTTTGTTTTATTTCTGCCCAAGGAATGTATAAAAGGGCAAATGCAAGAAATTATCATTTATCTGAACTGATGAAAAGACTGAAAGAAAAACTGTGTATAAAAATTATGAAGAAAGGGAAAGTAAAAACATAATAAAACCTAGAATTCTCTATCTTTGGGATTTAAAAACATTGTTTAAGGACTAGAAAATCCAGGTTATCATTGCAGTAAGCAAGTGTTTGCCTACTTAGAAAAACATTACTCTTTCCTGTGACACTGACCACAGCACAGATTGTAAAGGTCACAATTAAGAGTAAACTTCCATTTAGATGATCTCTCTCTCTCTCTCTCTCTCTCTCTCCATAGCAAACTTAACATACAACTTTCAAAAGGTTTCTTCCATGCACACTTTCTATTTATATATATATATATATATATATATACACACACACCTATCTTGGTACATATAAATAGAGGGAGAAAAAAATGATGATCTGCTGACAGTTGCGTTCAGAGTAAGCAAACCACAGAAGTTAAGCCACAAGACGCACCTATAAAACAAACCCCCTTCTTGCAAAGCATACAAGGCTTGCGCATTTTGTTTTCTTTGTACTCCTACGCAAGCAACAGAATCAAACAGCTGTCCAACATGTCAACATATACAGACAGGTCAAACTTTCATGCAGTCAATTTATGGCAGATTCACTCTACAAAGGCCACCCAAAAATTACAAGTAGTTTTATGTACAGTGAAGATAGACGTTTCTTTTACAGAGCAGCTGCAAAAATGATGACAACCTTTTATTAAATATAACAAGTAAACATGAAGACATTTTCTTCAAAACTAATTGTTTGTCTTCATATTCTTTTGCATATTTCAAAGATGGAAATGAATGCTGTCCTTTCTTGAAACTCCAGCTGATACGTTCTAGAGAGTCATAGATGAAAAGAAAAATAGAAAAAAAGGTTTGCTTTTAAAAATGATTTCAAATGGACAAGTCTTGTGCACTGAACTTTATTGAATAAAAAAGAACAATAATCATAATACTTCAATATAGATGTTAGATGAAGTTACTTTTGAAAGGTCAACACTACTAAATTTTGAATGTGGTTACTAGTGACTTCCTGAAGATATTTTTAAAAGTATCTTCAGCAACTAAAGATAAGAAAAAGAAATACAAAATTTAGTAGCCCTTTGCTTTCAAATTTATCCCAATGTTCTACTTATTGCTCAACAACTCTACAAGATAGGCACAGCATTTTATGACTTAACATGCCTCTCCCTTCCCATTAATATGCTTGTTAATTTCTAACTCTTCTCTATTCAAAAAATCTTGAACTCAAAAGTTCAAATATCATTAGTAACAAGTTTCAAACTATTAATTATCACAACATGAAAACACAAACGATTTAGTTTGCTTAAAATGCTTCTAGTCAACTCTTATATTGAAAATGAACATGACAAACTAAAGCCAACAGAATTGAATAATAAAGCCAAATGCTTTTTGAATCTAGACAATGCCAAAAGTAGATGACTGAAAGATATGCTCCAAATAAGAGATGAAGCAGAACTAAGTCTTTATGAGAACAATGTGGCCAACTTGAATGTGCAATAAAAAAGTATTTTCAGTTATTCATTTTATTTAATTGATTATTTTGTCTTTAGTATTTTTTTTCACATTACTAAAAGTTTGAATGGCACTCATTGGCCACAGGTGCTGTGTAACAGCTGTTGAGATAGGTTGGAGATATATATATATATATATATATATATATATATATATATATATGCAAGTTTCGTTGAAAACGACTGACAATATGTGGCAGTTGAGTTTTTTTATATAATCTCTCGTATTCGTATAATTTTTTTCTTTTCAGGACATGAAATTCCATAAATATACTTTTAGCCATTTCAAGGATAAATTTAATTTTACTAATTGATATTATTGAGTGTTGGCTTTTTCTTTTTTGTGTGTTTAAATGAGACCTAATTGAGCTAAGGTCAGAGTGAGTCTTCTTGTTAAACATGTTGTAGTATATCCAATATAATTATATACAAATTTGGATTGGTCAGGAACACAGCTCCTTAAGGGAGATGTACATTCATAAATAATATTGCTTCTCTGTAATTTAGATCTTACAAGTGAATTATTATTATTTTTGACGATGAGGTTAGTGATTTTAAATTTTTTGTAATAAATAGTTAATTGAATTTTCTTGTTTTTGTTTTATATAATTGATGAAAAGCACTCTGTTAATACTTGCTTAATTCTGTTTTGACATTTGACAACATTAACTTCATTTTTTTTTTTTTTAAGTTGCAGGAAAAAAAAAAAAAAAAAATGTCTCAAATTCCAGCCATAAATTATTGTATATTTTGTCTGTTTTAGAAGCTTGGAAATTAATCAATTTGTACAGTTATGAAAATGTGGTGGTGGTGGCTTGCTGGTAACAGTAATAATATTTGTATATCTATTTTTTTTATGTGAGGAAAAAACTCAAGTTTCTCGTATTTGCATTTTCTGTTCAGCAATTCTATCTTGTGACTATTGAAGAGAATCTAAAGGGGTTCAAAGTTTTCTATGATTTTCATGTATACTTTATAGTTTTTTTTTATTTGATGGTGAATATCAAATGCATAAGTAAAGATATATGTACTCGTTTAAAAAAAAAAGAAAAAGAACATATCTCCAGAAACTTAAGTGTTGCTATAAATTTATCAAATCGGAACACTTTAAAAAAAATCCTTATTTTAACATCATTTTCAATCTGTTATGGTAGATGCCAGTAATAAAAAGCAAAACAGCTCTCTCACTACATTTGCTTATCATAGCCTGACACAAGGCTATAATAACATAATGAAACCTGATGAACTAATAAATTAGTTCTAAATCAAGATTGCCAGCCGTCACTTTAAGCTTAACACACAAAATCTTTCGCTAAATTTGATATGGGTATTATTAAGCTTATCTTAGTCTGGCACAAGGCAACAACAAATATCCCATGAGAATTAAGTCTATAAGATGAACTCATTAACCATTACTCAGATAAGCACCCCAGATTACTGACTGAACGAGAAAATCTCTGATGCGAATTAGCATTGTGATATTTATATAAATAATTAACACTATATTAAGTGGCAAAAGTATCTTGAATTCATTGCTATAAACCTATCAAGAGAGAAATTATATTGAATTTGATACTTTTATATTTAATTCAGTAAAGATTTTTTTCAATCAGATTAGTTATTTTAAAACATATTAGTTTAACTTAAATTCTGACTCATTCAGAGTCCAAAAATTTAGCTGCTAGCAACATTCTCTTCAAATTCCTACCCAACATATTCACTCCATTAAAAAACAAAGGGAAAAAAAACAAAAACAAAAAAAAAAAAATGATTGTAGGAAACTCACTCTCATATGACTGAATAGTAGTGTAAGAATTGCACCACATTTAAGAAATAATAAGGGGACAATTTTTTCTACCCACATCTTCTAACTAACGATTACAAAGAACTCAGAAGAAAAGAAGGCCTTGGCTAGTACGGTAAGATAATAACTGCTATCCAATCTGGTATTGTCTGGGAAAATGGCAGTTGGAAAAAAACTTATGAAGAGTAAACAGCAAAGTTTACATGACGCTGATTATAAGTAAAATATATACAAAGTCTCATCAAAAAATAAAGTTTCAGAGATGTAGAAAGTAACCAAACCCAGCCAACAAACCATTTCATTGGCCCTTTATAGTACAGGGTGGTCCAAAAGTCTTGTCATGTCTACATAATATAATTTTCTATTTCAGATGGCTGACACGAGCTCCTACAGTTTGGAAGAGAGACTGTTTGCAAGTGTATGGACAAATGATTGCGTGCATTCTGGCAGGAGCATGGAGGATGTGTGACATGACTTCACTGCAAGATTTGGCAAACCAGCTCCTCCAAAGAGGACAATACTGTTAGCAGGTGACAAGACTTTTGGACCACACTGTAGAATTTTCCAAATTAGTGTCAACAATTTAGCTTAATTAAGTAAATAAAATTTTTAAATGGATTATTTCTATTTTTGCAGATTTTCAATTACCTCTTTGGCTTGACAAACTTACATAATGATTCCCCCCACTGCCCACAAAAAGATTATTTTTACAAAATGTGTCACCAGTTCAATAGGTTTTAAAAACCACTTAATGAAAAAATTGTTTTTAAAAATAGAAACAACTTTTAAATGTTGTAAACCTCTACAAAAATAATATATCTATTTTCAGAAATTTAATTGAACACTTTTTGTTAGGAGCAAAAATCCATATTTTCTCCCCATTTTGTGCCCCCCACAAAACTTCTGCATCCCTCCAAATTTTAAACTGTTAAAAGAAGGGATTTGGTGACATTTAAACATAATACGAAAAGAAATGAAAAAAAAAAACAACAATTGATGTCCTGATCTTTTAAAAGTAACAAAACTATTAAAATTGTTTACCAGGAATTGGGAAAATTCGAAGAGGGAGTGATAATCCTTGGATCCCATTTTGATGCAACTATATTGAGTTTTATTTAAGTGAATATTCTCTGTGAACTTCAGAGTTAAAATTCTATTGTAAGCTGATGTTGTTGTCCTATATTAAAATGAATTGATCTTGCTTAAGCTGCTTACTTAAGAACCTGAAGCAATATGTATAAAACCTGACAAGAATTTAGTTAATGTTGAGTCAGGTATTTCAGAGAGAAAGCATAACACTTTGCCTGTCTACAGACACACACACACACACAGAGGCATTATCAGAGTGGTTTCTTACAAGGCTGTCAATTGATGTAGCAGTTAAGTTGGGTCAGTTATTATGAAAGAGTGGATTACACAAATATTTGTCCCTCCATTCTGAATTTTATCTCTCATTGTAATGAACCAGAGATAAAAAGCAGCAGTCACAATGACTGGTTACTGAATATCATGTAGAAAATTGAATTCATTTCATCAATGTCAATTTTGCACATGTCATGCAAATGCAGCTATGTTCACATTTTTCCTTTTGCATATGCGTGTGTGTGTATATATATATATATATATATATATATATATATATATATATATATATATATATATATATATATATATATATATATATGAGAGGGATTTAACAAAAATAATGTTTGGTAATTTAGTCAGGTTTTAGAAAGTAGATTGGGTTGAAAAGTGTGTGTGTGTATATATAATTTTTCTCAAACCAACATATTTATGCATGACCATAAAAACATTAAAAAATGAAAATGGTTAACTCCTTACTCTCTTTAAAAGTCAATAATAACATTAATTCATTTTTCATTTAAAAAACATGTCAGTTATATCACTTAACGTCTTCCATAGTTTCCTTACAATAGATAACATTTTCAAATATATAAAATGTTCTAAAGTTTAAATTGAAATGCTTAGCATTATTTTTCTCAACAATAACTTTCTGTGCATAAATACAGGTTTCTCAATGATCAAACTGCATTGTAAAAAACAAAAAAAAAATCAGTTTTTGTTTTTCTTTTTTCATATTATATATATATATATATATATATATATATATATATATATATATATATATATTTCCAAGAGGATAAGATCCAGGTAGAGCTCTATGTACAAGACAGAGCAAGAATATAATATAAAAGGCTCAAACACTAATATTCCATGTTTATAATTTATTACATAGGAATCGTAATCATGATCCAATTCATCAGACCTACTAATTCAAGAATTTATGATTCATTGAATAAGTAAGGTTGTCTCTCATGTAGCATCACTAATTAAGTGAGACAAGATAAAAAATTTTATTATTTGTATTCAATTGTACTGAGCAGGACTTTATATGCTTCTAAAATCCTGTTCAAATGTGTTTAGTGTATGTTCACTGTATGATTTCCTTGAGTAAAAGTGATCATAAGATGTTAGTACTTTAATTGAAGTTGTATCTAAAGCATCAATCAGGAAGTCATTTAAACAATGAATTCAGTGATTGTGAAACTTTACATGCACTCAAACAATATATTCACAAAATAAGTCTTAAAAAGAGAATCTTTTTTTTTATTTTTGTTTACAAGATGCGCCATATAGAAGTTAGAAGTGAATAAAGGACCTAAAGGTCTGTTCATAGCAACATCATCTGCCTGGGTATAAATATTACTTAGATAATCATTAAATTGAACATGTTTTATGCAAGCTCGTAACAGTTTTATTAGAATTGTAGACTTATTTCCATGGGAGTGGACCATCTGTAAGAATTAATACTATATTTTGTAGGGAGATCTGGTATGATTAATTAGTTTAAAGTTTTACCTGATTGATCTTAGGTGAGTTGATTTGTTATATAATAGTAAAAAGTGAGTTTCCTGGATTATAGATTTTAACATTGTCATATGTAGCCAGTGAATTTTTGGAGTTTGAAAGATGCTCTTTGTACGTTATTCAGAGATATAAAATTATTCACCTGTTTTTTTAATTAAGTAGTAGTGTTTTTCTCAAGTTTTGTAAATTTAGCCGTGTCATAGAGGATAGATTATAATTCTTAATTGGGGTTAGTGTTTCTCAGTATTAAAAGCCGGGGGGGGGAATGACAGAAATGTAGTAGTCTTCTAATCCAGGGAAAATTCTAATGACATTGTCATCTTTATAATTTAAAATATTTTGGTATAATATTTCAATTTTCTTGATAACTGTACTAAATGGCAGTTAGGTTGAAGGTTATAAAAAGACTCCAGGTATTTGGCGAGTTGGGTGTTGGGTTATGAAGAAATTTATCCTTGTTTTTAGTGAAGTATATGTTTCCTTGGTATAAATTGTAGTGTCTTCAGGATGTTAAGTTTATGTATTTTTTGTCTTTTCATTAATGCGAAAATGTTAAGTTTGTTTATTATACCCAAGTATTGATCATCAATTGTTAAGGAATTTAAATTTTCTTTAATTTTGAAGATTTTAATGGAAAGATGTTCAATCTCATTATTTGGAAAAAGGATTTCTTTTGCATCAAGACTTCTTTGAAATTTTAAAGTTGTAATATCATTAAGAACTGTTCAATGTCGTAATTCAAATTTGGTGAACTTAGGCAGCAATTGTTCCTTCAAATATGTCTTATTAAAGATTATAGACATTTTCTATCTATTGGGTTTGTACATCTTCAAATAAATAAATAAAAAAACAAAAAAAAAAAACATGTCACCACACATGTTCTATGACTATTGTTGTGACACATGGTGGAAGTTCCTGCATCTTTTTAGATTTTTTCTATTAATGAAATACTAATACCTTAAATTAATATTAATATTCTTAATCAGGGTTAGTGTTTCTCAGTATTAAAAGCCGGAGGGGGAGGGAAGAGAATGACAGAAATGTATAATAGAAGACAATACATAGAAGAAGAAGAAAAAAATATAAACAATGTGGAAAGAGAGAAGGGAAACTGACTGAAGAACTCCCCCCCCCCCACACACACACATAACAAGTGGGTAGGGATGATCACAGTGAACACCTGGCAGTGATAATAGTCACTATTTCTATCTCATGAGATGCAGTTGTAGCCTAGGGGAAAGCTACACAATGGCAGATGATAGCAAATTTTCTCAAAGACAACTCAAGATACAGTTAAACACACCTTTTTCAACCTGTAAATTGCAAACATACCTCAGAATTAATAATGAATGAAATAGATTGCAAATATAATTAGGTGGATTAAATTTTATCTAAAAAATATTTATAGAAATATCATAATAGGATAAAGGTTTTGTTTTCATATCACTTTATATATATTCACATATTGTGGAATTATGATAAAATTATTGGAAAGTGAAATTCGTGAATTCTGTGTAAACATTCAGAAAGTATAAACCTACTTCTCCTTGGACTTTGTTCTGTCACAAGATATCGTAATAACTACCCCACCATCAACATAGTTAACAGAGAAGAGGGCTTAGTAAAGAGGCCATTGTCCCTTGAGCCTTATAACTCAGTTTGGTTTGGTTTATTTTACAGCATATCAACCTCAAAAATCTATAGCAGGTAATTTTTTTTTTGTTTTCAAAAATGTATTGCTGGTAATAATTATTTTTACAAAGTATTTCTGGTATTAAAACCTATTTTTACACTTTCATAATGTTTTAACCCCAGTTTGGGGGTTAACTATTTGCCCATAGCTGGGACCCTAACAGATGCTACCACCCTGGGTCAGGGTGGACCTGGGAACACTAGCAATTAAGAGGTAGTTCCACACTCCTCAAAACCTCCTGATCAGAAGCCTTGCTGTCAGATGTAGTTTAACATCTTACCCAGGACACGGATGTAGTTTATCATCATACCCAGGACAATAGCTCAGTACAACTTTTCTTGTATCATTTGAAGAAGAAATGGTAATG
This sequence comes from Acanthosepion pharaonis, assembly GCA_903632075.3. NCBI lineage: Eukaryota > Metazoa > Mollusca > Cephalopoda > Sepiida > Sepiidae > Acanthosepion > Acanthosepion pharaonis. The sequence goes on from CAHIKZ030000389.1 coordinate 743,265, forward strand.
CCAAGTAAACTCTTTGGACCTTTAGATAATTTGAAGAGCTCGGCATGACATTCACTGACATAATTTAACCAGCTAGGAATCACTACAAGATAAAATGTTACAGTGTTTCTTGGACTTCACCATATATACAGACCACACTATACAAGCCAATAATCCAGTTTAATAATAAAAAAAATGTTATTGCTATGGCTATTTCGTTTGATAAAAAAAAAAAAATAAAATATCTCAGCAAAAAGAATTTGAAAAACTTTCAAAATATAAGAAGCTGAAAGTAGAAATTGCATTTAAACACAACCACTGTACCAGTAGTAATAAGAACACTAGAAATGATTAAAAAGAATACACTATATAAATTAAGATAATCTCAGGACCACCCCCCACCACTTACTATCTGCGAGTTAACAGATTATCTTCATGAATACTTCACACATATTCAGTAAAACTCTTAATAACTTTTAAAGAAAAATCTTCCTTTACCTCAGGTCTCAGGTAAAAAGACTTTGTAAAGGATTTGTAGCAAACAAGAAAATTGGAAATAATAATAAAATGGAAAATAAAATTTTTTTTTCAGATGAATTTGTCTTTGGTATTTCAAGTATACCAACATTTTCATAAAATCTGTTAAAATTCTGTTTGCAAGTTTTTTTTTTTTTAATTAATTCATCCCAAGCAAGGTGATAATACAAAGATGTAAGTGGTTACTGGGGGTGAAAAAGAATGAGAAGACTTTAGAAGGAACCAGAAACCCAATCCTAAACAGGAAACAAAGGATAAACTTCTATTCAAAAGATTAGAGAGGAGTATGAGCCAGGTGGTAGGCAAACCTATCTACTCCTATTAAATTTATTAACAGAATAGCAGTAGCAAATAAGAAAAAAAATAATTCCAAGATGAATCCACTTTTCAGTTTGTTTTATCTGTCAAGTTTTTCATGTGAAAAAGGAAAAATATGTTTAAAAAGTTTGGGTGAACCTTGCAAACAAATCCAAATGCAGCTTGCAAAAACTATTTAAATAATATATATTTTATAATATAAAGCACAATTTGATATTATATATTTGCAGTGCAGTCTAATGACACATACTTACAAATGAGATATTCCATTACTATGGCAACATGTGGCATTACTCAATACCAATAAGGAAACATACTTCATTACCACAACAATGAAATACCTCATTACTAAGTAGGGCAAATAGGTTGTTTATACATTACTTCTTATTTCTTTGAATTTTATCTTTAAGGATTTAGTATCTGTCTATATTTCTGAGATGCGGTATTATGTACACTATTTACATTATTCAGACTATTGTCCTCCTCTTTGTCGCCATATTTATTACAATGTTTTGGCTGTTGTATGCTCTGGTCTTCTTCAGATGAAATGTTCTAGTTCCACGTGTCATGTCTAATGGATGTCAGTTATCAGTTATCTCCTGTTAATTCCCCTCTCCAAGTACTCCACTGCCTTGACGTGGAACTAGAACAGTCTACCCCAGTGAGCAAAATAAAGGGTTCAGTTCGACATTCCAACCACTTTAAGGATTTAATATTAATTCTTTCAGACATGCAAGAAAAGAGCTAATTGTATCAATAAAAGCATAGATTATGCATCAAGAAAATGTAACCAATTACAAATATACTTTAAAATTTTGTTGATTTTTATGGTATAGGTAAATTACTTAATAAAACAAATAGAATTATTATGCAAAGCACCAGTGAAATTAACAATATTTATGAAGGATTTGCAACAATATAACTTTCAAAGACGTGCTTTGTTTAATGGATTAAACTTTAAAACATTTTTTCATTATGCATTTGGATTAATGCCTTGGCATTAATCAGCTTTCAATTGATATGAAAATACTTCTTTATAGAACTTGAGAAAACAACACCTACAATGGGGTGCAGAAAAGTTTCTGGAACCAGACTCACTTAAGAAAAAAAAAAATTACACTAATCATCAGACAATGGAATGTATTTTGGAATTCCTTCTTGGTGGGGTCAAAAAGTTTTCATCAACTCTCACATTTGCAAATGCATTGGAATTAGCAACATTTGCATGTTTGTTATGATCTTCCTGATTAAGATAATTTCTTGTAATGTTAATAACAAAAACAGATTAAGATCATTATCTATAACTCTTCAATTTGCAATCAGCACCAAGAAAGACCTTTAGCAGAAAAATTTGAATGAAAATGGTTACATTTGAATAAGACAATTATGATGTTAAAAAAAGGAACAAAATCTTTGATTGAATTAAGACATTATTTCAGGAATGTATAGAACTGGCCCAACCTATTTTTTTTATTTTCTTCTCTCCCTCAAACTCTATTTGGAACAGACATCTGGCACCCTTGATAGAAATTTGCATTTACTCATACTGTTCTAAAAGCTCATTAGCCATTTAACAATATAGCTAATTTAAGCCTCCAGGTTCAATCCTAACCTTGGTCTCTCAAAATCATATCCCTTGAATAACAAGGAGGATGCAGTTTGTATATGCTAATCAATATCACAAGTCAGTTAAAATACAGCATTGTTACTCTGCTATAGACCTGACAGCATTCAGCCTCCTTTCTCTTTCTTAGAGATTTTATTCACCTTTAACTTTACCTTTGATTTTTCTCACCATCATGACAGGAATGGGGACAGTCAATTTTTATACACCCCTATAATATTTTCTGTTAAAAATGAAAAATGCTTAACTAGACAATGTAGCCTTTGACTGCTGTAGCATATGGCATCACATTCATCTTCTACAGAATTTTGGTTAACAGAAAAGTTATGTAAAAAACAAAACCAAAAAAAAAAAAAAGAAAAAGAAAAAAAAGAGAACCATCATTTAATGAAACCTATTTCATTTTGTAGCAATTCAAAATATTCTTCCATGTTCTCAGACGAAGACGAAAGCCATATACAAGACCTTGCTTTCTCAGTACTTATGACCTGACATTTTTAGCAACACAAGATGACATTAAAAAAAGATACACAGACAGATTTAGAATATTTAAAAGACCTATGAAGAAAAAAAAAAAAATTGTGGGGTGATCTGTGATTTTTAAGCTCACAGTCAGAGCAGAACAAAACTCATCTCAAATGTAGAAAGTTTAAATACTTTTCAATATTTATTCATCAAGAAAGATTTGTGCAAGAGAGAATTGTGAGACCATTAGTCAAGGTAAGGCCAATTGCTTTTTTGTTTTTTGTTCTTTCCACTCACCCAACTACTCTTCCATTAAGAGGGAATTTTAGATGAGGCTGAGAGAAAGGAAGAGACTAGGAAAAGAGGCTTATGAGAAATCCTCCTCCAGTGAAGATTGCAAGTAACATGAAGCCAGTAGTAGAGGCAGTGAGCTTGAGTAGACAGGAATGGTAGAGGCATGTTTCATGGGATGCCTTACATGAACAGAGTCAGTGTGATGACAAGTGGGGGTAGAGAGAGAAATGGAAAAATCAAGACAAGCAAAGTAGGATGAAAGTGAAAGAGAACAACAGGGGAGAAAAAAAAAGACATGTTACATCCACTAATATGAACAGGATAATATTGACAAGGAAAAATATGTGAAAGCCTTTCTGCTAGGACAGTGTGAAGCAGATGTATGTGTGTGTGTGTGTGTGTGTGTGTGTGTGTGTGTATATATATATATATATATATATATATATATACACAAAAAATGATATGAAGATATATTTTTGTGTGCATGAAGGTGCTGAAAAGCTCTCAGCCTGACGAATTTCCCAAAAACAAAATGACCAACATCAGAATTTACTTTAGTCAGGGCAAGAACTTTTCACCATACTCTCTCTCTCTCTCTATATATATATATATATATATATATATATATATATATATATATATAAATATATATATATGTATATAAATATATATATGTATGTATAATTATTTATATATTATATGCGCGGTGCTTATTAGATTAATCAGTTTGTCTGACGATCGCTAAAGCGTGAAACCCAGGGTAACAAACTCACATCTATCCAACCAAATATAAAATATTCATGGTCTCTCTCTCTCTCTCTAGGATAAAATCCAGGTAGAACTCTATGTACAAGATAGAGCAAGAATATATTTTTCTTTTTGAATTTGTAGGTCTGATGAATTGGACCATGATTCCAATTCCGATGTAATAAATTATAACAATGGAATATTAGTGTTTGAGCCTTTTGTATTATATATATATATATATATATATATATATATATTCTCAAGTACACAGACTGGTAGAGGAAATAAATACTGTTTAAAATAAGCAGATTGTATACTAAAAAATACAGGTATCCATTAAAAATAACATTTAAAGTAATAAAAATATGTTGGATTAAAAAATAAAAACCATTTATTCTTGAGAAATTGCTCCGTTTACATTTTGGATACGAAACTGAGTAGATATGTGTTTGAGTAAATCTTAATGAGTCATTGTGTTTTAAAGGCAAAAAATAGAATCTTGGTTTAATGTGATGCTCTTCATAGCAGAGCAGTAAAAGCATGTTGGATCCTGCCAGAGGGCACGCACACACACACACACATATATATATATATATATATATATATATATATAATTTTCAGAAGTTTTTGTCCTGAATTTTTCACTGTATTATGTATGTGATTAATATTCATCGCTAAATTAAGTGAATTGACAAGAAAAGAGATCATGTTGAAATATTTGTGTAAAATACTTATTAATGTACCTCTATCCTATAAAACAATGTGACTTTACATTTGTATCATGGATTGATTTCCTCTTCATAGCAATGAAATATTCTGTTGTTATAGTAACAGGAGTCATTACTCTTCAAAAGAAAAACAAACATAACTTATTTTAACATAATGGAATCTCTTGTTAACTTTATTTCTTTTGCTTCATGTCCTGTGGGTCTTTTACTTTTAATGATTTAAAAGGAAAAATTTGTCTTTCTTACAAGTTAACTGTATAGATACAAATATAAAATGTTGCAATTGTGTGTGTGTGTGTGTGTGTGTGTGTGTATATATATATATATATATATATGAGAAAATAATACTATTATTTTTAAAACAATAAAAAACTTAATACAAAAAAATAAGCTTGAAGAAGGAAGTTACTCTATTACCTGTAATAATTGTCACAAGAAATACATAGAAGAAACCTCAAGGAATTTAAATAAAAGATTATATGAACACAAAAGGGATCTTTTACAAAATAACAGACTCAATGCATTAATTGCTCACCATAGTCTAACCATAATTTTGATTAAAAAAAAATGCTATTTTAATTAAAAGAGAAAACAATTTATTCAGATGAAAATGTATAAAAAGTGCTTTCATCGCTAGATTATTCACAGTAAATTTACATCCAGCTTCTTACAACATTTCACCTTTTTTGGAAGATCTTCCATTATAATAATGTGAGATACTTAATAACAAAAAGGGTAAAAATATAAACAAAAAGAAACTAAATGAAGTTGGCTAGAATATACACCCAAAAACATGATGAAAAAATATTTTAAAGTTTAATATACAACAGTATGGACATGGGAATCAATGCATAGTGATTGTTTTATGCCTTAATCATCTGATGATTTCTTCAAGTACAAAACTGACAGCCACCATGCAGTGTTGATTTCTCTCTCCACACTGTTTATATCTACAAAGTGCTCTATCCTTGATACTGAGCACTCATCCCCAATAAATATAGCAAAATTAAAACTATACATACACACACACACACACACACACACACACACAAATATAGTGTAGGTGCTGAGAAGTTCTTAGCCTAACAAGAACGAGTTTGGTCAGATTTTGGAAAGTGAGTTGGGTCAACAACTTTTCAGAATCCCCTTGTGTACATATGCGAATAGAGTGAGAACAAAAAAAGGAACCATTATATAATGTTTAGCAATATACTGATACAAGTCATTGACAATATGTGATACTGTGCCTGACAATCCATAAATTTTAGCATGGTTCCTGTTTGGAATGATCTCAGCACCCACATACATACTATCACTTGCAAGTCAATCCACACACATACTGTATAGAACCAATGAAGACAGACAGACGTTGATATTGTTGATACTTAAAGCTTGCAGTCAGCTGCAAGAAAACAAAAAATATATCAAAAACTGAGATTTACTAGGCAACCTGATCAACTTTAAATCATCATGCTGGTGACATGGACACCAGATGTTGGCTTCTCACGAGCAAAATTTGGGATACAGAAACCAACAGCCTCATATTTCACACTTCACTACCAAAAGCTTTTGACCCAGTAAATCTCCTTTTCACAAATTGCTTAAGACATCAAAATCCTTGTTGCATGCATATTAATTACTTCTGCCTGAAAGTCTAAAGTTGCTGTATAATAATAGTAGTCTCTTTTAAACTTTACATCATAAAAGATCAGAGTTAAGTGTATACAACAATGAGCAGTTTATGTAAACCCTGATATCACTCATGGGATTTATTTTTCATTTACTCAAATGCTCATATATCTTATATATAAAGTACAGTATATGTGTGTTTGTGTATGTCCAAGAAACTCCTCTGCTTCTACTGGTCTGATTTCCATGATTCATAGTTCATTCAAAAGCCCTAGAAAAGTTAGGTACAGGGAACAATTTTCATTGAGCTCAGATTCAGGATTGCCAGACTATGCAAAGTTAAAAATATATATTAATATATTATATTAGCCATTATCGTTGCTTTCATGGATTCAAGGGGAGTAACTCTTATTTTCCTTTTGTATCCAAAATTGCAGCTAGCTTAAAATTTTAAGGTAGCTTAAAAGCCACCCTATCGGGCACCATTTGAGGTAGCTTAAATGCTGCCCGACATATATATCTCCAAACAGGTTTTTATTAAATTCCACTAAATGTTTGTTTACACAACTTTTTATTATATCATTCCAATTTCTGAATAATGTGGGGTCTACATTGGGATTGAAGCTGGAAGTAAATTGTCCAATGTTCACTTTTTTTTTTCTGGTTATATTGAAACACTTTCAACTAATACAGTCACTGTCAGTGTTATCAGTATAGTAAGCAAGATTTATTTGACTAAATTTTGGCATTTCAGATTACTGAAATTAGAGTTGGAATTACTGACATCATTTCTAAAGGTTAAACAGAAAGTCATTGAATATCTATATGTACTTTTATGCACAAAATTCTCACATGTGAAGTAAATAAAAAGTGCTTAATGCAAAATACAGAGCCTTAAATTTAATAAATGTTTCTGCTCTCTTCCCACTGTGCTACTGTCAGTTTTGTGCACTTTGTGCAATCTTCAAGCAACAAAGGAAAAAAAACTATACTCATAGGGTTTTATTTATATAAATAATTTATAAGTAATTTATTTCTTTTTTAATCCAACATTGCTTATAAAAGTTATATTTAGTGTTTGATTAGACATCTCTTTTTTGAGGAAAACAAACAAAACAAAAAAAACTGAGATTAGCCTAGAGTTCAAGCTCTACTAAATACTTATAGTAATACAAAATAATGCATTAAAAGAAGCACTTTAATTGCTGACAGATTCCTGTGTTTAATTTTTTTTTTCCTCTCTCTAGGCTGATTGATATTGATTTCACTGTTAAAGAACTTGGAAATAAATTTGGGAATAATCAAAATTACAAAATCCAGTGAAAGTCACCCATGAAATGAATAACTGTATGAAAAGTAAGGACCTACGTACATCAAAATATCCTTAAATTAAGTGGTGGCAAAAGAATTATCATTGAACTTTTAAAAGATAAACTTAAATTTTAATGCAAAGCTTAAATGCAGCGATTAGTTTTGAGTTTTTCTGTAGCTTATTGTTGCCTATTGCATCTGCTCCTCCATACCTATTGTGATGTAGGTCCAATCAAGAATCCTCTGCAGGAGCTAGCTTAAATGCTGCCCAATGGGGTGGTTTTTAAGCTTGTGTGTGTGTGGGTGTGTGTGTGTGTGTGTGTGTTGTATATATATATATATATATATATATATTGTTTGCATGAAACCACTTTTCCCTAGAGGCCAAGTCAGGAATAACTCATTGATGCTGGTACTATGTAACTCCATATGGAGGGTGCATCAGAAATACCTTCCACATAATGGTAAGACATTAGTTACAATGGTGTCTTCATCTAGCTAATGTCTTACCATTATGTGAGAGGTATTTCTGCTGCACCCTGTCAATACTTGCAGAGAGAATGAACCTATCTCAAAAAAAAAAAAAAAAAAAAAAAAAAAAAAAAAAAAAAAAGCATCGTGTCCCCACTGATCTACTAGATCATCGAATAGTTTTAAAAATTTGTCTTTTTTTATTAAATTTAAATCAAGTGGTTCATAAATCACTGGTTATTGTCAATCAGCTACCTTTTATTTCTTATATAAGATTAGCCGACCATTTTATATAATCATTTTTATTTTATTTCTAATGACAAGTGTCACTCCTATCCCCAGTTAAACTTTCTCCATTAATATAAATCCAAATCCTTTTGTCAGATCTGAATGATTTCAGATGAGTCACTTAGTCTGATTATCAGGTCTCAAAAAGACATGGTTTCAGGAGATAAATAAAAAGATAGACAATTGGAAATTCAATGGCAAGGACAAGACTTGTACCATGGATTGAGAAAAATCAAACTCAATGGAAATTAAACCTTTTCGTCAGATAAAAAGATAATCAAACTATAAAAGTGTAATTATTTATTTCAGTACAAAATACAAAACTTATCTGATGGCATAAAAGGCATCTAGATTTATGTTTCATATAATATTTTAGAGCTAAGCCAGTCCAAATGCTGATAGTCTATATAGCATGTGGGTAAATAGTAGAATACTATTTTTCATAAAACCTGAATGACAAAGGATCTTATATTTATCATCAAATATGCTATGTACATTTTTAACAAGCTAACATTTTATCACAAGATTTTCTTTCCAATGAAATGCAATTATGAAGGTATTATAAAACCTCTTATCCTTTAACAATATGTACATTTGTTTATTTATAAAATCTGTAAGACCCATGTAGAATAAATATTTTTCTGTAAATGAACCAATATTTCAGAAGAGAAGCATCTTCTGAGAACGGATTTACTGTTCAATGCCAAAGTGGTTAAAGTCAACCTTTTATGAATTTAGCGTAATGAAAGACTGAACACAGGAGATTGCTGGGGGTTGGGCAATTTTGATAAAGTCTTCTACCAACCGACCCACCTAGAACTGTGAAGTTAAGTAGCTTGGCATTTTCTTGACTTTACATAAATTTCAGTGAAAGGAAAGAGGCCTTAAGAGGTGAATCCAGGAGAGGAGCAATGAAGGATCCGGGGGTTGAATTTCAGGTCAGTATTAGATGATCAATAGACACTCTGTTTGGATTATTTGGATCACTGATCAAAAATGAAGGGAGGTGGTATCAAAAGGAGAATTATGAAATGGAGATGAAAAGAAAAAAAATTTAAAAATTTAATTTATGAGTGTGGAGAGAGGGGAGGAAGGAAAGAGAAAAGTTTTCCAGGGGAAGTGAGGGTAGGGAGCACCAAATTTAAGGGGATTATCAAATTGGGAAGGAGAAGATCTGAAATTAAAAAAAATAAAAACTATTTGTATGCATAGAGAGGGAAAGAAAGGAAAGAAAGCAAAAAAAAAAAATAGAATGAGAGAAACAAAAAGCAAGTGAATAAGAGAGAAACTTCTGCTAAAAAAAAGAGATGGCTACCCTCAAGGAGAAGTGAAGTGTTGGGTGGAGTTAAAAAACCAGTGTGAAAAGGTTTTGTGGTAAAATAAGTAAACACCAAGTCATAGAAAGAGAGTTAAAGAAGGAGAAAGACCAATCTATAAAGTCAAAAATAAATTGAAATTTGCCTTTTCAAGATTTTATTGAGTTAACAGCAATGTGCATTCCATTCAGAATTAAAACTGCAACTGTTAAGTGGGATGGGAGGCTACACAGTTATCTTCATTTTTATTGTTTTTAACACATTTAAATATATATATATATATATATATATATATATATATATATATATATTTATTATTGGTCAAACCACATTTCAACCAAGATACTACTTGGTTAATTCTACACTGTATCCCAGATTTTAGAAGTGTATGTTTTTTTTGTTTAAGTAGATGTTCACCCCCACCATCCCCAAATTCCCAAGAGCTACTTAAGATAGAGGGTTACTGAATGAGGTTGGTGTATAAGAGGAAGTAAGAGGAAATTATGAGGATATGTAAGATTGGAGTGATCTGGGAAGCATCCTCTTGGAAGTCCATTCTACAAATCAGTAGTTCTCTTCAACAAGATCTCCATGAGGCCAGATTGAGAAGATATGAGAAGCAATAAAAATTGAAAGAGCATTTCCTATTCTTAAAATTGGTCCTTGTCAATCCCCATATAGGAGGAATAAACAAGTTTATAGTGCCACTGCTAAAGTTAGTTTTTCAAATAGCCTTTAACACAAGATTGTGATATGTGACTTTGTTCCAGAGTTTTTATTAAGAAACTGGATAGAACAAAAAGGAAAACAGCAAGAGTACAAAGTGACTTAAATACTATTTTATCGTAGACTTATGTAAAAAAAAAAAAAAAAAGGCTAAATAATCTATCAGCCCAAAACAACAAATAGTCTAAAAATTATATGGAATAAGAATTCTTCATCTTACACAGTAAATACAGGAAAGTCAAAAAATATATTGGCTAAAACATTGTGTTAAAAACAATAATGATAACAATAATGATAACAATCTGAAAAACAGAATAATAAAAATACTTCATCTTAGAACTTCAGGAAGACAAAGATTTTTTTTTTCATATTCATGAAACTGTTAATGACAAAATAGGCAGCAAATGTTAAAGAGAATGAGGGTGAAAAAGATTGGGGGAAAATGAGAAAAGATATGAAAGAACAGGAAGTGAAGAGAGGAAAGAAATGAAGACCACCCACGGCAAATTAGGGTAGGGTAATATTCTGCCTGGGGTAACAAAAGATGAACACACACGCACACACAGTTGCATCAACCTATTTCATAGGATTACACATGCATAAGCTATATAGACATGATATCTTTCAAGTTCCATCTATAGGGGTTGGGGTGCCTACCATTAAATGCAATAATTAGTCAACTGGTCTTGCAGGCAATCCACTAGTGCATGGTGCCTTACAACCGAGACCTTGTATGTGTACATGCACACATGTGCATGTGTACATGCACACATGTGCATTTATACATATACACACATGCACAAGTAATTATATTCTCTTGTGCACAATATATTTTTCTTTGATTTATAACTCCAAGTCCCAGAAGCTAATACCTGCCCATAGATGAAGGGAGATTATATCCTGACTGACACCCTGACAAGAGGGAGTCCAGCTAATAGTTAAGAGAAAAACCCTTTAACTAGGATTAACCAGAATCAACAACATGAAGACAAATGGCTTTATGTTTAATATCAACCTTCAGACATGAATGAAATAAAAAAAAAAAAAAAATAATGACTATGTAAGTTGTGTATTTGGGCAGTAATCCTTCTCTAATACAGGTTTCATTAAAAATGACTGACAAGATATGTCTTAAGTGTTTTTGTATTCTTCTTGTATGTAAATGAGAGATCTTTTTTTTTTTTTTTTTTGGACAGGGTAGAAATTGTTCAAATGATAGTTTTTTTCAGAATGCTTTCAGCTATTAGCCATTTCAAGGATTTTGGTTGTGTTATTGTAAATGCTCTAGAAGTTGTTGAAAGGT
>CAHIKZ030000389.1:767500-901630 GCA_903632075.3 Acanthosepion pharaonis
AGAAGAAACTATTAGCATAAAACTTATGATTACATCTCACCATTTCAACTATGAAATGATGAGACCTACCTGCCAATCTAACACTGCACTTAAATTCATTGTTTAAATAACAAAGAGTAAAGCTTATCAGAACAATTATCATGAAAATATAGAAAAGGCTACATTATTGTGTTGAGAAAGTGACTGAAGCCGAGATACCAGATCAGGACCAATAACAGTGCAAAGTCTTTTATGGATTTTGTCAACAATCTCTAGATATAAAGCAGATGCACCAGACTAGATGTAACAGCAATTTACAATGCATGGACAAATAGACTTATGTAAAAGATAGATTCTATTGAGCCAACTTTCCCAGCAGCAGAATTAGCAACTGATTCTATATAATATTCAATATAATCTTTCCACTCAGTCAGTGAAAAATGTTAGCCAGAGAAGGTGCAATACATCACTCTCCTGGAGGTTAGCATCAGCCATGCTGATGGAATGTAAAAAAAAAAATAAAGGTTCTCCAAAAGACGATTAGAAGAGAGCAGTTTCATTTTGGATGCGTTAAAATTAACAAACCATTTCTTTAGACTGTAGGTCATTTTTAAGATCAGCTACCAATTTGACTTTATCAAACCAATCAGACTTAACACTAAGACAGGAATAAATAGTTGTGTCATCAGCATAGATACCATTGCAAAATTTAAAGTGAGTGTTAATCAATTTTCATTTGCCAAGAAGTCAACAGATGTGCAAAAGCTTGCAAAGACATCCATACTTAATCAACTTGCCACTTCCATAGACAGACATGTACATATATCCTCAGCTCAGTCCTGACAGGAAATTTGTGGACAGGGATCTGATGGCGCATTTTACGAGTTTTAGACAAGAAATTGAAACAAAGCGTTATTGAAACATGCCCTTCAACAAAGCAAGTGTCAAGTTTTTATCTCCAGATGTGACACTTTTTAATCAATACCAACAAAGGAAAGGTAATCGTGAATTTAAATGAGGATTCATGGCCCTTCTCAGAATCTGTCAGCCTATTTCCTGCTACATAACACATGCCTTATTAAATTTGGCAAGGAACATTTAGGAAATATATATATATATATATATATATATATATAAAGTGAACATTGAAGTTAACACTCATAGGTGACAATCTGTTTCATGCTTAAATGCAATCATCAGGCCTCACTGTTGTCTTCAATGCCCACTTTTATATTTACATACACTATCCCTGATATTGAGCATTTTAACCCATAAATATAGCATACCTTAAAAGTACATTATTATATATATATATATATATATATATATATATATATATATATATATATATATATATACTAGTAGTAGAGCCTGGCGCTGCCGGGGATACAACAGTAAGAGATAGATCAAATATCCACCATCATAAAGACTGAAAAATAAAATTGACAAAGACACGCATTGACACGCATGTCTTAATTAGTTTTTTTTTTTACTACGAATTGGTCAAACCCAAACAAAAAATATTGTTTTCAATCGTTTATGAGTCTACCGATTGAATAGAATTTTATTATAAACAATTGTCTTGTAAATGGAATTTTTAAAGCATTCTGAATGTGAAAATAAAGAAAAAAAAGTGCAAGACAATAAGAAACACTACATGCCAAAAAAAAAAAAAAAAGTGAGGTTTTGTTGAAATCGGTTTGAAATATGTAGGTAGCCTTTCTGTAATCTTTTAGTTTTACAATTTATGATTTTTACTTATTGAATACAGTAAAAAAAAATTGCATATTTTGCTTATGGTGATTCATAATTAGAATTCTGATTTGAGTATATTTTCCACTGTTTCTAATACAAAAATATTAACTTTATTTGGGTTTATTAATTATGATCTAACAAATCTTATTCATTTAGTAGCCTTTCTGTAATAATAATCTTTTTACAATTTATGATTTTACTTATTGAATACAGTAAAAAAAATTGGACACCATGTGTATTTAGTAGTTTCCGTTCGGTTATTATTTTTAATTAGGACTTGTATGTTTAGATTTCATTATCTTTCCCTAAAGATAAAGAATTTATCCGATGTTTGTATTGCATAATCAGTATAGATCGTTAGATTATTGTTTAAGGTTGACGGACACGATGTCTTAATTAGTTTTTTTTTTTACTTAATTGGTCAAACCCAAACTCAAACAAAATATTGTTTTCAATCGTTCTGAGTCTCTGATTGAATTTTATTATAAATAATTATCTTGTAAATGGAATTTTTAAAGCATTCTGAATGTTAAAAATAAAGAAAAAAGTGTGCAAGAGAATAAGAAACACTACCTGCCCCCCCCAAAAAAAAGAAAAAAAAAAAAGAAAAAAAAAAAAGTGAAGTTTTGTTTTATTGGCTGAAAAATATAGGAAATCCGCTCCCATATTTAAAGGGACCCACACACACACAAACAAACCAATGTGAGTTGTCCCCCTTCCATTTTCATGATGTCTCTTAATCGTGTTTTCAAATTGATTTTGTGCAAAAACAATTATATTTTTCCCATTTTTGACGCTGTTAGAACCACCACAAGGTAATTTTATGTAGTCCTGTGAAGTTTTGTTGAAATCGGTTGAAAAATGTAGGAAATCCGATCCAATATATAAACGTTACAGACAGACAGACACACACACAATCTGCGTTTCATAATAAGTAAGATATACGGTGTCCCAATAATTTGGACTGATCTTAAATGTAAATTAAGTTTAAGCGTATAATGATTTTTTTTCCTTTTTCTTTCAGATTTAACAACTTAAGTCTTTGGCAATTTCAACCCTGGAAAGATTAATAATCAAGCAATGTGTTAAAGTTATTGAAACTTATCATGAAAATGGACATTCAAACAGAAATGCGATGAATATAGGTGTCTGGATTTTTGGCCACATTCTCGTGCACTGCAGCAATGTTTTCAGCTGAATGATATAAACAAGCACGCAGTGGTGTTTTTACATCTGCCACTGACCCAGTTTGTTTGAATTTAAAAACAATTTTTCCAATTGCACTATTGAAACTTTAACACATTGTTTGATTGTTAATCTTTGCAGGGTTGAAATTGCCAAAAACTGAAGTTGTTAAACCTGAAAGAAGAAAAAAAAAATCATTAGATACTTAAACTTTAAAATCAGTCCAAGTTATTGGAACACCATTTATATATAATTTCATTATGTAACCATCAGGAAATTAATAGATCAAATGAAGGTATTTAGGTGTTTGTTTTATACCCAGATGCAGATTGCATTTGTGAGGAAAATTATTGGGGATGAGAAAGAGAGAATGTCATATAATGTGCATACTTTTACCTGACATAAAATAGTGACAACAATTAACTTATAATATTCGTACTTGAGATTAGTAGAGAAAATAAAAATTCTAATGTCGATTGCCATGTCAATTTTATTTCTCATATTTCTACTTATAAACTATAGAATTTTAATAATCATACAGAGATGTCTCAATTTGCCTTCAAAATCACTTGTTTTTGAAAACAGACAAACTTATTGTATAAATAAATTTCACAGAGCAGCTCCCTCCCCTTATCCACATTAGGGAAGAATATTTAAAAATTTCAAGAAGAATCTACACACAAACATGTTCATGTGCACACACACTGATGCACCAAAAATCACTACATAACAGTATATAATGGTAGGTGGCATTATACCTTTCTATTATGGAAATGTCCAGATGTATATCAATTTGGCATCTGGTAAATTAATGTCAATGAACAGCAGCAAGTGTGCTTATGGCAAGGCAATGTGAATTATCAGAGATTGTGAGGAGCATGATTATGGCTTCTCAAGGGATAAGATATTATATGTCTGAAATTATGGAGGAGAAATTTGACATCACTTAATCTACAGTATTGTGTCCACTGGTAACACTTGATAGTTAGCAATAACACCCACCAAATGAACAGTACAGTAGCTGAGCATGAATCCTTAAACGATCATGACTAGAATTATATAACTAGAATAGTCTGCATCAAAAAAACAAGTAGCCCTAATCCACTAAATGGACAGTACAGTAGCTGGGCATGAATCCTTAAATGATCCTGATTAGAAATATTTAACTAAAATAGTCTGCAGCAAAAAAAAGCAAAAAAAACAAGTAGCACTGGCTAAAATTACATCCACATTCAATGTAGGACGTAGAGGTACTAGACCCATATTCAAGCAGATCAGTGTTTTTAAACTTCCATTGCATTATGGGAGGAGAATATCCACCAGGGAGCATCTCTTAATATTATGACACTAGAGACAGTGCTTCAGTTGAGCACATGAGATTGCTAATTGGACACTGGAAGACTGACCTGACAAGTCAGGATTCCAGTTCTTTCAGGTTAATGTGAGAGCTTGTGTATGGGCCAGACCCAACAAGGCCATGAAGCTTAATTGTCAACCAGACACTCTGCAGTCTGATGGTAGTTCCACAATGGATTGTGTTCATGTAGCATGCATTGAGTCCCCTGGTCTGCCTAAATACATAATTGACCTATGACAACAATGTTGCATTACTTCATGACTATTTGCACCGATTTATGTACCCTGCAAAAATGATGGAGTGCAGGATAATGCACTATGTCATTAAACCAAAGGAGCATTCTGAAAAGGTCTAACAAATGCTCACCTTACATGATCCCAACTAACCATTTATAGGATATGGTAGAAAGGCCTAGTCACATACAAGATCTGGACATATCAGGAAGCTGTGGAAAATTAAGATGGCATGATGTAACATTTTCTCAGAGGTTTTCAAACCACTTGTGGAATCCATGGCATATTGAGTCAGGCACTTATTTCATGACTTCAGGTACATGACTTAATATCTTAATCTGACATGCAGCCCGATTTCCTGTTATGGTAAGAGGAGACATTACTTAATGATAATAAATGAACATACATCCTACATTACCATAATAGAATATCTAATGTCCTCAGAACAGGTACTTAGTAAGGTACACATTACTTTTTGTTTCCTGTTATTTACACATTTTTACTTTCTAATGATTTAAAAAGTAGAATTCTTTTTTACATGCAACAATAGAATCAATTTTATAGATAAAATCCAAGATTGCTCATGCAAAATATGTAACCAATACAACTGCAAAATTGCTTAAATATGGTGGACTTTTTAATCAGCTGAGTAAACGTTTACACACAAACATACAAAAAAAAAAACAAAAAAAACAATGCAAAACTGCTGAATAATTTTGTATCAGTGTGTGTGCCATCTAAGACACTACATTGGATTGGCCACTTGGTGTATGCATAGAAGTAATAAGCAACCTAATCTTACAATTCAGAATTTGTCAAAGGAGTTCATTTTGTTATCTATTTTGACCTTGCAACAGGTTAAACTAAAACAACCAGTTACAGAGAAGGAGAATATTGAAGCCAAAACCATAACAATGCAAATTATAGTGACCTAATTAAAAAAAAAAAAATTGCAGAGAATCATGACCACCTATGTCCTTGAGAGAGACTACATTTACAAACAGAAAAAAATGCTCCTGTGGTATTTAAATTCAACTTCTTCATTTTATAGTCAATTTTATACCAAGGAAGATCAGGTTTGTGAAAAGGCCTTCTTTATATCAAAGATAAAAGTTACATTTCAGACTGGGTATCTTTTCTATTCCATATAATAAAAGTATGAGATGTATATACGGATAGGGTAACAGATGTGCAGAAAGGGGTCCTGGTAAACAGAGTTCAAATCTTTGGTTAGTCTGTTGCATTTACTTTCACACAAATTCATTTGGAAAACACAAGAACCTCTCTCCTTTCCCCTCAGTTATGGGTTAAACATTAAGATAGGTTATCAAACCTTGGGTGGCAACCGATTCTAAGTGAAGGAAAACTGAACTCCAAATCTTGGAGAAGACAACAGGAAGCTACTCCGCTCTCTTTCCCAGGGATTCATTGTAATAAAAAAATATATATATAGATTCATGATCACCTCGGTCCTGAAGAGATATTTTCTTCTCACAATAAAAGGAGAGAAGAAATAAAAACAGAAATATTTGATAAAAAAGGAAAAAAAAAAAAAAACAGATTCACTAACAGAACCTTTTCAATAATGAATCTGAGCAAAACTTAGTGAAAAAAGAAACATGAATAAAAATGACAAAGTAAATAATGGTTTCCAGAATAGGTGTTGAAATACAACTGTTATCTATTAAATATACTTGCAGTTATGAATTACTTTTCAGCAACCTATTAAATGTTAACCTTTTTCAAATTACTTTTCAGCAACCTATTAAATGTTAACCTTTTTCAAATTACTTTTCAGCAACCTATTAAATGTTAGCCTTTTTCAAATTACTTTTCAGCAACCTATTAAATGTTAACCTTTTTCAAATTACTTTTCAGCAACCTATTAAATGTTAGCCTTTTTCAAATTACTTTTCAGCAACCTATTAAATGTTAACCTTTTTCAAATTACTTTTCAGCAACCTATTAAATGTTAACCTTTTTCAAATTACTTTTCAGCAACCTATTAAATGTAAACATTTTAAAATCTTATTTTTTTTGTAATTACTTTGCAAAATATTCAAGGTTGCAAAATGCTTCCTGGAATGCAACTTCTGAGTGCATGTGAAGATTAAGAGAAAACTACAGTGCAACCAAAATATGACTGATTACAATTGTGATTGGCAGAAAGAAGTTCATAGAAATCTGATGAGGATTATTTCAATCTTATAATCCTCTTTATCCAACTTCATTTAAATTAATCATAACAAAGCAGGTCTAATGATACAAGGCTGAATGGACCTTGCAATGTGAATTAGCAGCCAATATATAAACAACGAACATTTATTACTAATTAACTTTAACTGTTGATTTAAAAAAAAAAAAAAAAAAAAATCATGTTCTTAATATTGTAGCAAAAGATTCAACTTGATACCTACCCTCATCCATTTGCTCTCTTATCCATCTTATTTACCTGGTGTAACAGCAAGATTGTCCAAATCATGCTACAGCATAATTGTCCATCCTACAAAATGTTTAATATCTAAAAAAAACCCACTAAACTGAATTTTTTTTCCCCAGGTTTTCAGATAAGACATTTAGCCATTTTGATACCATTTATCGTAAGAATCACTGAAGAACCCTTTGAGTTATTGAGCTAGATAAAGAGGTTAAAATCATTTTGTGTCAGACCCACTATATCTTCCCAACTGAGCAATCATGAGAAGAAAAAGACCATTCAGGCCTTCAGTAATGGTGCCAACATTCATGCTCTGGCTTCCATTCAAGAACCATCAAGAGAACGATGAATAAGTTTAAAAAAAAAAAAAAAAAGAGTGAAGAGCAAAGAGGAAAACTGGATCAGGAGGTCACAACAGGAAGAGGGATCATCATTTCAACTTAGAGCTAAAGAGATCATTTAGAAAAGATCCAACTTCATAAGACGTTTGGCAAGTGAGAGAGGAGTTTCAGCTATGACAGTCCAAAGAGCAGTGAAAAAAAGACTTGAAAAGGAAATCGTACGTGAAACCTGTGAGGCAACATGTTACTCCAGGACATAAAGTTAGAAGGTTAGAGAGAGCGAAGATCATCTTGAATAAGTTGGAAAATGATCCTGGAATAATATATATATTTGAACTTTATTTCAATCCTTCATGAGCTTCTAATCCTTAGCTATGATTAATTAATGATGAACATGTCAGTTTCGTTTATGAACGATTTCATCACATCATGGGAGAGTAATTATATATTCTTATTGCTCAAAGTAAAGTCCAATAGTATTATAAAAACCTCAGAGAATTCCAGTAAGATATCTAATCATTTCTAAGATACAATATTTCAAAGCTTAATCTAAAAATTGGACAAATTTTCTGTTACATCTGGTATATATCTAGTTGGTAAATAGAGCATTTGGTGTTAGGTTGCGTTATGGTCCTCAGAACTTGAAACATACATTGGTGAAAAGTTCTTACTGAAGCTGTGTTTATTCACACTAATACTATTAAGGCATGAATCTACTTCTTTCTGCATTATCCCATTACCAAATAACTCAATAATGTTTGATGAAGAGGTGTTGTATATTTAACTCAGAGATCATCTATTACTTTGGGAAAAGACGGATGCTATCAAATAACCACTGAAAATGCCATGAAAGTTCCATCATGGGATCCTTATCACTTCATAGAACAAAATATATAAAAATGTATACCTTGATCTTTCATAAGCTTCTTATTAAATCTTATTCAAGAAAAATTTGCACTCTTTGGCAAGTCAGTAAGATGTGCCAGGCTAAATGGTAGCTCCTTCTGTTGATGAGAACACTGGTTTGATTCCTGCTGGAGAATGCAAATGTTTCCTTAATAAGATCTCTTGAACATTTAGGAAGGTAGAGGAAAATAAATAAATATACTGTTTAATAAATAAATGCAGCATCTACTCAAAATACGAGTATCCATTAAAAATAACATTTAATGTGATAAAAATCTGTCAATTTAATAAAATCCATTCTAAAATAGTCTTTGTTTACATTTGGATATGAAACTGTGTGCAGATATGACAAACTTTGAGAGAAAAATGACAGGAGAAATTTCACTTAAAAGCATGAAATTTGGCCTTGCCTGACCGACTGTTCTCTGTGACTAAGTCGGTAAGGCGTGCTTGGTTAAACAGTAGTTCCCTCTTCCCCGAGGGACACAAGTTCAATTCTTGCCAGAAAGCACAAATTTTTCTTTAACTTGAAAATACAGGCTGGTAGGCAAAAA
This sequence comes from Acanthosepion pharaonis, assembly GCA_903632075.3. Taxonomy (NCBI): domain Eukaryota; kingdom Metazoa; phylum Mollusca; class Cephalopoda; order Sepiida; family Sepiidae; genus Acanthosepion; species Acanthosepion pharaonis. Next base: position 776,248 of record CAHIKZ030000389.1, read on the forward strand.
TAAATAATGGAGTGCTTATGCAAACATGAGTATCCACTAAAATAAAGTGATATAAGCTTCATTATCCAAATAGGTGCTAAAAAATCCTCAAAACCGAAAATCTTTTTAAAATTCTCATTTTTGGTCATTAGGTCAAATTTTGGGAAATAATCCAACTTTTCGTGACCCCTTCATAAACAACTCTATTTAAACCTCAATTTCTAAATTAGCATAAAAAAAAGAAAGAATTTTGTTAGATTTAATATAAATGCAAAATAAGAAAATGAAACAAATTGCATATTGAAAAGATATAACTGGCATTATGTAAGGATTCAAATATTCAATATAGTAGTGAATCATGCATCCATCACACTTTTTGCTGGTGTGTGAAGGAGGAGGAGGAGGAGGAACTATATAATCCTATCATTATCTTTTTATCATATTGTTTTTGCAAGCTGGTCAATTCTGTGGTGCAAACACAAAGAGACTTCAAAACAGAGTCAGCATGAAGGAAAGAAAATAACTCACTCCAACATTATAAATTGTGGAATACACAGTTCAACGTAGATCATGGCCAATCACAATCTTTATTCAATAGTAGTTAGTAGCAGACTACCTGTCTCTTCAAGTGAATCCTTAAATACATACCAAACTCATGAATAACATCAGCTGATGATATTACAAAAATTGCACCAGTGCATGCACATTTTCAAGTTGCAAGTGGCCGTCTACATACAAAATACACAAAGCACTGTGCTTGTTTAGCTTCAGGTAATTCATCACACATATTTCGATCAAAACAGATTTCTACAATTGGGAAAAGAATCTGAGGTTCAGATTTATAGACTATTGCAACCCTTTACCTTGAGTAGTTCATAAGCCTTGTATTGGATAAACTTTAGGATAAGAAAAAAAAAAAAAAAAATCTAAATATGTTAACAGGCATGATCAAAAGGGAAGTATTGAAAGATGTGTTTGGTGGCCCAAAATTAACATACCTGACAAAGGCAGGAAAAGACACTAGCCAAAATGTTGCTATGAAACAATACATAGGATACCAGTCAGAATTAATTGTGTGTAAAAAAAAAAACAAAACAAACACTATTCCTCCTGCATTTTGGCCATAAAAAAAATAACTAAAAACAAATAAAAATCACAGGTTCTTTTAGAAGTTCTAGGGAGGTGTTGTCAAAAATATCAAGTTTCCAAAAACAATGAAAATGTTCCTCTTGAGAATTTATGGTTTCTTGGATAATATTATCAGTACAGATATGTATTTTACATTGTGAGAAGGGCAACTGACAGTGATATGTGGCAATATATACACATACACTTGTCTAAATGTGTGTGTATATATATATATATATATATATATATACACACACACACACACACTATTGTCATTAAAAAAATGACACATTTAGACAATTTCGTAATTGCATTTTACTTATATAAAATCAAAATTTTTTTGTCACTCTAGATTTTCTTCCTGAATCTTAAAACTAAAATTAAATAACAACAATTGATTATCTACCTTGTTCCAATGTTATCAATAAAAATAATTTTTAGAATATACAAATATTTAAACATTTCTAAACAAAACTGATTTATCTACACTGTCAGCTATAATTCTTGTAAAAACATGGCATTTCTACAAAACCACCAGAAAAGTTCACTGCATTTGCCCCTCTTTAAATAATGGAGCTTTCTAATAACATAAGAAAGTGTGGTATAAAATCTATGACTAAATGATCAAACATCAGAATTTATTTTGTAATCCCTTCTAGGTTGGGTCAAGAACTTTTCAATTTAAATATCATAAGAATAAATAAAAGTAATTCTCAAGATATTTTAGGAGTTTTCAATGCAATCTCCTAACTCAATTTTATTTTCTGTGAGGAAGTTGTTCAGTTTGATATATAGCTTTTTACAAACATAATTTTGCATATTATTTGTGCAGTAATATGATTTCTACAAAACAAATTTATTGCTGACATTAAAACTTGTAGTCTTCAAAAAGCAATGAAAGAAAAATGAAAATTACGGATTTTGTTTTATAGCAATCTAATCCACAAAAATAGATTTTTATGGCTTCTATGAAAATTGTAGTCAAGTCTTATTGAAAGCAACTCAGAAATCTGATTTTATGATTTTCCCCCAATTAGACCAAAATCCTCATCTGCATTTTTTTTTATTGCTGATACAAATTTAATCACTCCACTGATCTACTTATCTACTTAAATGATTCTAAATTAAGTCAATTTTGTTTTGTTTTCTTGACCCAATCAACAGTTGGTTTTCAAAGCATGACAATGAGTTGCCTGCAGTCATAACTATCTTTAATAAAAAAAACACACACACAAAACTTATTTAGAAAAATACCATTCTTATTAAATCTTTTTTTATCTTTCAATTTGTAAATAGTAATTTTTTGACAACAGTCATAATGCTTTCCAAAGAGTTATAAAAAAAAAAAAAAAAAAAAAAAAACATAAAAGCTAGCAGGCAAATTTTAATTGCAGAAACTTATTTGTGCCAATTTCAGAAGTAAAAAAAAAAAAAGGTAACATTTGCTGACTCTTTCATTTTAATATATAGTAAATAGAATTCAAGCAACTCCCACCCCTCATTGTTAAAAAAGTTAGTCTTTTATTGTTCAGGCAATTTTTCATTTCATGTCCTCAAAATATAAAAAAAAAAATCTTATTTAGAATTTAAGAAAAGAAATTCATACTGACAAGGCAACATTATAAAATACTAAAAAAAATTATTTCACTTAAAATGTACTTTTGAGTAAACACAAAAAAAACTTTTTGAAACTTAATTGTCAAAGTAAATGTTTTACTTTTAGTAAGACCAAAATTTAAAATTTCAACATTAAACATTTTTTTCACAATTTGAACTGATGCTTTAATTTGTATCCATCTTGAAAACTGTCAAAAGTTGGTTGATTGTAAAACTAAAAAAAAAAAAATTTAATATTGAATGAAACCACAAAATGTGATTTACATAGAAATTGACTAACAAAGATGAATATTTCAACATACAAATGAGGAGGGGGGTTTAGGATATTTTGTAAGTTCCTCTATTCATTCTGAAAATGTACAGAAATTATTTTCTAATAATCTAGATATATAAAATGCATTGTGTCTATGTGTGTATATTTATCTATTTCGCTAAAAATGACAGACAAGGATTGGTTTCTTACTTTTAAAGTTAATGTACAAAAGAGCATACATTTGGATTTAATGTGCATTGATATTGTCTAAAGGTTTGTGATACTTTGAATCCTTTTCAAGATCCCAGGTTTTGTAGACAGATCTTCTTTCGACAAATATTTTTAAAACTTAGCATTAGCCTTTATACTTTATGCCATGGTGATGACATGGCAAAGTGACTATCAAGAGAGATTCTTCATTGGTTAAATATATCATGATTGTTGATTACATTCAAAACTGTACTTTTGACATTTTAGAGATTTTTGACAGTATATATATATATATATATATATATAGATACTATGTTCTGATCTGAAGTGGTAGTGGTGTTTGGTGGGGGGTGCAAAGTGCATGGATACTTCACTCTGAAAGTAAAAGTGCTGATCCATATGCAAATAATTAAATAAAAACAACCTTTGGAACCAGCGAGGAAAATATTTATGAATGGCCTCAAAATTCATGAGGGGCATTTATGTTTCAAGCCTAATAATGAAGGGCGTTTGATCTAAAATTGATATGGTATGATGTCAAACAGCATAAGTTGCTCTAATCCAGAGATTAACTTTCATCAGTTGATACTGCCATTTTTAAGCTGAGACCAGCTTCATGTGGCTCTCAGCCTTCTGGCCATTTGGAGAAAAATTACTTTCTACAAAACTATTGAGTTTTTTGGTATTTTTTTTTTTTTTTTCATACTTACAGATTACTAATCAGCAAGGTATACAAATTTATTCAATTTATTGCCCTTCTTGACAGCAGATATTTGACAATTACACAAAACCAATGAGATTTATATATTTATTCATCAATTCGTTAAACCTAACCAAAAGTATTTATTTCTATTCTTCTTACAACTCAGTCTTGTTTGGACTTTTAAAAATACTGATATAGTAATATTTTCTCTTAACTGTTCAATATTTCTGAATGAATGTATGTATTGAGAGGAGGAGTGGATAACACCCTGGGATTATTGTGAGGAGGAGTAGATAACACCTTGGGATTATTATAAACAATTTATCAGGGGTATTTGAAAGCAAAAAATCATGTTCGGACTAAACAAAGATGAAAACATTAAAGACTTTATACTGTGCGTGTGCTAGATAGACGAAAATGTTCCAAAGTCACCTTCTGTATAGTTTTAGGGAAATCTTAAAAGCATTTGTTAAATACAGTCAATTTGTTATTACTTTTGTTTTTATTGTAATTATAGCCAGGTATCCATACGTTTGTTACCAAAATGGAACATCAAAGCACAATTTCTGTTACAGTATCTTAAAACAGTATTGTGCTAACAGTTTCCAATAAATTTATAATTATGTATAAGCAAAGCTAAATATGTCCAAGAGAGATAATTCATTTTGTATTAACTGCTAATTACAGGCGAATTTCCCCACAACCTGTCTGCCACAGTAGCAGTACTTTAATAATTAATAATAATTAAGTGGAATCATAATTAACATTTTCAAATAATTATAATATAAATTCTATAAATAGAAAGTGATGCGACATTGAGTCGAAGCATCTAAAGAAGATATCTAAGTGAGGACTTCCTGAAATTGGTTGTGAAATTTTAGTCAAACTAATACAATAATTGCAAGCCTATGTTGGAAATAAAAGTTAAAAACATTTTGAGCTCACAAAGAGTACTATAAAACATTTTAGAACTAATATATAGGTCATGTGATGTACTAGTGTGCAGCTGTTGTAAACCAATGGTTAACAAAGTGATCTTGCAGAGTGTTATGAATTGCATCTAACCTGGCAACCCCCACAATTGAGACCCTGTGTTGTAAGAAAAGGACTCCACCTGTTTAAATCTGAGCACACTATAGGAGCATGATTAACAAACAAGTTAAGCAAATTTGAATGCTTGCATCTCTCTTGTCTAGGGTGCTAGATATAAGGGAAGCCAAATAAAAACAAGGGGCAAGATGGAAAAAAAGGGGTTTTGAATCCACATTTCTGACACACCAAATAAAACCAAAAGATGAAAGAAAATTCTGTTGAGACTGTCAACAAGGACACAGAGATACCACATGAAAATATACAAATATTTTTGCTGAAATCATAATATTCATCATAATAAAAATGCAGGTTTCATTTTATTTACAAAACAATATTTACAGAAAGTCATTTTAATATTGCCATGTTCCTTTGTGAACAAATCTACAGTTGTTCGTAGATAAAAAGAGGATTGTGAGAGATGCACATCTGTACTGAGTGAGAAAATAAAAGACTGTGTGCCTCATTCAGTAAAGAGTTAGGGGAGGTGGAAAAAAAGCAGAGACTGATGTGTTTCCAGGGAAACTTGCTCTTCTATTGGAATCTCTGCAGACTGAATGCTGACCCGACTTTTATTGATTCCAATCATTATTTTGATGCCATTGCTGCTGCTGCTGCTGCTGACAATATTCCAGTCTCATTAGCATAATGGAAGGTGGCTGAGTATTTACCATGAAACACTAGCCAGACAGAATATTCTGAACAAAAAAAAAAAGTTAAGGAAAGTGAGGAAGTGGAGGTGTATGTGTGTGGGGGTCAGCATAGCACTGGTGGGTCCCAATAGCATTGGTGGGGTTGAAGTGGAGGAAAACCAAGAATCAGAGGTAATCTATTATTTGTAGAACACAGCAGCAGACACAATCTGACAGATTTCAGTTTCCAGAAAAGTAGATGGGTTGGTGAGTGGGTGTATGCAAAAGTTGGGTGGGGGGGATAACAAACTTAGAGGCCTTTATGGAAGTATAGAGAACAAAGATGAAGGATAGCCAGTTGGTATTTTGGTAAGCTTTTACACAAAGGATTACAACAATGAAATGGAAACTTATGATTATATATATATATATATATATATATATACACACACACACACATATATATATATATATATATATATATATATATATAGAGAGAGAGAGAGAGAGGAGAAAGCAAGAGGGAGAAAAAGAGGAAGAGAGAGAGAACTCATGAATTAAAACATAATATCCACTGATAAGGTCATAAGATGAAGAAGCCAAGTTTGTAGTCTTGTGCATATTTAAAAAGTGACATATTGAACAAATGAGAAAGAAATTAATTTAATTCGTAGAGAAATACAAAAGTCATGTTTGATGTCTAGCAAGCTGATCTGAAAAAGCATTTGCTCATATCGTGAATTTCATCCTTACTAATTGACCTGTGTATATGGTTTAAATGGAATATTGTTTACATAGATCAGCTGCTTAGGAGGATCAAATGTGCAAGGAGAGAATTAAATATTGTCACATTTTGCCCTTTTTTCTGTAAATCTATTTAAAAATGGTGCACACATACACAGATGAAAATCCTTCCTGAGAACTTGCACATATAAACTTATGGGCATTCACCTGTCAATTTTTACTAAGTTTTTAGTCATTTTTGAACAAATGGGGCTTGCCCACCTTGAGAATCAGCATTTATAATCCTGACCTTGAACTAAGCTCAAATGCTGACCACAAGCTTAGATGGGAATATGAGACTATCTCAGTCAACACATCAAGCCAACCCACCCACAAATCTCTTTGAAGGTTAATCAGAAAGAACGAGTCAAGCTAGTAAATGAAAACCAAAGTTTAGACACTTGTGCAAACAAAATGTCTGCTATTTTGAGCTCATTAACTTGAAAGAAAGAAACACTGAGCGGAACTATCCAATTTCACAAGTAATGACCTCCAATTGGTGGCCAGGTGGATGGACTGGGGGAATCGGGGTGGTGATCAACTTCATACACCCCTTCAACTGTCTTAGGCAGATTTGTTCAAGTGAATGGCACACCACAGAATTAACATGACATCAACAGTAGGCAATGCTGACATTAGACATTCAAACTGTTTTCAGAACTGGCAAAAATAAACCATGGTAATCTATTTCAGGAGAAGTAGCCTCCACCCACACTCTACTCCATAACCACTCCATCTGTTAAATCTGCAAAGAAGTGGATTGCAAGAGATTGTTTGGATCAAACAAAATAGTGACTTGTATGAACAGCATCCTATCAGTCTTGAAGACATGCCATATTGAAATTCATTTTTCTCAGTCAAAAACTGACTTTTCATTTTTAGTCAAATTAATGTTATAAAACAGATTTATATGCATTTTGCCATGTAAATAACACATTCATTTCTACTGGAAGCTTCACGTCAATCTCAAAACAGGTCCATTTGTCTCTTTAAAAAAATAAAAAAATAAAGATAAATTACTTTTCAATGCTTATTTCATATTAATAGTGTTATTTTTACCACAATGTTTCAGTTGGTCTACATTGCAGCCTTTTTCAGGCATTCTCTCATCTGGTAACTGCCGTAGAATATTTAATAAAAATTTTCTCTTATGTCTGATATAATTTCTACTAACTCAAAACACTTCCTTTCTGTGACTATATCCTGATGATGCCACACCTCTGAGGAATAGTGTGGTACCATGCTGGTGTACTATCATGCTACTTAGTACAGGAATTGAACTCATGATGTTTGGGAACAAAAACTTAAGAATATCAGCCTTTGTATCCACCAGGATATGAGATGTGAAAAAAAAGAAAGCAACCAGAAAAACAAAGAATTTTTATTTTGTTGAAAGCAGCTATTAAAAATTTCAGCAAAGTTTAACATTCATGCCAGCATGGCATATCAAAAGGATGGTTATTTCCTTGACACCATTATTATTGTATACTTTTGACCTCTGCAATGTTTTTTTTTATAAGATTATAAAAATATGTGAATGAAGTACATTGTGATATTTATTATTTCCCTTTTATAAAGATTTATTATTTACCATTTTATAAAAGAAATAAATTTGAAAAGAAATTTTTTATTCAAATATAAAAAAAATTACAAAATTATCAAAATATGTAAAAAATTTACAATGCAATAGTTATTATTTACCATTTTATCAATGACCATGAAAACAAGTTTTTTATTCAATCTAATAAGTAAATAGTATTTAATATTTTGTTGTCAAATCTTTAAGAAAATGTATAAATCCACTTTCATGTTTATGTTTTATTAAAATTCTAATCATCGATTTTTAAAAGAAACATTGCTGAGGGAGTCAAAAATGTATACAGCAATAGCAGTGTCAAGGGAATAATCATTCTTTTGACACACTACTGGGGGGAAAAATGTTAAACATTGCCAAAATTTCCTTATGATTACTTAATTGAAAGTACAAAAAACAAAAATGAGAATGCTGAAAGAATTATTGCATAATAAAACCTTGTCAAAGAAAATATGATAAAAGCAACAAAGACAAAGATACTAATCTGAAAGAATCATTTAATAAAACTTTTTCCCCAGATGAAAATTGTATAAAACAAAATCATCATCTTAAATATTCATGGGGAAAAAAAACCCCCAAAAAAACCAAAAAACCCACCAGAGTTTATATAATAAATACAAATGCCTGTATTTCACTCTCTCACACTTTTTCAACTTTACTTCTAGAGGCTATAGCCCAACATATACCATTTTGGAATCAGGTTGACTTTGTGAGCTAATTAAAAACAATCCAGACTTGCAATCCTGAATTTTGGATCCCCAAGTTTTCATTACTGCGATTGTCTTATGTGATTTTTTTGCAACAATTTTTTTTTGTACAATAACAATTTTTATAACTTGGAAATAAAATTGGGAATAATAAAAATTGTGAAATCCAGCAAAAGTCACCCATGAAATAAAAATAATTGTTTGTATGGAAAGTAAGGACCAACGTACATCAAATCATCTTTAAATTAAGTGGTGGCAGAAGAATTATCTTTGAACTTTTAAAAGGTAAGCTTAAATATTAATGCAATACTTAAATGCAGCAATCAATTTCAAGTTCTTCTGTAGTTTATTGTTGCCTATTGCATCTACTCTCCCCTACTTATTGTGAAGAAGACCCAATCAAGAACCCTCCGTAAGAGTTAGCCTTAAATGCTGCCTAATAGGGTGGCTTTTAAGCTAGTTTATTATATATTTTTTATCCTTAATGATACTTGATAATAATGAGACTGTAGAAGCAAGTTAAATCTGCAGTTTTTTTTTTGTTTTCTTTTGTATATTTGTAGTCTTGGCTGTACTAAGTTCAGTGAATATAAACAGCTTGAAGCTTGTAATATTTATTGCATTTCAAGTAAATATAGATACTTGAAGGTCATATATCAATAACTGCAGAAATATGAATAGACACTTTTACATGGGGTGTCACGTTTTTCAGTTATAGCAAATGAGAAACTTCACTATGGAGATCAGGTATAAATAAATAAATAAAAGACAGCTCATAAATATTAAGTAATTACAGAAGTTAGTAATGACCAAGAAAATAGATGCCATTATGGATTTGGACCCTGTTTGATAAAAGGATTTTCAAATTTCTTTACAGACATTGCTTGGGTAGGTAACATCCGCATGGAAGGATATCTTGTTGAAATATTTTTTTTTTGTTAGCTATCATGGCATACCAGTAACGAGACCTTTAATCTTTTCTGAGATAATTAATGCAAAGCAAATGCCATCAGTTTTAACTGTAATTCAAATAAAGCATTGTTCATGCTGATAACTACAACATAATCATTTCCCCTTTTGAAGGTCACAAACCAAAATAAGGTTGAAGCCTCATGAATACACTGACCAAAACAACAACGTTATCCCAAGTTTGGATAATTAATGAAGCAAGGGACAAAATGATTTGTCAACATGTTTTTATTTATATTTCTTTAAAAATCTCATGCATGTGCACACGTACACACACAAAAGGGGTGATTTTATAAACAGTGGCTGCTGCTGCTGCAATGCTCTTCTACTTGAATCGACCTCTCCTAGATACTGACGTCTTTCGCATAGTAAAAGTGTTAAAATTTCCCTTCTGCTCTGCTGTGTGATGATAGCTCGGGTGTAGAATCTCTGACTGATGCCAAATCGGTTGGGTTTCGATCCCGGCTTGAAGCAATCAGATGTCTAGCCACACTGACAAGCTGTGATACAACGAAACAGTCTGTCTGTGGATGACTATATATATATATATATATATATATATATATATATATATAATAAATAAGCCTTATATTAATATAAATTATTGTCATTATACATTGAGCACTATTTTATTAGCACACTCAATATTATATATGTGTGTGTGTGTGTGTGTGTGTGTTAGCAGTAATAGAATAATTTACTTGGGTTTTATATATGAATCCCAACTCAGAGTGTCATGAATACAATCTTTGGTGAATTTGTAAGTGAATTAATTTTATTATGGTATCCTCTGGTGATTTTTATCGATTCAAGTGATAAAAATTGTCTGAGGATACCGCAAGGTTGAAACCAAGGTAGTAGAATCAACTGATCTCTTTATTTTTAAAGGATATATATATATATATATATATATATATATATATATATATATATATATATGTGTGAGAGAGAGATATGTATAGGAGGGAAAGAGAGAGTGTAATGAAGTTCTCATCCTGACAAAGAAGCCCTTGAAGAAAATAAACATCTGATGTTTGGTTTGATTTTTGAAAGTAGGGCAAGCAAAGAACTTTTCAGCACCCTCTCTCATATCATAAAGAGATATGGAAATGTGAGTATGTATTTGTGTAATATGAGAGAGAAAACAATAGGTATAGAAATATATTTGCATGTATATAAAAGGCTTATGTACTCTGTGTATGTGTGTGTGTGTGTGTGTATATATATATATATATATATATATATAAAACGTGTGTGTGTATTTATTTTTTTTTTAATGATTTATATGTTGAGCGACTTTTAAAAACATTACAAATATTCACTTAAGAAAATTTTCAAAGTAATCATGATCAATTGTTTCAAATTCTTTAAATCCCAGACAGAAAATGACCTTTTATATTTGTGTAAAGGTCTATCTCATGTAAAAGCCAAACTCCTAATTTTAGCAAAGATTTTTATAGTTTGCCTTCAATATAAGTTTAGCATGTCTGTCCTGGTGTCTCACAAGAGATGTAAGCTATCAGTATTCATTTTGTGTGTGTGTGTGTGTGTGTGTGTGTGTGTGTGTACCTTGAAGTTTAAAGAGTACCAAGTCATGAAAATGACTATTATACAAGAAGCTAAACTTATAACAATTGAAATCTGTCCAGATTTGAGGTTTGGAAATTATAGTAAACTAACCTAAATAACATGTTATATTAGGTATTATTGTCAAGAATTGAGATTAGTGCACACTCTCAATGCATTTTCTTCTTAGTGAATCCATTTCTCTCCTAATTACAGTGGCATTTATTAAATCAAAATTGTGTTCAGATGTATTAAGAGTAAACCACCTCTGCATTTGAAATGCTGTTACCTAACATATCTCTGCAATGCTGGTATAGTAGTTTTTTGAGGTTTTGGGATGTTTTGCTGATGTACACTATATTTTGTATATTCATGCTTCTGTTCTGTTATTTCCATAGAGGAGTCTCTTCACATAACAACAAGTCACACTGAGATGTGTGCACGTCACAATCATTATCTATTATATTTGGATTATTGCCATTTAATTTTTAGATTTCTGTCTCTGTTTCATTGTTGTTGTAATTCCATTTTGTGCTGATTGCATTTTTTTTTATTGTTTTCAATGTGGTGTTGATGAATTTTTGATGAAAATTGGATAAGTTGTTTTTGATATTAGCTGTTATAGAGTTTGGTAGACAGAATTATGAGCCCATTTTTTAGGGGGGGATTCTTATTATCTGTAGATTTTTCTATTTTTCTTCAGTAAATTTTGTAAGCTTTGCATTTAGCATTATACAAGAAATTATTTAGGTATTGGAAGAGTTTGAAAGTGTTTTCAATGTATTTTTCTTTGTCAGACAGGAATCGGAGGTCAAAATTTATTGACAAAAATAAAATTCTTTTGAAGAGTTTGGGAAATGGGTATAGCTGAGAACTTTTCAACATCTGAAATATGCTAACTCGATTTTTACCAATATCTCTTTCTCTATTTCTTAGTATTTTATTGTCTTCCCATGATTCACAGCTGGACACACAACTTTCTCTCTGATTGGCTATGTAGTTGTTTAAACTTTTTTTTTATCTGACACAAGGTTACCAATGTTTGTTAATCTAAGAAGAACAAATCCCAAACACCAATAAGATTAGCATGCTAACCATTCTTTCACCATGAATCTGATGTATTATTTTTTGCTTTCTCTGCACTTTCTCGTATCACTGCTGAGTTAACAGTTGTTTTCTAGATAAAAGGTCAACTGTCAAATGGTCACAGAATTTTTCAACCAAGTTTTTTGTTTTTATAATCCATCAATTGTATAGCATTATTTTTTGTTTGTTTTAGTATTTATTATATTGATATAACAATAACCTCTCTCTGGTTTCTGAGAAATATTTCTATAGACAGGCAGCAGAAACAACTAAAACTAAGGAATTTTTCTTCAAGAGTTTCTTTTGCTGGGTGAGTGAATATGAACCCATAATTGTAAAATAGAACAAAATGGTAAAGCTTTTATGAAATTGAAGAATTGTTTTTTTTTTTTTTGTGTGTTACAGATAATGTCAATTTTTGCTAAAGTCTATTTATCTTCCTGAATTTAACAAGTTCATGTCCATTAAAACATTTTGATACAAGGGGAAAAAAGGAGTTAAGTTTAGAGTTTAAAAGGAAGAAAGAGTGAGGCAGGAATACTTCAGCAACTGAAATTTGCCTCTAAAATTCCCTTGTCACCTTTAGGCAAACATAGGAATACTTTACAAAGTGAAATTATTTTGTCATGTATATTTCTTTTGGACATGGTATAATGGTTGAAATATTCACAACTTCAAGGTTTGTAATTATTTAAGCTAATGTTTATTGTTTTGTAATGCCCAAAACATGTCACACTGTTTTTGCTTTCATATTTAAGAGTGAAGACCAAATATATCTTATTTATAGCATACACAACCCTTAATTATGTTCAAACTTAGTAGGTACCAAAGATATTACATTTTGTAGCAATGATCACTTACTTTTTTTTAGACATCTGTAAAATATATTTCAGCAATTTAATTATCTTTAAAGTTTTAATTTTCGTTTTAATTGTAAGAAAATAAAGGTAGTTGTAAAAATAAAAAGCACTTTTGCAGACTTTAATGTCAATTTTCGTTATGCCTAAATTAACTTCAACCTCACCAGAATTGATGTCAGAAAATTAAATTAAATTTTTTTCTGAAAAATGTAGCAATTATAGAAATGTAGAATTTAATGAAAACTAGTTAACTTAATGATTACTTTATTTTGAAAAAATATTACCTTACTTAAAATATATTGAAAAATACATTTCTTAACAGCTGTCATTAAGTTCAACGGTCAAGTGGTTTTTGAATCAGTTTTATCAATAAATTAAATTTTCCTTGAGTTTCTCATATGTAATATAGATGACCAAAAATAACAAAACCTGATCAATCATATAATAGGCAAAACTAAGAATTTTCTTTTAAAATGGTTTACTTACTGCTATAAAAATATACCAGTATCAATAGATTCATAAGAGCATTTACTTATAAAATCTGATGTTCTGATGATTAAGTTGAAAAAGATGATAATGTAGCAGTTTTGATGTTAAGTTTCTAATCATGGAATATTTTTTAAATAACCTTAAACATATGAGATTATGTAAAAAACACAAAAAACTTTAAAATAACAAAACAAATATATCAATAAAAATAATTACTTATTCTTTAATCCATAAAGCAAATATAGTTTCCCTTTTCAAATATGACCTACTGCTGCCTTTGTTAAATGCTGTATATGTACAAAACGTTGTTTCAATGGAGAACGGTTATATTAGCTTCAACATTTAGTGACACACAGTTTAGGATTTACTTAGACACTTATCAAATAGAGACAACTTTCAATCAGGTTGTTCAGTAATCACTGTGGATAGAGTATTGAACAGCAGGTCATGAAATCTGTGGAGCAGTCCCAGATTTGGTGTTTTAAATCTTTAAGGTGAACTTGTCACTTCTCATTTTGTGTATTTAGCATACTAAATCTCCAAATTATCCAAAGAATAATCTTTCAAACTCTATTAACCTGGACAGTGCTTCACAAATTAGATTTTTTTATATGAGAGAATTTTGAAATGTTTTCAATCTTACCCAATTTCCTAAATTTTTTTTTTTTTTTTTATTTTGGAAAGATCTTCTTGGGGTTGAAATGAGAAACTTTTCAGCACCCCACCTCTCTCTTATTATAAACAAGCACATACAAAATAATCACTTCAAGCAAACAAACAAAAAAAAAAAATCTATGGTCACTTGGTCAGTTATTTTGGGATGTGACCCAGGCTCAAGAACTTTCAGTATTGTATACAGTACATTACATTACATAAGAAAAACAGGAAAAACAAAATCTAAAGCTTTTATTCAGACTTAACATATTATTCAACTGCTAACATGAAGACAGATGTTTTTGAAGAAGAAATATTGTAGCCAGAAGCAATGATTTCAGTGTTGTGCAAATTGATATTGATAAAGTGCAGGCTTGCTAATGCTTTCTATTTAAGCTTACACAATGAACAGCACAATTCTACATCTTTCTAATATAACTGTGCATCCAAGTTTCTTAATTCCTCAGTCATTTTCAAAGAAAGATCTCATTCAACAAAGACAGCATTTTATTCTTAAATAAATCACCACTGTTGCTGTCCATAGATATATAAAGATAATTACCAGCAACTTATTTTACTACAGTTAATTTTTGTTATTATTGGTTTTATCGCTTATTATTAATTAAATAAAGTACCTGTTAGGAATATGACATTACACCTGCGATTTATGATGGCTATCAGAAATAATAAATAAATTAATAAATATTAACTCGATTGTGACATGAGAGTTATCTCCCTTAGTTTTACTTCATCTTCCCCCTCCTGATCATAGATGAGATGTTAACAGCTCAATCGATCTACAAACTACCAGCACATAAAAACGACCTTGGAAACACATACATACATTATAATTAATTATTACTTGATTACGCGCGTGTATATATATCAATAGAAAAAGTGATATGCGAAGAAAAGAGACCGTGAATAATATGTTGGTGTACACGCGCGCGTGCTAGAAAGCATGCAGACACACAAGACTACAAAAAGAAAGCACTTACACAGCAAGACATATGTGCTTTCCTTTTCCTCAATTCTTATTCATAGATATACATATATGTACCACTTGAAAAGAATAATAAAAAAGAACCAATGTTACAACACAACGTACTGACTGCTACACAATCGATCTTGCCTCGGCACAGGCATTTTTTCCCATTAAAATAACCTGCAGTTATACACAGATACGTGTTTCTACCAGGTGGCAAGGAGAAAGCCTACATCAGACAACCAACTAGCAAAATGCGGGGAGGGGGAGAAAAAGAAAGCGGTTATTGGGCAGGTATACACAGACAGATGTATGTGTATACAGTTTTTTTTTTATTTTAGGGATGGTAAATTGCCGTTTTTCGAGAATTCTCTAAATAGACAGACATCTCATGTAAAATTTATTTCAAATAACTCAAATTGTCATTGCAAAATTTGCAAGAAGATTAGATGGGGGGGGGGCAAAACAACGCATGTGTCTGCGTGCGAACTCACTCATTCACACCATATGATCTCGTCTTTAAAATGAACATAAAAAAAAAAAAACACCATTATCTTTATATTGTCAATACTTTTAGAATCCAAATACTAAATTCCCCAAGAAAGCCAAGACGATACATGATTTTTTTAAAAAGTCTTTTCTTATTAAATTTCTTTTTTTTTTCCCCCATCATCAGAAATTATAATGCAAAAGCAAAAATCATTAATTAACCGCTACACTCAACAAATACCATGTATTGTAAGGAATAGGAGTGCAGATACAAGTCAATAATTAGAGATGTTCCAATTTTCCCTCATGAATATTGTTCTATAAGCATAAAAAAAGAACAGAAAAGAAAACAGACACACACACAGCCAGCTGTAGAATATAAACCCTTGTCAAGATATTGAAATATCAATCAGAAAGTATCATATTTATTGGAAATAAGATCAATAACATCTCAAATTTCAACACTGTATTTGTCATCAAAGAAATACTGTAACTGATTTCCAAGCTGGCCTTATTAAAACTGCAATAGGTTTTCTTTCATAACGTATCAGATCATTTAACAAAATTCCATAAACATTAAAATCTTTTGGAAGCGGGGGACTAAAAAACGGAACTAAAAAGCAATTTTCTTAATTTCATTCTCTAATGCATTTCAAAAGTGAAATAAATATTTCAGTTTGTCAATCATTATCTATCATCAAAAGTAAACCTATCTTTGTAAAATTTGTTCTTAAAAATGCAAATATTTTGTTAAGCATTCTAGCAGGTTAAAATTGTTTCATAAATACAATTAAATCTGTAAACATCATAAAGGGTTAAATTTCCTATTTGTGTTAAAATGACTAAATTACCCGAACCTCTGAGTAACTTTTCTTTTTTTTTAATATCCAATTCTATTCTTTATATTAATCTATTCAATTTAGTTATCTGCATTTTTTAATAGCTTTACTCAACTAAACAAAATTCAAAAAAATGAAGATAAATTCATTACTGATAATCTCATCATTTTTTTTTTGTTTTTACATTACATATTTGCTGAACTCACTCTAGTGTATTGTATTTGGTAATCCTTTAGTGCCATCTCTTAATCTTAGTGGCACCTCAAAGAATCAAGTGTTAAAGAGAAAGTTGTAGGTTATTGTTTTATATGAAATGGTAACAAAAGTTAAAGAAAAAATAAAATGGATTTAACAGATGTACCTTGGAAAATTGAAGCTGTAATCAAAACAGACATAAGGATACCAGTATAAATCCATGGAACTTACTCATAAGAATTTTTTCAGACTTTTGTGTTTTTGATATTGTTAACACATTTCAGTGAATTTATTTTATATTGTGTTGAGACACACACAAAAGGTTTTCTCAATATAATTTGTTGAAGCTCAAAGTTTTTGTTTGCACAAAAAAAACAAAAAAACATTTATGGTAGGACGAAAGTGCTACAACATTTTATTACTTTATAAACACTAAAAACATTTTTTTTAAATGAATTAAATATATAAAAAATTCATACTTCAAAATTATTCCTAAGGCTGTTTAATATTAATTAAAAGAGAAAAGAATTCAAATAAAATATGATAGAAAGAGAGAAACGTATTAAACGAGCTGCTGAAATTGGCTTTATCAAATGAAGAAAATGAACACAGCTGGCCATGAAACCAAAATGGCTTTGTCTTGTCAAAAAGCCATTCTACACAAATATATTACAGATAAAAATACATTATTATGTAATAGCAGTACTCAGTAGAGTTGAACAACTTGTAATGGCCAGACTGTGCACACATATTTCTGATCCCACCATTAAGTGTCTCTTCTTTCATTTTACAGACAGACATGCATGTCTTGGAGAAATATCCAATACTTATTTGCTTTCAGACAGCAGATGGGGACCAACACACTAATTAGAATCATTATCAGGACTCCATAGCAAGCACTGTTACCTATAATTCCATTACTATATAATTGTTCTGGTGGGTAGAAAGAGGCTTCAAATGCAACAGCTGATTTAGGTTTTTTGTGTTGTAGGACTGATTGAACAGATACTAGGTAACATACCACATGCTTAAACTTAGAAGGCATTTCATTTTGTTGTTAATAACCTCTTCTAAAGATTATTTTACAACTCATTGAACAAAAATCAGCTGTTTTCAGTTGTATATTTTTAATTTAGTTGTTCTACCTTGAAGCGACATAAAAAGAATGATGTTACTTATTTGAAAGGTAATTCTCACAAAGTAATGACTGTTAAATTAGTTAAAAATTTACAATACCAGAAAAAATATTAATCCATATTTATAATTTTGAATATAGATTCATTTTTAAGGATAAGAGTTCAGTTATATGTGTGTATGTGTGTGTATATATATATATATATATGTATATAAATAAAAAGAAAGAACAGTAAGATATAAAATCTGGTGTTCTTATAGATATTTTTATTTTTACAAAATAGTGCTCAATGTAAATTTACAGAGCATTAATATTATAAATTAATTGATTTAAAATATGTTTTTTTTCGCTACACAGTTCCAACCATGTTTCAAAAATAGAAGCTAAAAACCCCGAATTTAATTTTGCAATTAAATTAAAAGCATTATACACACACACACAGCTTAATTTATTAAAACCAACAGTCAGACTACCTGCACATATCATTTGATTATAGTGGTGAAGGCTTCTGCAGAACCATCCACACGTTTTGGGAGAGCTGAATACAGAAAACTGGTGCACAGTATTCCACAAGGTCCCCAATGATCCTCCACAGGTTTTGAATTTTGACCTGTCCTTCTCCTAGACCATTTGCCACCCAAGCCAATAAGTCTCAGTCTGTATTTACCCATAGCTTGGTGGGGGGAAGAGAGAGAGAGAGATGAATTCATACTCCTCCTTTTGCAAGGGTGATTAGCGCATAAGTGAATGTAATGAACTCAACTACAATTCAAATTTGGCACTGATTCCTCAATCCGAGCTGTTACCCCTTACTCCACTGTATCTTCATATAATATTAGTTTTACTTCACAAGATATAGTCTTTAATAAAAATCCCTTTAAGTTCTAAGAAGAATCTGCATAAACTTTAAGGCTTTGTTATAAATATGTTCAGCAGTTATGACTTTGAAAAAAAAAAAAAAAAAACTCTGAATACACTTTAGTTAGAATAAGTGCTTCTATAACAGAATAATGTTGTCATTTACTAATTCTAACACTGAAGATGGAAAAAAATTTCTACGTATTTTTTGAAGAAAAATATAGTACAAATACAAAAAAAGGAAAATTTTTTTAAAATAATGTGCAAAAAAAAAAAAAATAAAAAAAAATAAAAAATCAATCAATCAAACATTGTGTCTGAAATTTCTCTCTAAACAAAGCAATCTAGTTAAAAAAGCAAGTTACTAATGGAGAATGATAGTAACCAAATGAAGATATTACTTGAGAATATTCTCAGGAAGAAGATAGTCAACATACTCAAAATATCCAAAATCAAGTGTAAAATATTTTCTGTAGCAATTTCATTATTTTAGTTGCTTTAATGTATGGCTACTATGTGAAATTTACTTACACATTGAAAATATTCCATTTTTAAAAAAAGTTAGTAGATAATGAAAAGTAGATACAACAATGTGCAAAGCAAGAGATCATGGAGAACAGAAAAAACACCAACAGTCAGTGTTCATTCAAAGAAAATTATGTTTATGAGATAAGAAGTTCTATGATTCCTTTCTGATGAAACAATTAATTTGAAAAAAATTCCTTTTATATGTCATGTAATTTCAGGACATAAACAATCATGGTACTCCACATTTTCCTGTTTCTTGTTATAAAAAAAAAAAAAAAAAAAAAAAAGAAAAAGATTAAAAAATTCAGTTGTCTCTTAGATTACAGTTCGGTGGTCTTTTCTTCATTTCTAACAAAGTTTTTCTGTCTTTTAATACTCTGCTTATCTTTTGAAATGCATCTTTGGCCATCCCAATGCATTTTCAGATCTCAGTGTTGCACTTTCTGTCCTCAGAACACTTCCCAGATATTTAAATTTTTGTACTTATTTGATTTTAGTGTACCCAGTTTGTAATTTGCATTTTGGGTTTGTCCCTTTGTTGATGACCATGCATTTTCTCTTCTTGTAATTTATATTTAGTCTTATCTTTTTACTTTCCTTCACTACTTTTTGTAGTTTCTTTTCTCTGTCTACACTACCTAAATAGTTAAATATTAGCAATTTGCAGCTGTTTGATTTTGATTTGCCTGCTATATAACTTTCAAATTTGCCCTTATCTGATAACCATGCATTCTATCTTCTTACAGCTAATGATCAGTTCTTCCTTTGAGTCAAACCAAAAGTAGAAGCCAATAACACAAAACCAAATGTGTTATTTAATGATCAGACAAGAACTGTTACAAGTTTTCATCTGGTATTTACAGAATTTGCTTAATAAGTTCTCCCTCCACCCCTATTTTGTGAAAGATTGCAAAAGCACCAAGAAGAATCTTTTGCCATGAATGATAAAGTTCCGAGTATGGAATTATGTGGTTGCCTGAAAAATTATATAAAATATGAGAAAATGAAAATGGTAAATATGTTGTCAAATCAAGTCAAAAAATTCTTTTATCATTACTTATAGTGAACTCAACAAACTTAGTCGCTCAAGCAATATGTAAGTATTACAAAAAGCAATATGTAAGTATCACAA
Organism: Acanthosepion pharaonis; assembly: GCA_903632075.3. Lineage (NCBI taxonomy): Eukaryota > Metazoa > Mollusca > Cephalopoda > Sepiida > Sepiidae > Acanthosepion > Acanthosepion pharaonis. Next base: position 796,728 of record CAHIKZ030000389.1, read on the forward strand.
AATAAATACTTTCTAGATACATAATAATTAGGAAAAAAATAAATTCATTCACTTTCTCACAATTTATAACTTTTGGATTTTCTTTGATAAATTTTCTCCAATTAATCCTACCAAAGTCTATATTGCTTAATTCCATTTCATTTTTTAGACAGAATGCTCAAGTATTTAGTGGTCAGGATGGAATAGTTTTTTTGAAAGTCCATTGCTATTAAATCTTGAACTGATTTTTTTTATTTGAAGCCTAACTTGGTCCTGTGCTTATTTTAAAAGTAGTCCTAAAATGTTACAAGTCGCACAATTTATATGCTCAACTGAATTCAGACTAACACATATTGCACATAAAGAAAAGAAAATAAAGGAATATCAATGCATGAATCAGAGCTTCAGTTTAGATGTTGAGTATAGTATAGTATAGTATATGAACTCTGTCAAAAATATTAAATATATATGAATTGAGAAATATTGCTGTGTGTGTGTGTTTATGTAAATTTTTTTTTACACTGTTATTTCAGTCAAACATCTAAAAGATAAACAAATTGATCAAGTTGGTCAATTATCTAAAAACATTTGATTCAGTCAATTTGTCATTTTGAATTCTTATGTCAACCATTGTTCTTTCAGATTTTGAAATGGTGTGGAGAAGAAAAATTTTATTTTCTTAAAAGTCCCAAGGTTGTGGAATTGAACAAAAGTATTTGACATTGAAAATGGAAAACAAATTGTCATTTAGATCAATGAATAGCTATGTGGTTATGATGAAAGTTATAAAAAATAAAATAAAAATATTTGCAGAGGAGATGAAAAACATTACCAGCAGTAAAGGTGGCCAGGGAACAAACCAACCAAAATACAGTGATCAAAACAACAAAGGCAAGGATAATTGTCTGACTTATGTTAATAATTTACCTGTTTATTCTTTGACTGTCTTAATTATTCATTGCTTTTTATTAAATTAAACTTGTATACATGGTAAATTATAGTGAACAGAACATGCACAGTATCACCCTCACTATTGTTACTCCTTTCACATAATATGGCAGTCAAGGTAACTGATAATTCTAGAGAACCCAGAAAATCATCATGCTTTACTGAAAAGAATTAGTATTTAAAAATTAAAAAATGTTTGCAACCAAAATCTAAATTTCAGACACTTTTATATCCACTATATATTTTAATCATTTCACCCCAAACAAGGCAATAAAACCACTAAAACACTAGGGGTTACCAAGTGTAAGAAAATATGACAAAAAGAAAACACTATTAAGGAGAGAGAACAAAAAAAGATATTACGTATTTTCATCTAAGAGCATACACTTGATAAAAGTATAATAAACCTGTGGAGAATATTCAGGTATACAAAAATTCTAATAATGAAAAAAAAGAAAGAAAAGAAAAGTATTTATTTTTCAGCATAATTCAATGCTGATCAAAAATGTGAATATATCAGATCAAAATTCAGTTTTTTATTAGAAAGATATTGATTTATCCACAGATAAAAACAGCTTAAATATACACAAAAATCCTCCAAAACAAGGAAGTAGATATGTTGAACCTAAATAGTTACAAATCTTGACAAAAAACACACAGTCTAAAATATGAATTATCACTATCTATACTGTATATTATTAAAAAATATATATATATATATATATATATAAAAACACTTCCCAGTTTCCAAAGCATAGTTATGTTAAACCTAAATACTTTTATTGATCTATGCATTTTTGTAAATGAGGTCAATATAAAACCAGAGAGGTTTCAAGAAAAACAGCTACTGTTTTCAAGTGTGATGCTTCAGTTAAATATGTACACACGTACACACACACACACACACACACACACACACACACACAGTTCCTGAAAATGTTTTAATTGTGGCTGGGGAATCTTTTCAAAAATTGTGTTTATCTTTTCATGTTTGTTGTATGTAGAATTTAACACAGCATGAATTTCAGGCTTAAGTACCATTCATAGAATGTTCCCAAAATAATGCTTTCTATTTAATACCATGGAAACTATAATAAATATATGTGGAGAAGAATAATGATGTGTAACAGAGAAAGTTTTAAGCCAATACTATTTTTTCAGTCACAGCTATTAGTTATTCATAGTCACCATTAATGAACAGAAGCTTTTATACCAGACTTACCAAAATCTATACCAGCAGATAAGCCCTACACATTTTGTCACTACTTCTGAAATATTATCCACTGCTTAACTGTGTTCACATCCATGGTTTCGTCTCTATAAACATTTACCAAGTTTTGATGAATATCTACAGATGCAGTATTTTTGTTGTTGTTGCCCAGAGTAATACTGCTTTGGTTACTTTTTCATGCTAAATGCCATTTTGCTAGACTGACACTTTTATCAAGGCCAAAAAAAAAAAAAAAAAAAAAAAAAAATTTATGGGTTATTAGGAAGAATGTCCAATCTCTACTGTCATGCCATCCACCTGGTGCCACAGGCCAATAATAAAATAGGAAGCATTATTTTGGGAAGCTCAATTCAACAAAAAATATTTTCAAGAAGAATTCTAACTGAAATTATTTGATAGTTCTTGAGATGATGAAGGAAAATATTGAAAAATTCTCACCTTCTGCATAACTTTATGGCTAATAAAGTAGCACAAATGGTAGTGATTGTTTTAAAATAAGTTCAATTTTGTTTTTCAAGCTTATATGAGTTTATATACTATTAAATTTTTATTTCTTCCCGATCCTCATCACTAAAATGTGGAAAAGACCATTTTTTAAAAAATTTATATTGACCTATTAACTTTTCTTGGATTAGATAGAATTTTGAAAAGCCATCACATAAAGCATTAAACTATGAAAAAAAGAAAGAAAAAAAAAGTTAATCCTCAAATAACCAAACTACCAATAAACAGTGTACTTAAAATTATAACAAATTCATTAATTGAACTGACATAAAATACAACTAGTAAGCCACAGCTGTACTTCAAAGATGACTTATCCTTTTTTTGTACATCAACAGTTAAGCAGACCAATTTATGACATTTAGTAGAACATCAGATGTAAAGTGAAGATAAAGAGTGAGCCTAACAGCATGAAGAAATGTAATTGATGAACCAAAATAAAATTTTTGCCAAAGTAGTTTGTATCAACTTCATTGTGATGCACTTGGCAAAGGCATGAACTGATTTCTGCCTCTAAGCTGGTAAAATAATTCAACCGGTTACATGTTAATTTGGGAGAAAATAGGCACAACCACAAGAAATTCGATCAAAGTCCCAGCATTATACTCTGATCATCTACTAATGTCATAATTTGATTTTCAATGATAGGATGGTTTGTGTGTGTGTGCACACACACACACACACACACTAGGTGGGAGAAAAGTTCTCAGTATGACCAACTTCAGACAAATCTAAACAAAATAACATTTTTGAAGGGTTTCTTCTTTCTTTTCTGTGTCTCCTCATAAATGCCTCTTTGCCTTCAGTATTCAGTGATAAATCCTTAAAAGACTACTTTTGATTAGAGAATGCTAGTGTAAGATGGATTTCGGTTGTATTTTCGGTCATTATGTAATAAGTTCCTTCTATTTCTCTTCCTCCTCCCCACCACCACATTTTTTTTTGTGGGTAACACTTTTCAAATGAGTGTACAAACACTAAAGCATCTTCTTTCATGAGTACTATATACCTCCTTATACACCCACATAAAATATGAGGAGGTGTTGCTGAAAAACACTTTATTGGACCAAGAGCCTATCTGCCAAATTTTCATTTTTGGTAATGGTCATATTTTGGGAAGTGGTTCTGGCTAAGACTGTTTAAGCACTCCTTAATATGTGTGCATAATAATAAAAAGGCTCAAACAGTAATATTCCATGGTTATAATTTATTACATTGGCATCGTAATCACAATCCAATTCATATATATATATATATATATATATATATATATATATATATATTTTATATTTCAGATTTTTTGAATTTGTAAGTTTGAAGAATTGGATTGTGATTACGATTCCAATGTAATAAATTATAACCATGGAATATTAGTGTTTGAGCTTTTTTATTATATTCTTACTCTGTCCTGAACACTAAGTTCTACCTGGATTCTATCCACTTGGAAATATATATATATATAATGTGTGTGTGTATATTGACCACTAATATTATATATATATATATATATATATATATATATATATATTCAATGAAACATGTTTGAATATAATATAGTTATATTATGTCTATTTTTATAATAATCCTTTTATTTCATCTTAACATCAAGAAACTGATTAGAGAACTAGAAAGGATTATTATAAAAATAAATAGACATAATATGTCTATATTATTCAATGAAATATTTTTGAATGAAGATATGCTGCCTATATTCACACACATGAGTGTTTAAACGTTTTTCCTAATGGTGATATACTGACCACACATCTTCACTGCGTAAAAGAGCACCATTTTACCAAGGAATATTCAGGCAATTCCAATAGTTTGTTGTAGTCACTACGAAATTCAGCTTCACAAAGATCTTGTTTTTATATAGGCAACATAGGAGGGTATTTTATGAGTACGACATTTAGTTGGGGGTAATTCCTGCAAAAACTTTATATTATTTTGCACAATAAGAATTTAATAAGGCACACCTATTTGAGTTATGTTATAAAAATTCTTTACACATTTGATATCAAAATATGCTCACAATACACTGTGAATAAAATAAAAAGCTGTTTTGTTTCCCAAAATATCTGACCTGGGATATCAACAAATGTGCATTTGAAAGCTCAAAAGTTTTGGCATTGCAGTCTAGATGAACACCCATGGTTAATCTTGTAATGATGCTGTAACTTTGAAAAGAATTAACACAATGGCTTTGTTCATAAAAGTGAATAAGTTTCAAGATTTGTTCCCCAGTGTATCACAATTCTGGAAGATAACAATTTGTAAATATATACGTGGATCGTTGGGAAAACCTGTAACTACACACAATCTAAAAACAAGAAGTCAATCTTGCACACATAAAAAAAAAAAAAAATTATTGTTAGTTTACCAAATAGAAGGCTCAAGAGCCCCTCCTAGTAGAGGATTACTGAGATTTTTGTAAGGAAGCAGAGGAGGAGGAAGTAAAAAATGCATATTATGTGGATGTGTAGGATAGATATCAGCTGACCCTAGACTTAAAAAGAACCAAGATTGTAGTTGTCAGGGAAGCATCCCCTCAGGAGTTTGTTGCACAACGTATCAATTCTGGGGAAGAAGCTGTCTGAGTGAAAGGTATACAAAGGAAATGGGGGATGGTTTGCCACCATGAATATAGAATGGCAGGTCCTATCTAGTTAAGATGGAACTAATGAAAGTAAGTCATTTGAACATTTGCCATAGTAGTAATAGTGAGTGACTAGCAATGTTTCATCTCTGAGATAAAGTCTTGCAGGGTGGAGAATAAATCATTACCCACAAGGCCGTGTTAGTAATTTTGAATTCTGTCATGGTTAGTCAGTGAAGACTGGACAACACCAACCCACATATGGCAACAATACTCCATTTTTAGTTTGATCTGATTCTTGTAAAGATAGAACACAGCAGTGAAATTTATATAAGTACATCAATCCATTGAATCCAGTTTAAATTGTCAAGAGTGAACACGATAGTCAAATTTAGCTCCAAATCAGACAACATACTTTAAGTAACTGATCCACCCTTTGCATGCATATACATCTTACAAAAAAGAAAAGTTTTTATTTGGTACATTTCCGTTTTCAACGGTAAAATAAAAGGATTCCCATTTTGTTTTCTGAAAAGATTTGCTCCGTAGAAAGATTTTTTTTTCTTTTTTAACGCCAATTGCCGAAACATTTGGACATTTCTTTTTCCTCTTGACAAAGTCCGAGCCCATGTAAATGCAGTCTTTTCTTTAAATCGGTGTAACAATCTTTCTACTCTTCTATTTGACATTGCTAAACTTGGTAAATGTTAAAAACGTAATAATAGTTTGTAAAGTTGTTTTTTGTTTGTTTTTTTTTTTTTCAAGGTCCAAATTTGTAGACTTGTTTCGCTTTCTATTGAGTTGAGATTCACTGTTTTTTTTTCTCTCGACAATAGACTCACGCCTCCCTAACCGAAATCCAGGAAGAAGAAAAAAGAAAGAAAAATGAATAAAAACAATGTGTGAACTTGATTGGGGTTTATAAATAACATGGCTCCTTTCTCTCTGCAAAAGCGGTCAGTGGGCTACACGCTGCAATAATGCAACCACACAACAGTTGGGGGGGGGGGGCTGACAGAAGAAGAGAGTTTGGTGGAGAGTGAAGCGCAAAAAGAAACAAAGATAACAACTGCAACACTTAGTAAATAATAGTCGTCGTTGTAGTAGTACTTTACTTACTACTGACAGTTATTGCATCACCTACACACTTCAAACATTTTTACACTAACTTATCACTACACCAACAATCATTAACTAAGTGAACAAAAAAGTCGTAAAATATGTTTTGAAACGAGAGTAAAAAGGAAAAGAAGTTGCCTTTTTTACTTTATATATATATATATATATAAACACTCCTCAAGTCGAGGTCATTGTATGTGCTTAATCGGAATTTTCATATTGTTCAAAGAAAAATAAATGTCAACAATTCTGCACTGTCTTATGATGCAAGATGTTTTTTTTCTTTTTTGCAATACTCGAGTATCTTGGGAAAGCTATAAAAACGACACTTTCTCTTATAGTGCCATGAGAATAGGATAATTACATTTGGAGGTACTTATGGTTGGGGGGGGGTCTATAGGTTTTATTTTTCGTTTTCTGATGAGTACGAAAAACAAGGAGAATAGTGATGGGTCTGAATCTGAAATTTACAATATTTTAAAAAATATCATAAAACATTGACGTCTAAAAGTTAAAAATTCTATAATTATTTTTTAAAAAAGACTATTTAAAAAAAAAAACCTGACGATTTTTTTTCATAAAGATGGTTTAAACAGCGCATCCAAAGCGATTACCGTATGAATAAAAAGTAAAAACTATCTTTTTTATGATCATTCTGCTTTTTATTTCTCTAATCGGCAATGCTACAATAATTCACTGACTTTCCCTTTCCTTTCATACGGTGCAAAAGCAAACCAAATTCGTTTCAATTTTTTTTAACTAACAGCCATTGTATAATTTAATAATTATTTTATTATTACTTTAAAAAAAAATATATTGAAAACCAGCCTCTTTTCTTCTATTTGCAAAATTAAAAAAACAATTCCCGTCAAATACAAACGATACGGTCCAAAGAAATTATCAATCAACATTGTTCTCTAGCTTGCGGGTCTGGATATAAAAAAAATAAATAAATAAAACAAAAAACAACATATTTGTCTTGCTTGACAGATTCATAACAGACTGCAAAATGCTATTTCTTACTTTCTTACTAACTGCAAGACTTGTTTCCTGAACAATATTTACTCTTAAGTTCACCAATTTAGTGACCTTGTACCAGGCTAAAATAGGACGCCTCTCATTGAGCATCAAACTAATCTCACAGATGACTGTGTAGTTACTCCAAGTTCCTATGGCTCAAACAAAAATGATTCGAAGACATAGCCCTGGCATTAAAACAAAAAAAAAATTCTAGCCTAATGACGAATAAATAAAGCATTTGCCCCAAAAATATTAATTTTCCACAATATTAATTACCAAACGCTTCACTATTATGATCTCAATTCCCAAACATTAATAAAGCAAAAACTTCCAGGTCAAAAAAACTCAGCTGATCAGGCTACCGATTTACTGATCCATTCTTAGGCACACACAAACTAACATTCATCATCGCAGTTCACAAGAAAACGATTAACCATAAAAACAAATTTATTATTTATTTCTCGTGTACATTAATATTAATATGGAACTTTTTTTCTATACCTTGCGACAAGAAGGGCATTTAGTCAGAGGGCATTGTAATTTTAATTAAAAAATTGGTTAAGTCTGCAGCGTTATTAAAGTCGGCTTTTATATTCGTAGTTAAATGTAAAAACTTTAAGATTTCATAGATGAGGTCAAGTCCTGCAAGGCTGAGAGGGAGAATTGTACAAATCATCAAAGTTTCTCAGCGGGGAATTTAAAATCGTCCGGAAAAGGGAGGAAAATATCAGACTGTGACAAATGTCAACTTAGGTTTCCCTGTCCACAGAATTAAAACACAAAAAAAAAAAAAAACGAACAAGACATGCTACAAACATAAAAGGTCATTTTTTCCTAAGTAAGTACATATGTACCCGTGCTACTTTATTTTTAGTAAAGATAAGTATGTTGGAAACACTCTCACTTATCCCTTCCAAACCGTGTCAGTAATTGTAAAATGCACACAACGAAATATATCGGCATGCTCGCTAAGCAAACAGGAGGAAAATCCATTGCAGCTAACCACGATTACTCAATAAATTACATAGTTGTCCAGTTGCCTAAAATACAGCTGACCAAAGAAAGGTAATTAAAGATGAAAAGTAGAAGATTCTAAAATTGGTGTATATGCAAAAATAGTGGTTTCTTGCAGACCACGGAACCAATGTATTTTTCTAGTTAGTATCACTAACGAAGCAATTCCTCGCTACCCCCTTTTTATTCACCTGGCAATGAGTATCTGTGCCTGACCGATAAATACTAAAAAGAAAAAAAGAGTAATAAAGTTTTTATTGTAATTTTAAATGGATTTTATTTTTAATTATGTTAAATTTTTATACAAATCATTTTTTTTAACAATTTCACATTTGAAAGACTTCAAAAATTCGCTTTAACATGGAGTTCTGTTTTGGGTTACTTGCCTCATTCACGAGCCATTTTCGCTCGTTCTTTTGAGGAGGCTTTGTATATGAGACGGTGTCAAATTTGACTTGATATATTTTTAAACGTTTTTAGGTAAAAAAAGTTTAAACATTTGGATTAAAAAAAACAAAAAAAAAAAACAATCAACTCAAACCTAGATCTGGTATTAATCGCATTTTTTCATTTTAAAGATCACGGAAGAGAGAATTGAGCATTATCGGATTCTCTATACCTTGCACCAGATGTGCAAAATGTCAGGAACATTGGAAGCTATTTAAAATTCAATAATTTTAGTTTAACATTATTTAGTTACACATTGACTGCGTCAGTAAGCTAGAGTTTTCACCTCGCATGCAATCCATATTAGTTTCCTATTAGCAAAAATAAAAATTGACGCCCGGCATTTCAATTTTGTTCGACTGACAAGAATAGAAAATGACATCAACCAAAGATGGAAGGAAGGAGAACACCGAGGAGGAGAAAACTGCACCCCCCCCCCATCGTTCGTGAGGAGAAACCGAGAAGAACGGAATCTAATAGGAAAGATAAGAAGACACGGACTTTTGCAGCCTTCTTGATTCTTCCAATATGAATTATTGATTTATTTTTTAATAGCTTCCCCACTTTATATATCTATACACCATGCCTCGAAGCCCAATGGAAATGAAAAGAAAATTGATTGGAAAAAATGACTAAAGAAGCAAAAAAAAAAAAAAAAAAAAAAAAGTCCGCTATTAAACATTGCGAATAGAAACTGCGAGAAAATCTGAATGATCCAATCGTGTACAAATCTCGTCATTCATAGAAGTTAAGCGTGTTTCGTCACGTGACTGACTACTTTATCATAAACAGTACTAGAGAACATTTTTAAATACTGCCTTTTTTTTTAGTTTAAGTTTTATTACTTTTTTTTTTACCATTCATCGGATGAAAATTAATATTTGCTGCAAAAAATTAAATTTAATTATATTGACTGTTATTTATATTTTTAATAATTCTTTGGAATATGCAGCAATGAAAATAGCACTTTTAGTTAAAAAAAAACAAAAAAAAAAAACACCATTTCTAGAGGCTGTCTGTAAAAAAATAAAAATGCTATTTCCTGACTTCGAGATACAAAAAGCAAATGTAAAGCGATCGTTTTCTTTCAATGTTTTATCTTTTTTTTTTTTTTTTTTTACAGGGAACAAACCATTTTCTCATCGGAAAAACTGGAACAAGTTACTTGACATGGCATTATTTCAAACAGTGGGTCAAAATTTCAAATATAAAGCAAAGTTTACACGTCTCATTTAAATTAAATGAGACGTGTAAACTTTGCTTTATATTTGAAATTTAATTAACAAAGTCATCTTTAGATTCATAAATATTTCTCGCTCTAACTTTTAAATTAAAACATTTTTTACAAAAGAAAATTCTGCCTGGGTGCTCCTTTTAACTTTTTAATCAATTTGTAGTTAAAAAAAAAATTGGAGTACCGAAAAATCTTGCAGATTGTTAAAAAATAAAATGATACAGAAATTGATGAATTTTATAATTTTTACTTTAACAATACCTTTTTATTGATAGCAGGACATTGATAGTGAGTTTGATCGATCCTCAACGAATGTTTTACTATTTTGTTATCCTTGCTTAATCACTAAATTTAGTGAATAACTGAACATTTTTTTTCTTCCCTAAATCAGACATAAATGCTCATGACGCTACATTACAAGAATATATTTTCTTGTTTTGGAGTTTTATTTGCAATCTTTCAATGAAAGCTACAATGCCTATAAAAATGTCAATGTGCTCAAGTAGTTTTCATACAGAAATATATTCTACATTACACTACACAGTCTACACAGACACAAACTAAAAATAGATTTATGAACATAAATCAAACCTCTATGGTTGGAAAAAAAGGTTTTCCATCGTGCTTTTTATTACAAGCGAGTTTCTTTCGGTTGCTCTCTCTAAAAAATTTTGCGATTTTGGACTGGATTTGTTAATAAACCAGTAGTGTGTACTGTAAATAAACTTAAATTTCACTCAGACATTTAAAAGAAAAACCATACTTGTTTTCTCGTGAAATAATTCAAATATTCTTTTTTTAAAACTGGATTTTAAAAAATTAAACTAATTTCAAATTATGCCCTCCGTCGGTTAATTATAGGTGAAGAAAAGAAAAAGAATTGAGATTTCCTTTTTTTTTAAGTAAAAATTATGAGTCGCCAGACAGACGAGAATTGCTCGAGTTCTTTGCTAGCTCAATAATAATTACATTAAATTCGCAGTCATAAATTAACAATAGCATTTCATGACAAAGAATGTCATTTTTTTTTTTTTTTTTTTTTATCGGTACGACGACTGCTTTTTACCCCACCATCAAGTCCATTAATTACAAGATTGTATGATAATGCCAATGATTATAGCGGAAAAAAAAAATCAACTCTGCTATATCCGCCCCCCCCCACCTCCTGTTCGGTTTCCTCTATTCAGCACAACTAAGATCTTTTCCTAGCAAAATCTAAGTAAATGACAGCGAATGATTTAATGACATTATTAATTCTTAAATTTAAAATTGGTTCATACAAAAAAAGATTTTACAAAGTGATATCAGATATAGTATGTAAAAATCCCAAACTTCTTTGGTTCCAGCACTTCTCAAAAATATTTTTTTTTGTTGTTGTTTAAGAAAGAAAAAAAAAGCACAATACACAAATAAATTGCATAAGAAAGATAATTTTTAGAAGCAATCTACTATGAATAAATAAACACCGGATACCTGATATATTCACCATTTTGCCTCCTCCTTCTATTTAACCAGATAATGACAAGACATTAACTAACTTCTAAGTCCGAAAAAGACAAAAGTTTTTATTATTATCTGTCTCTAACTCATTAAGTAATCAAGCATTCTTTTCTTTTAATAGACCAAAAATTTAATCAGAAAAATGTACTAAATTCGTTAGGTAATTGAAGTCAACAAAATGACGTGTTCTTTCAATTCGGACTACAAAAATCTCAACTGGTACTATTTTGAACTATTGTTCATTTACTACGATTAGTGTACGTGTTCTTTAGAGAGAGAAAGAGAGAAATGTAAGTAAAAAGAAGTAGATAAAAAAAAGCTTCTTTCTTTTTCTTAATTGTTGAAATGGAGAGAAATTGGTTGTGGTTTTTGAACTGACCCGATGATGAAAGGGTCCCGACAGACGATAGAAGATCATCGATTTATTTCTTTAGCATTGCTAATAAAGAGGTTTCTCAAGTACAAATATTGATTATTCTATTAAAAAAAAAAATCAATCACCAGGCGATTTATTCTATAATCAAAAATCAAAATATGACAATAAAAATCAGATGGAAAGCTAGGTAAACTATTATTATTTATAATAAAAACAAAACATTTCCATACAGCAAACTAGAAGCCAATAACAGTCATAGAAAAAATAAAATAACCACACTTTTTACTCCTGCTTTTGAAAGATAAATTTTAAAGATCGATAGAAATGATGAGATAATTCAAGAATGGTATATAAAATTACAAAAATTATTTCTTCATACATGTATTAAATAAACATTTTGTTTTTCAGATTTTATTTCGGAAGTAAGGGTTGGTGGGGGAGATTAACGTTGTTTTTGGTGCAAGGCACACGTCGAAAAGTAGGTCTGTATAAAGAACACAAAATTTCCTTTTTGAAATAATTTCAACAATGTATTTTAGAAAGCATAATAATCTCAATAAAGACCAAATTACACGTTACAACATCATAAGGTCGGAAATCAAACCATCGCACTTTTTGAAATTGTCTTATCTCTTCGTTCTCAGAAAACGAAGAAAACCCGATTCTACAGAACAAAAATACCAATGCAGTCCTCATCGTATCATCTAAAGAAAGAGAAAAGCGTTAATCTTCTTAAATCCAACATCTTAACAAAATTTGAAAGCTTCATTAAAAAAAAAGGGTACAAACATTTTAATTTAAGAAGTACAAAAAGAAAAAAAAGTAAATGAACGGGAAGGGACGATGTTCTTAAATAAAACAAAGCCTAGCGAAATGGATTATTTACATTTTTTTCTTTTTGTAAAACTGCAGTTCGTAATAATTGCTTGTCTTGTCTCGTTGTCCGAGAAATTTGACAATAGATATTTAAAGTAGGAAGCGACTGGCTCGAATCATCTTACCTTATAACAATCTCCAACATGATGGAAGAACCGAATTCACAGATTAAATTTACATTGAAGACAGTGAGTAGACCAAACTTTGTGATGATAATGATACAAGAAGAAAACAAGTAGGCCTGACCTAGATTAAATGTTCAGAAGAGGAGGAGAAGAAGAAGACGACGACAGCAGCAGCACGAGCACCTAGCTAGTTGCATCACGTGGTACAACTATGCAAGGTCTCCAATTCAGGTTCCTGTCTCCCACTCTCTCTTGTTCTATGTAACTTGCAGTTTTACTCTCACTGTAACCTTAATCCTCCCCTTCCTCCCCAGACTTTCATGTAAAAATACCAGTTTACACAGTCCAGCTCAGCCCGGGCAATCACTCACTCACTCACTACAAATATGTTTGTGCTGATAAATAAGGATTTGTCGAGAAAAAGAATGAAACAGAAATATTAGTAGCAATAAGTAAGTGGCAAAGCAGCGCAACACGTTTATTACTTATTTTTGCAGTAATATTTCCCTATTGTTTGTTTACTTACTGGGTGGGTGTTCGTTTTGAAACACCAACAAACAGCCTTATTTTTACGTTCGTTTATTCTTTTAACAGCTATTTTTAAAGTTCTATGAACAACAGACTTTTTTTATATAATAATAATAAAACTTGCTTATATACTTTCTTTGCTCGTGCAATAATTCACTCACATCATGGAATTTTAATTTTATAATACTAAATTCGAAAAATAATAAATTTAATTTTATCTTGATTAGCAGTGTTGTGTGAGAGAATATTTTTTATGCCAATAGATAAAAAATAAAACAATGACTAATCTACAACAAATATTTCACACAAAAATAAACTTCAAAAATCATAAATCATTTCTAAGAAAGTCCAATTTTTAATTTTAAAAGAACAATATTTGATGTACTCGCCTGCTTAAGGCTAAAAAGAAAATTGGAGGCGTAAAAATCAATTTTCTCAACTGCTTTCACCCCCAAACTTTAATTTAGACCAAACAGTATTTTTTGTTGTTTTCAATCAACTAATAATCGATTTTCATTGCGAGTCCAACTGTACAATACTGAAGAAGCTGAACAAGCAAAGTCAGAAACTGAAGAAAAAACAACCAAAATATTTAGTTTGTAACAACAATCAATATTTATCTACCATAGTAAACTTATAAGAAAAAACAACTTTTTCATCATTAATTTGCAAGAAAATTACAACACCCGAGTGTTTTTCTTCTCGTTGCGTTTTGTAAGGCCATAACCTCGCCACACTAGTGTCACTCACTGGTGTGGTTTTCATAGCAAGTTTTTACTGGGTGGAGTTGCCGGTCACATGGCCTATGGGTAAGTTAGTTTAAAAAATACCAGGTTCCCTTGACTTTTGTTTTAAGGAAGACAACGGTCTCTAACTCTAACCCTGCCAATGACTCCTTTTAAAATAAAATGGGAAGGTACTCTATGTGATCAACAAATACCTTGATTATAACTTTTTTTTTCTTTGGTGGAAATGAGTAAAAAAAAAAAAAAAAGTTTTCTTTCTGATTTTGTGATGAATAAAAAAAATTATTTCAATTTCTGGAAATTTAACCAATTTCCTTTTCTTCATTTTGAAGCTGCGTTTATTTTCTCTCATCAATTTTTTATGTTTTTCCTTCATGGAGACATTTAAAACTATTTACCAGATTACACTTTTCTTAAATCAATTGTAAAATCTTAAAACTTAGAATGTATTGTCAGTTTTAAAGACTCGCGCATTTCAACCATGGTTTACAAAAAAACTATCAGGCAGACCGTGTTTAGTTTATGTTACAAGTTAATCCACCATGGCCTTATGCCAGATTAATCTGAGTAACTACACTAAAGAGAGAAGGAAAGTAACACCAATTGAGAGAGAGAGAGAGAGACGAGAAGAAAACTTATGTATCTCTGAGCAAATCAGATGTATCTTGGTCAAACAAAAATAGAATTTTCACCGTCTAGTTCGATGGAAATTTCTGCATGATGGGAAGAAAGTATGAAAGCAAAGGTGACATAAAGCTATTCTAAATTGATTTCAATCGAATAGACAACTTTTTTTTGCTATAGTTTTCATTATTTCAGTGCTAAAGGCATAATTTATTCAGCTTCGTCTGGCACAAGGCTACAATAATAGAGTACCAAAGTGAGGATTGGTTTGCTTGATGAGTTTGTTCATCAAGATATTTTGCCATTGGAACTGCTTCAGGCTGATCAGTTTTTATTGGACGTAAGGCAGAGCAGATTACCTTTTTAATAGTTTCTTGAAATGGAATTTATATTCTACATAATGAGAGTTGTTTTACACTACCAATTAATATTTCCATTACCTCCATAAAACTTACTGCCTACAAAATGAAGCATGCATGATTTCATAACACCTCCCCATCTTAATTCTCAATATACAGTGAGAGAGACTGCATGTGAAAGAGAGACTTATACACAGTTTATTTTCCACAAATATATTATTTAATGCACCAAATAATCAAAGGAAAATTATTCACATTATTTCTTATTGAGATATCAATATTTTTTATCCAATTCTTCAATGTTGTTTTCATAAATTGTTCTTCTAATTATCTCCCCTTGCATTGACTTATTTTGAACATAAAATGTCAAATTTGTTTAAAATAATCAGTTTTGCTAAAACTAAAAGCCATTTCTAACTGTAATGAGTTAATCAAGTACAATGAGGAAAATGCTAAAAAATGTTATGATTTTATGTCCCATTACCACCTCTTAAATACAAAGGAGGCCATCTTATTATTGTCAAGTAAATTTAAGAACAAAAATTTGCACTTTAATCTCATTGTATAACTTAAAATTGAGAACACCAAAAATATGAGAAAGTTGTTAACTTTCTCATCCTAATCAAGATCTCCCCCACTCCTCAAAAATTAAAGTTTAGTCATTTGGTCAGATTTTAGGAAGTGTATTGGTTTGAGAACCTCCTAGTACCCATTCATCTCTCTTTCACACATGGATTAATAAGTTTGTCTCCATTTATGAGCTGAATTTTGATCTGAAAGTATCATTGTATAATGTTTGATTAATAGAGAAGCTTGAGTTTGTGCCTTGACCAAAGAGATTAGGTTGAATAATATATATATAGAGAGATATAGATAAAGAGAAAGCATGTGTAAATATAAGGTAATTGAGCACTTTTACTTATAAATATAGCATAACCTAAAACTATTTATCATATAATATGGAGATAGTATTTGAGAGCCTGTGTATATGGCAAATGTGTATTAAATCAATTTCTGTGACTATTTACAAACAAATCCATCATAAAAAATACATGTACATCAGTAAAGTAACAAACAAAGCAGATAATAAAGGAATACAGTTTAAAACAAAATCACAACTGCAATTTTTGGGAAAATAATGGTTATTCTTTTTAAATTCAACAGCACAAACAAGAGCTTCCAGAAAAAAAAATGGAAAAAGAAAATTTCTAAAATTTTTAATGTTACAAGTTACACACACCCAGAAACATACAAAACAACACTAATTTTACACTAAGCTTATATCATTGGGAAAGACACTTCAAACTAGAAGGTATAATAAATTTATCTATAGATATATAATTATACACTGGGGGGATGCTGAAAAAGAACACCAATTGATCCACTTTATATTGTATATTGTATATATATATATATTTATATATATATATATATATATATATATATGAATGATAAAAATATAGTTTTAAGATATGCTATATTTATGGGTTAAGTTGTTCAATATCAGGGATAGAGCATATATAAATGTGGACATTGGAATCAACATCCAGTAGCAACAGTCTGTTTCATACTTAAGCACAATTGTCATAGCCTGATGATTGCACTTAAGCATGAAACAAGACTGTCATTGATGGGTGTTAACTTCAATGGCCACTTTATACTTCAGCAGCAAATATTTAAACATGTCCTATTAAAATCAGCTGATAAGGTTGATCTGTTTAATTTTACTTTTCATTTTTCCATTTTCTGTCACAGAACCAAACCAAAATTTATGGATTAATTGTATAAAGTTTATAATGTTTTTGTTCAAGTACTTTCATTGCTTTCTAGTCTTTATCAGGAACATGAATGTTATCAATGTCATAGAGGAAAGTCTTTATTCGCTTCATCCTAACCTTTTAGGAACACTACATTTCTAATTTAAATTGTATTTCATTATATACAAGTGACATCATGTGTATAATGGGTTTCAAAATATTGCATGCACATATATACATATGAAGAATTGCTGAAAAGCTCTCAGCCTGACCAAGAGATTTTCAGCACCTTCTAGTGTGTGTAGACACCTATTCAGCTTATTTGTAAATCTGTTGAGCTATGTATAACTAAATACAAATAAATGTCATTTGTCACTTAGCTGATTGATGTTATATTCAGCTTCATCCACACCTTGACTCTAGAGTTTTGTTAATGAACTATTTGAAAATCACACATGCTGTCAGTTGCATATGTATACATTATGAAACACACACAAGTTGTCATGATTGAGGGAACGGAGAAAAACAATAAATTATATCAGATACTGATGTAATGTAAGGTGTTATCACTTATAAAATTTCACATTCTATCCAAGCATCTGATTTATATAAATAAATCTATTGGGTTTAATATTTCTGATGAACTAACATTAAAATAACTCATCAGGTTTCCCAAAAATAGCAGTTGGTGATCCTGAAAGGAAATTTTGTTAAAAAAAAAAATTTAAAAGGAGGAGGAGAAAATGCAAAGAGAAATGTGTGGGATTCCAAAAGTAAAAGTACTTTGAAGGCACTTAAGTGTCATTACCCTAAGTAAGCTATCTTTATTCAGTGATTGGAGACTATCCAGGTGATTTTTTTAAATCTAATTTAGAAGAAAGTCTTTACCAGAAACAATAGAAAAATATGAAACTTCACTATCAAGCAATAGTAGATTAACATCTAAGTCACTTTCTGAACAGTAATTTATTTTCTGAATTTACTTTTAGAGATCTCAATTTCATTAATTCTATTAAAATGAAATCATAGGAACTGGAAATGTATAAATTTCTTAGATATCTAAAAGTATAATCTTATCTAATAGATAAAAACTATTTGAAAATCTATAAGTTTATAATTAACAAAGATTCACTGAAAAAATATATCCTACATATTTTACAAATAACAAAAATTATCAAACTTTTTGGAGAACCAGAAAAACAAATATAAAAAAAAATAAGATAATTCTCTAACAAAAAAAAAAAACCCAACAATAAACACTTTAATAAAGTTATCAAATTTATAATAGATT
The DNA here is from genome assembly GCA_903632075.3 of Acanthosepion pharaonis. Lineage (NCBI taxonomy): Eukaryota > Metazoa > Mollusca > Cephalopoda > Sepiida > Sepiidae > Acanthosepion > Acanthosepion pharaonis. The sequence goes on from CAHIKZ030000389.1 coordinate 814,999, forward strand.
AAGATAATTAAATTCATTAGCAGGAGTCATTTCTTTTAAATGAATAAAAAAAAACTGCAAGATATACTTGTTTAATAAGTGCGGAAACTCCAGAAAAATGTTAATAAATTATTTCAGGTATTATTTGTAAAGTTATTCTTATACTGGATATGTGGGTCTGAAAGTTTGTGTTGGAACAAACAAAAAAAACCCATGTTCTCACAAACAGAGCTTATATTCTAGCAAAGTCATTTTTGAAATACTTACCTTTTGCTAATCCCCTTGGAAAAGACATGAATCATGTCGAGATGCATATCCCCAACCTTGAAGGATATTTTGACAAAATTTTATTGTTACAAGTATACTACAGTTGTTGACGGGAGAAATGAAAAATCCCCCCCTCGCCTCCCTTGGTGCTCCTGACATGTAGGCTTTACATTTCTCTTGTCATATTTGACCTTTGGTTAGAAAATAGGTGCTCCTTAAGGGTCACTACTTTGTTAAGAAATGAGTTCAGGTTTGAAGGAATGTTTTACTTACAAAAATAGATGTAGAAATTGTAAGATAAAAACAAAATTTATAAGAACAAATTTTATTTTCATAAGCAACACAAGATCAAATAATGCATATAAATTGTTAGTAGAATTCAAAAGTTTGACAAAGCTTTGTTGCATTAATCAAAATAAAAGAAAGCATCAAGATAAGACTAGATTAGGCCATGCATGTAGAGACAATAAATAAATGTAGAGATAGACATTGGTGAGGCTGTATACTGAGTGCAGACATACAAGTAGAATAATACAGAATGAGAAATTAGTGAGCCGAGTTCAAATTCTGGTTGAGAATGTTACATTCATTTTCATGCAAATACACTTGGGAAAGGGATATGAAACCATCTCTTTTACCTACCACATACCCAACTATGGCTTAAATAGCAGGGAAGACTGGGTTATCTAGCCATGGTTGGCAACCTGCCTAGGAGGAGAACATGTCTGAACTCAAAACCAGTAAATAACCCTGGTGAAGCACAGACAGTGAAAAGATTATGAAGTTCATAATTAACTGTAATGTGGGATTGTTGATGCGAATGATTTCAACTCATGTTGAATAATGAAAAAATAAAATTATTGAGTGAGGATTGGGAGAAGTAGGATATTTTCCTTAGAATCAAAGAGCCTTTATATCATTCAAGAAAGCAATAAATAAATCATTAGGTTTATGCTAAGAAAACACTTAAGAGTTAACATTTTGAGCAAATGTAGTAGCAACTATCTAATATACTCATGTTGTAGCAGCTGAAAGCTGTTACTCTCATTGTCAGCCTTGAAAAAATTTAATTTAAACAATCTTGAAATAGGACAATAGCAAAAAAGAACAAAATTAAAGCTGAAAAAATGTTTTTTATAAAATACAGCCATTAGCAATATAAACTATAGGTATCAATATTGAAGGAACAACTGGACACTAAAAATGATTTTTTCCTACCCACAATTTGCTTTTACTGAAATATTGAGCAAAACAAATTTTTAGCATGTTAATAAATAAAAAACAAATCACTGAAGCTGACAATGCAGAAATTCTAGACTGTAAGAATAAAAACAGAAGAAATAAACTTGAACAGAAGATACACACACACACACATATATATATATATATATATATATATATATATATATATATATATATAAAAGATCTATTAAACAAATAGAATTTTATATTTTAAATTAATCAAGTAAAACCAAATTTTAAAAATATAGATAAAATATCAAAGATATGGAAATAAAAAACAACTGAAATGAAATGTTTACAGAAAAATTTGCATTCCTCCTACTTTTTAAAGAGGAAATATTCACAAATTTGAAAAACAAAATTCATAACACACATGCCCACTCATATACCTAAATATATGCACACACGCATTCCCACCTATATGCATGAATACACACAAACATGGCCACCCATATATGTAAACAAAATTTTATATATATATATATATATATATATATATATATATATATATATATGTACACACACTTCTGATGAGTTCATTCCTAATATATATTTTGCACATAAAATTTGTTTCCCAACATAATATTCTCCCTTGTCAATGCACTTAATTCAGAAGTGGACATAGATTGAACATTATACAGTGATAATTCCAGTTCAAAATTCAACAAATTACTGTGTCACAGTATGGACTTATTCACACACAATCTACATAACCATGGTCACCTTATATACAGATAGTTCAGTATCTTTAAATAAATAAAACAAATACTTATTTGAAAAAAAAAAAAAAAATACAGTCCAATTGAATCAGTATTGTTCTCATCTTGGTTGTTATCGATCTTATTATGATAGATAATGTTTCAGCCAAGTACCTTCTAGTCATCATCAGCTGTCCATTGTTTTTTGTCAATATGGGATATCTGTTCATTATAGTGTTGTTTTGTCCCTGTGATGCCCGTTATTGGTCCTTTCTACTGAAGCCATGTTTTACTGCTTGATCCATGACCACTAGCATATTTAACCAATTTCTTCTTAACTAACCTATATCCACTATGCTGTCATCACAAAGAACATCAGAGGTGTATTTTTTGGGAACCTTTATAATATGAAAGAATTATTAATATGAAGAAGAAAAACAAATTCACTTCTTTCATTGCAACTTTCTACATTTTCTATAATAGAATACTGACTGGGTTGGGAGTGGGAAGGAGCTTCTAACAATAAGGATAAGGAAAGATGACTGTTGCTATGTCTTTTTGGAGAAGATTAGGAAATTAAATGCCTAACATGAGAAGTGAAACAATTTTAATTTAAGTAAAAAAAAAAAAAGAAAAAAAAGTCATTATTTTAGAAATGGTTTACTATTGAGAGGAGGAGATGTTTTAATCCAAAAAGGAAATTTTTTTTCTTCCCTTTTTCTCTTGAAAAACATAAAAAAGAAACTGACGGTCATTCAGACTAAAGACAATGAATACAAATAAATAAACAAATAAATACAGGCAAATTCCTTGCGAATGGTATTTTGAAATCAACTGAATGAAAATTATCAAAATGACCATTAAGATATAATGGAGGAAATGGAAAAAAATGGAAAAATGGAACAAAAGCCAATAAGAAAATAAGCCAATCAACAACACTTATTCATTGCAAGAATATTTTCTTCTCTTTACCCCCCCTCCCCGTTTCTTTCTACATTTCCATTGTTCTTCAACCTTTTTTCAGCTTCAACCAATTATTCCAAGATTTCTATTTTACTTTTTTTTTTTACATTGTATTTTTTCCCTTCCATTTTCAACATTGTATAGCCTTCCCTATTATCTTTGCCTATTAGGTGTAACCTGGAAAATCTTCTTAGGAAAATAGATAACAAGTGATGGAGAGAGTAGTTATAAAGATTTCTGGGAGGGAGACTTATTTATGCTTCTGACAAAGTATAAACCAGAACATTCAGTCAACAACAGAAACTTCCTTTGGTACTTACCATGACTATCTTACATAGTCAAATAAATACAAAGCTTACCAATTTAAACTTCCTCAATTTTATATCATATTCTAAGCAAGTTGGTAGGTGCATGGATAAATATCCATACTTCCATGACTCAGGTTGAGTCAAGGCTTAGAAATCAAAATCTGGATTTACAGTAAATCATGAACAAACTCCTTAGTATGGACAGTAGATTCACATACTTGAAGATCTACAAAATACACAGACAGAAACACCTATGATAATTTTAATACTTCATTATTATTGACTGAGAGAGCATCACACCAAAAAGGTGATGCTGGGGTACAAATATACAACACCCAATATACCCATCATGACAGTCAATCTGATATGGTATCACAGCCAAATGTATGTGATACAGTGGCAGGTTTTGATAAAACCGTTTGCAGGTGGGACCCAGTTAGGTATAATTTCAGGTTGACTCAAACAGTCTCTAATTGAGGATGTTCCCAAGTGACTTGATGTGACTCCCGTTACTTTGGCTGCCTCGTCATTTAAACTTAAATGAACAACCTTCTCAACACCCAGCCATGAGGCATCCTAACTATTTTCACTTTTACACAGAAATGCACAGAACATCAGCTCCTAGGTGATATGTGCAACTGGTTATGGTCAGGCTACTGACAAGCCAATCTGTAGTAGTGAACAGGATATTTACTGTTGCCCATTTTAATTCACCAAGACAAAACATATGCAAAGTTAACAAATCCAATTAGTTAAAATCAGAAGCCATGAAAGCTATCATCATCATCATTATTATTATTTCATGTGATTTCTGTTGTATACACATTTCGTGTTTAACTGGTTATGGTCAGGCAATTGACAAGCCAATCTGTGGTACTGAACAGGATATTTACTGTGGCCCATTTTAATTTGCCAAGACAAAACATGTAGGCTAACTCCTATAAAACAGACCATTTACTCATTAAAGCCATTTTCAGCAAGCTTTTTGGTGAATTTGATCCTCACTGGTTGGTACTATATATGAAAGTAAAAAATGTTTTAGATTATTATTATTATTATTATTTATTAAAGATAGATCAATAGAAAATGTGAGTCAAAACAAAAAGACTGAATTAAATTCCATACTCTAAAGGTTTTTTTTTTAAAAAAAAGAAAAGAAAAACGTTTGTCTTTTAAATATTTGTTTTCCTTCTTTTGAACAAATTAATTTTTGGCCTCTTCAATCCCTTCACTAAAGTGCCATGTTTCTCAGCTAATCAATTAAAAAAAAAAATCAAGGTGGTTGGCACCTGTTACTGTGGTTGGAAATAGAAACAGTATCTCAAAGTAAAATCAATAGATAGATGAACAAACTGTCCATCCTAACCTTTCCGAACAATGGCCTAGTTTTTATATTTAAATGGAAGTTTTTCAAGTGTTGCTTCAATAGCACAAACATTTCCAATCGAGACCAAATACCAACATGCAATTAAAAGCTACATCTTCTGGAAACAAAAGACTGCATCTAATTATTACTTTGGTTTTAACATTGATCATATTTAACAGGTAGATTGAAAACCCCACCCAATAATTTGTGCAATTTTTACTCATGGTGGAGGTGGATCCCACTCCTGATTTTCAGTTCAGATTGGGACTTTTCCTTAAGTAGTTGGGGTGCAGTCACTCTTACGTACTGCATAAGACAATTTTAGAGGGAATGCAAGAAGGCAATACTAGAATACTAAAGGAAATTTTTTTTTCCCCTATCTTTGAAAGAATTACTGACATAAAATAATCAAACATCAAAAATACATATATACAATAAAATAAATACATATATCTCTGCATCTCTATTTGTAGAAAGAAGACAAACTTCCACCATCGCCTGGATGAACATGACACCTGAATCAATTTCAACAAAAAAGTCATGAATTTAAAAATTAACTGAGACAAACTTAAATGGTTTTATTTTTTAATATTTTCATATAGATTTAATTTTGGTATTTTTTGCTAAATTGGAACATTTTGTTTATAATTTATTTTTTAACATTGTCAATTTTGATCATTCTATTTTTTTTTTTTTTTAACTATAAGAGCAGGAAGATTTTGAAATCAAAAAGAGCAGCAAAACCTTGAAAAATTTAAGAACCACTGTTTGGGTTTCTTGCCAATCAAATGTAGAAAATAAACTCTGCCATTCTATTTATAGTGTGTGGGTGTGAGGAGAGATGGCTTCAATTCTTTCCCAAAGTGAATTTGAACATGACATGTTGAGCCATCTTTAATACACTTAATCATGAGGTCATTTGCATAACAAAATATTAACTTTATAATTTCATGCACAAAGCTTTCATCAGATGCTGTGGGGTCAGGCCTGGTTTGGGGACTGAAGCCTCACTGCTTCAGGTATCACAATAAACTACATCTGGCAGTAAGGTCTCTGATTGGGAGACGAGAGATTTTGAGGAACATGGAACCATCACCCTGACCCATGGTAAGGTCCCAAGTATGAGCAAATAGTGAATTCCCAAATAAAAACAAAATACTACAAATGTATAAAAATACAATTTCATAGTAAAAATACCAGTAATATAAGAAAATGACCAACAATACATTTTATCTGTAGTTGAAGGTATACAATTGCATTCAAAATATTTAAATTTTAGCATTAAAATAACCTGTAGGTGTTGATATGCCACTACATAAATTCAAACAACCAACATGAAAAACTTATTTTGCGACATTAATCCAAACTGTATTCCAAAATATAACAACATAAAACACATACACATCAGTGCCTCTAGTAATCATGTCCACACAAATGTGTATATGCACAAAAGCTGAGTATCATCTACCATGTATTCAAATGTGAAAGCAGAATAACATTCTTATTACTTCAAAGCTCCCAAGAAAATTAAATTTCAGTATTAAATGACTCATAAGGAGTTGATATGCCATTAAACAATCAATCAAGTCATTACTTCAGAGTGCCTTAAAAGCACCGCAACAGCACTAGTAAATTTCGTTGGCTTTCCATTCTAACATTTTAGATGAAAATGCAAGCAGATCTTGTATTCACATCTTAATATTCATAGGCATAGAAATGAAATGTTTATTTTATATAAAAGATGTAATTCAAATGTGATTCTATTAAACAAAACTGAGAAAATAACCATTAAACATTTTGGTGAGTTTTTCCACACATTGAATTAGTCACTTTATTTCAGATAGAGTCTCAAAGTAACTTGTACAAATTCAATTAAAAGTAATTAAATCTACAACAGACAGTAAAATGTACAGCAAAATAACATTAACTTGGTCATCATTAATAATACTTCTCACCAAAATAAAATTTTTAAAAAAAATCACTTTGCAAAGAACTAATGTCATGTACTAATTCTCTTGTCTTTGAGGAGAGTGTGCCTCTGGAAATAATTAAAAAAAAAAAAAAAAAAAACAAACCCTCTCAACATTGGTTATACCACATCTCTCCTGTTATCTTTGAGAAAAGTACAATAGGTAAACATTACACAATTGTATGGCACACTGCTAATTTCCATCAAATTTTGGCCAATACTACAATAATTCTGTGTAACATTGTAGATTAGAATAAATGAAAGTAATTTAAGGTTAAGAAAAAAAACAAATCATCATCAAATTAATAAACAACAACACAGGTTTTTTATGATTTATTTGATAGGGTCAGTTGATGGTCACAAGTCTCCACCACACACTAAAAGAAGCAGGATGTGGCAGGGGCTTTTCATTGGTCCATGAATTGACTAATCAGCAACTAGATAGAAGACAAGATTTTCTGGTTAAAAAAAAAAAAAAAATAGAAGAAAAAGAGTTCCTCCCTCTAAAATTCCTTAATGAGATTCTTATCGATGCAATGAGCAGATGTTTAAAAAAAAAAAAAAAAAAAAAGGTTGCAGTAGGGAAGTTCACTGTACCCTCTCCATTGCTGATAAGTAGTCAGCAACATTCCCCTGTTGGAAAAAAAAATTTAGCTCATACAGACCCCCCACATGTACCATTTATCATTACAAGAAAACCTTTCACTAAGTGAAAAGATGGCTTTTGACTTTCAGTGAGAAATAAAGATGATGCAACATAGGATATTGGCCTGAAGACAACCAATGCAACTCAATGTGAAGCAACAATTATAGTTTGCTAAACACCAGTTCAAGCCACAAAGGATGTAATGACAATGTTACATTCATCACTAAAAAACAGCTAAAAATCATGGAGGCCCTTTTCATTAAAGGAAAGCAACCCACTAGTTATTATTTCAATCTGTGTTCTCATGTGTTGAAGTATCTTTAAACTATAAATGGCATGTGACACTAATTTTTTTTTTTTTTCATAGTCATCATAATATCAGAACTCAATTTCATTTCAAACTAACAATAATATTAACATCATACTGGTTATTACTTTGCATAGATATGAAGTATCTAATCTCAAATAATAATATATATATATATATATATATATATATATATATATACACATACACCTAGTGAGCCAGACAAACCTACCTAGGTTTCATTTAAACAGATCGTCAGGGAAAGTTTGGCCAAACTTTCCCTGACGATCCGTTAGTGAAACCTAGGTAGGTTTGTCTGGCTCACTAGGTGTATCTAGGTCTGCTCTTACGGTTGTATTGAGCACTTTTTGTTAGTTAGTTGTTTACTTGTATCGGAGTTTTTCTTTGGGCTTCAGACCTGCATCTGTGCGATTTTTTGTCGACAGAAGTTCATGTTTGTAGCTCTTTGTTTTTTTAAAACCTTTTTTCCCCTCAAGATTGATTTGATTAGCAAATCAAAAATTTGAGGGTTTTTCGAAACGAGTCTATTTATCTATATATATATATATATCTGAGATCAATCATGAAGGTGACAGTTCAACAATGACTAGAGTTGATCCTGTAATTTCTAGCTGAAAGGAAAATAGACAAAAACAAAATCAACTGAGATATTGCATTTTTCCTGAACTATAACAGAGTTTCTTTTACCCTACAAAGGAAAAGTCAGGTGAGGTCATATATTTAGTCTCTTTCAGTGACCTATTTTACTTAATCATGGCCACAAAATACAAGCAATGATGCTAACAATTCAGACATGTCAAAGGTAAGAACAAATATTATATCACATTATTTTTATTACTCTATGTTGGTTATGATTATTCTCTTTTATTCAGTCAGATGTGTACCATGCATGATACATGCTTAGGTGATCATGTATCTTTCAATACATAACTGACAAGGCAGATTTTTTCCCGCATTAGGTTGCCATTTCTTTCTGCAGTAGACCAGTTGCCATCCAAGGCTACAGAACTCAGCCTGTCCTGCTATTTATACATAGCTGGGGAGGGGAGAAGAAGAGGATTCATATCTTTCCCAAGGGTATTAGCACATAAGTGAATGTAATGGAATTGACTGGAATTTGAACTCAGCTTTCTGATTCCTCAATCTGAGCCACTATCCATTACACCACCATACCTCCTTTTTTATTATTAGTAGATATTGTCTTATTGTGCCTAATAAGATTTACAGCAAGAATAAACCTTCTTTCCATTAGCATATTGTTATCATTGTTCTATTTTATTATTCTTAATCTCTTATGTGCTTAATTTATAATTTACATAATTAAGTATGATTGCAAAATAATTATAGAAATGGTTGGATACTATCTTTGGTTTCTGGGATCCACTAAGTGTGACATATTACTCCCTCAAAGAAACTACTGCCAAGCAGATTTTATGATTGAGAAATAAATTTCTTGTAAAGTTCATTGCCCATGTATGAGATTATGTATCTTAGACTCAAAGCTTAACTAGAAACTCAAGTGATGTTTTTATCCAAGAATTGGTCTGTGAGGACAAAATTTTAACCGAAAAATTCATGTCATTCTCTAAATTCACAAGATTTTAGCCACAATCTAACATTAATAGGTCAATATAACTGTAGAAAAACAGATTTGATAGTCAAATTGTTGTGAACATCTTTTTCTAAATCCTGATTTAAGTGACTTGCCATTATGTCCAGAGATATTCCAGTTACCAACCACTGGCAGAGTATGTGAGAGCAAATCCAAGTATTATTGAACAGATGACTGGCATGGAAGCTATCAAAAGTTAATCTCCTACCCCATCTGCATTTTATCCTTCATCTCCAAGGGTATTACATCTACCAACCAATGTTAGTCTATTGACCTCAGACCTTGATATTAGCTCAGATATAAACAAAACAGAGAGCAGGAAATAAAGTTTCCTGTGTAATCGACTTGACAATTCCAATGTAAGACAAACGACAAATAATGAGCAGTTAAAAACTTCCAGGCATGAGATGAGCTAATGACATAATAGCAAAAGCTGTGACACTTGCTTGTCTCATGTATGACCTTTTTATTTTTACTTTTTTAAATGCTCCGGGGGGGCACACACACAAAAATCTGTCTTTTGCAACAATTTCACTGTTCCAGTCAAAACATCATTGTACGACATGTTATAGTTACTAAATTTCAAATTTCTACAGACTTTAAGAGCCAAGTTTCTCTAAAGTAAATAGCCTTATTCTGCTAGTACAGGGTGTTCAGAAAGTTACTGTGTACTTTTCTAATCATATCTTATATTTTAGATTTCACCCTAATATGGTTTTAACAACATTGTTTATAATTTTCATTCATATTCTCTTCTGTATTTTATATTGAAGCATGTCTGTTAAAAGTGTAGAGAGACATTTTAAACACCCTGTATTTCTTGACTACTGACAATCATTTCACATTAAAATCATTAGCAATACATTTAAATTATGCATAAAATAACTATTCTGTGTTTAATGCTTGTATTGATTCCTGACTATGGACAATTCTTTTCTTCCTGATTTTCAATGCATTTCTAAACTTATAATTAATGCATTTATCCACATCTTAAGTTTCTCACTTGGTTATATTAACATGAATTGCTGATCAGCAACAATTGTTTTGAGAGTTTTGCAAAACATGGCGATTAGATTAACTTTTAAATAATAAGGTGTGTTGTAATTTTCATTCAATTATCCTTGTGAATATATCCTTTTATAAATTAAAAAAAAATCTTTCTGGAAGCTTTTATTTTAGTTTTAATTTCAAGCTAACAGATTAAATTTAATACTTCCAATAAGCAAAATACTCTGCTCTATTTCAAAAACTAATTTAAAATGAATTTAAATTGACTGGAAGGAATTTTTTTTTTTTTTTTCTTTTTGCTAAAATAACTTATTAACACCCATTTTTTTTAGTAGTCTTTCATTACAATTTAACTCTCTTTATTAAAAAACCCTTCCCAAAATAAAATATACTTTTCTGAAACTTTATTTGTGGAATATTAGCTGATTTAAAGTATAATTAATCTGAGTTGAAGCAACTACTATTTACTTAAAATATTGCAGATATGCATTTTTAACATGAGAGTGGGTGTTTATTTAAGGCGTTCAAGAGTTTGACAGCTTGATGACAGATATTTTCATTCAATGATCCTTGTGATGAGCTTTACTTTCTTACACAAAAGACAATTCTTCCTTTTCTATGTGCCATGTCACTTCAGGACATGGGCAAACAGGGCTCTCCACAACTTCCTAGCTCTTAGTAATGTATTTTTTTTTACCATTCCTCTCATTCTCTGTGCTATCATACATTTACACAAGCTTGTTAGGTAGATTACTAGCTGTTTCCTTCTTGCCTTCAATAAGTCCTGTAAGTGTCAAATTTTCCAAGCCTTCCTTCCTGGTTAGAAATTTCAACTCTTTTACTAATTATAAGTGTCCTTTTTATTCCTATTTTCTGTAAAACTTCCTCATTTCTCACATGTTCAGTCCATGTTATTCTCAACCTCCTTCTGTAGAACCACATTTTGTTGCTTCAAGTCTTCTTCATCTATGAGGACATTGTCCAGCATTCAATACTATAAAGAAGAACTAATATTATATAACAGTTCAGCACTCTCCATTGTTTCTAACAAAATTTTCATGTTTCTTAATACTTTGCTTAGCTTTTGGAATGCATCTTTTGCTATTTCAATATCGCATTTTCAGTCCTCTGTTAAAACACATCCAAAATATTTAGATTATCATATTTGCTTGATTTTAGTATTTCCAGTTCATAGTTCACATCTTGGATTGTTTCCCTTTTGCTAACAATCAGAAATTCTGTCTTCTTAAATTGGTGTTCAAACTTTCTTCTCACTTCACTTTATTACCAAAGAGTTCCTATTATTCATTAAAAGAGGCTTTTGCAAATTTTACTTGCAAGTGTTTATGTAAGGATAGTACCTTCAAAACACCTTTCCAAAGATAATATTTTTACATTAGTTTTCTAGAACAGAGATTCATAAATAGTAATAATCAACTTTTTCATTTTATCTGGCCACATGTTAAATATACTATGGAAATATTAAGACTTCTTATTTCCTATGTGGACTTTAACATTTATTAATAATAAGAGTGAATAAAAGAGTTGATGCATGCATCTCTCTCTCTCTCATATATATATATATATATATATATATATATATATATATATATATATATATATATATATATATACACACACACACACACACATATATATATATATATACACACCAAAATTGTCCAAATCGTGTTACAGCATAATTGTCCATCTCAAAAAATGTTTAATATTGAAAAAACCACTAAATTAATTGAGTTTCTTTTTTTTGTCAGGTTTTCAGATAAGACATTTAGCAATCATGACACCATTTGTCATAAGAATCACTGAAAAGCCCAGCTAAAAAGAGAACAGGCTAAGATTGTTTTGTATCAGATTCACTATATCTTCCCAACTGAGCAATGGTAAGAGGGAGAAGATCATTCAGGCCTTCAGTAATGGTACCAAAATTCATACTCTGGCTTCCATCTTCAAAGTCCATTCAAGAACCACCAATAGAACGGTGAATAAATTTAAAAAAGAGGGAACAGTAGAAAGGAAAACTGGATCAGGAGGTCACAACAGGAAGAGGGATCATCATTTCAAGTTAAAGCTAAAGAGACCCATTAGAAAAGATCCAACTCAATCCATAAGATGTTTGGCATGCAAGAGAGGAGTTTCAGCTATGACAGTCCAAAGAGCAATGAAAAAATGACTTTAAAATTAAATTGTACATGAAAACTGTGAGGCACCTTGTTACTCCAGGACAGAAAGTTAGAGGGTTAGAGAGGGTGAAGATAATCTTGAATAAGTTGGAAAATGATCCTGGAATAATATATACATATATATGAACTTTACTTCAATCCTTCATGAGCTTCCAATCCTTAGCTATGATTAATTAATGATGAACATGCCATTTTCGTTTATGATAGATTTCATCATGATTATTCTGTTAAGTCTGGAGAGTAATTATACATTCTTATTGTTCAAAGTTGAGCTCAATAGTGTTATAAAAACCTTGGAGAATTCCAGTAAAATATCTTTAATCATTTCTAAGGTACAATGGTTCAGAGCTTAATCTAACAATTGGACAATTTTGCTATTATACCCGGTGTGTGTGTATATATATATATATATATATATATATATATATATATATATATATATATATAAAAATGATGGGATGATTAATCGAAATCTAGAATTGGATTTTTTTTTTGTTTAAAACTTAATTTTCAATTCTTGGTACTAATGATAAAAAGATATAAATATTTATTTTATTTTAAACTATCAGCAAAACTAAAATCTATAGATCATAATAACTAAGTTAGGTATGATGTAAATTTATTTTACTAGTATTAAAAAAAAAATGATATGTGCAAGTTTCTATTCAGTTCTAATTTCTTTTTAAACATTGTTAATTCACACATTTAATATCATAAATTATTAATTTAATAATTATAATCAAAATTATATACAGGTATCTCCAAAGATTTGCTAAAAAAATGAGCATACATGATGAAAAAAAAATGCCCAAATCTTAATAAAAACAAAGTTTTATCATCAAAATCCTTGTTACTATTAAAAGGAAAGATCAAAGGATTTTTTTTAATGTATAACTTTTTTCTAAAGCTTTTTAGAACCTTTGAAATTTTGGTTAAAAATCCTGTTTCTCTGGTATCAACATTGTACCATTAATTAGTATGTGACATTTTTAGGATCTTTTTGCACTGTAAAATACACTGACTTGGAAATTCATGCAAAAATCAAATAATTGTTGTATTTTAATTAAACTTTCAGAACTTCTTTACAAATGAATGAAATTATTTTTGAAAATCTTTGTAAATATATTTTAACATCTGTTAGCCCCCACCTTGCTTATGAAATTTTGAGAAATTCTTTTTTTTTTTTTTTTAGCATAATGTTTATATTAGTTATAAATGGAGAATTTAAATCAAGAATTTGTGGGGCTCAAGCAGAATCCCCAGTTACAGAAAATCTGCTCTGAGTCATAAAATAAAAAAAATGAAATAAAACCAAGATATTATTTAATTAGAAAAACTTTTTTTAATTTCATGTTTAAAATACATTATGGACACTATTTTCTTAAAAAAGGTTTGTTTTTTTTCAACGAATAATTAATTTTTACGAGAGTTGTTTTCATTTTTTTTTAAAATTTTGATTAGAATAATTCATAAACTTTTAAAATTCTATATCAACTTGTAGCGGTCAAGTGATATTATTAAATTAAGACTGTATCTAAAAGCTCACTACAATTCAATAACCCCTAATATTTTAAAAATAATTTTGTATTTTATGTATGTATGTCTAAATCTGCCAATTTTTGTAAATACAAATGTCCAAATGCAAGATTATCAGAAAATAGAATTGGTAACTCTAGTAGATTTGAAATTTATTGGTAATTTTCTAATGTTTCCTCAACAAGTATCTTTATAAGTTAGACTATGAAACCAAAGAAATTAAAATTCAATAAAATATTAGATTGCTAAGAATATTTTATTTATATAAAAAAAAAAAACAGTTCGTATTATATTCGTCAAGTAATTGTCACAGTTATTTCCCCATTAGAAAATATTCCTAAACATAACTATGGAGACAGTTGTCAATGTCTCATAAAAGCACCAACCTCCATATTAAAAAATGCTTTTCTGTGATATTTATGTAATACTAAAAACTAATCTTGTATGCATGTATTTGTGTTCCTGAGATACAGCTTAAATGATACATAATACACATTCTTATATTAATCTGAATATGTAAACAAACATTTGTATATTACATTTCAACTATTATGTGCAAAAAATAGTAAACATTCATAACACATTATAACATTATTAAATAAATTAAAATATGCATAACACAACATATATTTATACAATTCACTACACGACATTAGAACTTCTTTTTTTTATAAACAACTACTTGAAAAGTGAAGAGGCTATATTGTGTCACACGACTTGATGGTAAATAAATAGATGCACATTGATTTGTGGCCGTTACATATTTTGAAATAAATGTGAGGAAGAAACAAGTATGTATAATAAAAAATATATTTATTACTTTGAAAAAAACTACACCTATTTAAAACTATTACTTCAAATTTTCACATATTGTGTTAACTATGAAACCCAGTGGAACAATAAACCTTCTTTTAATATCTTTAGTATTACTAATTAATTTTGTATTCAAAGTAGATTTTATAGAAAAAATTCCTCTTTTAATGTAAAGAAATGAAACATATCTATCGATAAAATAATTTATTTTCATTGGGATATATTTGCATTAATATGTTTTTGGTGCTTTTCTTTCATTTTAGGGCTAGAAAATTTTTTTACTTAATATTAACTAATAATTAATAAAAAATATACCTATTATTTGGAAAAAGACTACACCTGTTTTAAGTTATTATTCCAAATTTTCACAATTTTTTTGTAGCTTTAAATGCAATTGAAAATGAGTAATTAATAATAAAATTGATAATATTATTAACTCATCCTTCTCTATCATGAACTGCTTTTCAAAGAAAACCAACAGGTTTATGGGTGGTCTAGATTTAAACTAGAAAGTCAGTGATATTTGTTTTAAATCAGATTAATTAAACTTTAAATCCGCTAATCTTCCTCAAATAAAAGTATATTTTATTTTTGAAAGATTTTTTTAACAAAGAGAATTAAATTGTGTTAATAGATTTGTCAATATGCATCGTTTTAGCATTTCTACTTAAACATTAAAAAAAAATCATTCCAATCAATTTAAATAAAATTTGAAATACAACCAAGTATTTTGCTTATTGGAAATGTCAAACTTAATCTATTAGTTTGAAATTAAAACAAAACTAAAAGATTTTATTTTTAAAAATGCATTTAACATTAGGTATTGGTTTCCTTTGGAAGGTAAAAATATAATAATTATTTTTAAAAAAATATGATTCCTTTGCTACATAAGAGTTTTCATGTTTCAAAAACGAGAGCCGAAAACCTCAATATAATTATTAAAATTAAATTGAGTTAAAGTATCAAGCCCGTTTCATCCTCAAGTGAAAATTTAGGAATAACCAATCTTTATAAGCATGTTCATTTGCAAAATTTATTACTATGGAAACGGCTGGGGCGACTATTTTGGTAAGGGGCCTAAGAGATAATTTTTATCCACATATCAGTCACCTTTGGAAAGAGGTCAAGCCGAGGTAGGGTGGGGTTATCCATTTCAAAGTGAATGATGGCATTCATGTGTGTGACTGACCAGACAATATGAGTACATGAATGCCATCATTCGCTTTGAAATGGATACAATGTTTTAAAAATGTCTTCTAGGTACCTCCAAAAAATAAAAATAAAAAGATAAAAATAAAAAATAAATGATACCTAAAGTTTTAAAAAATTCTTTCTGGAAGCTTTTATTTTAGTTTTAATTTCAAGCTAACAGATTAAATTTAATACTTCCAATAAGCAAAATACTCTGCTCTATTTCAAAAACTAATTTAAAATGAATTTAAATTGACTGGAGGGAGTTTTTCTTTTTTTTTCTTTTTGCTAAAATAGCTTATTAACACCCATTTTTTTTTAGTAGTCTTTCATTACAATTTAACTCTCTTTATTAAAAAACTCTTCCCAAAATAAAATATACTTTTCTGAAACTTTATTTGAGGAATATTAGCTGATTTAAAGTATAATTAATCTGAATTGAAGCAACTACTATTTACTTTTTAAATTTAAAATATTGCATTTTTAACATGAGAGTAAGTGTAAAGCGTTCAAGAGTTTGACAGTTTGATGACAGATATTTGGGACATTCATCATTAAAAAAGTAATTGAATTAACATAATTGCTTTTTAGATATCATTTTTTAATATTCAGTAATTTTATAAATTTAAGAAAATATTCTCTGTAATCTAATGTTATAATGAATTTTAAATATTTTTGGCTGCAAATTTACTATAGTTATCAATTTTATTTTCTGGTAATGATATATATGAACAACCAAAAAATAAGAACATTTATACTGAAAAAAAAAAAAAAGAAAAAAAAAGATCAAAATTCTTTTTGAAATATTGGTGTGTGATGATTTATAGTAAGCTTCACAATTTATGATTAGTAAATATAGTTTTCAGTTTCACTTAATATCATCTAAAAAGGCTAAATTAAGACAAAATTTTAAAAGATTAAAAACTTAATAAGTTATTCTAATTAAAATGTAAAAATATGAAAACAAATCTTGTAAAACTTCATTATCCTTCAAAAATTTTTTTTTCTTAAGACAATAGTGTCCTTATATATTATTTATAAAAGCAATTAAAGGACTTTCTAATTATGTTTTAGTTTTATTGCATTTTTTATTCTATGATTCAGAACAGATTTTCAGTAAATGATTTACTGTTTAAAAAAAAAAAAAAAAAAGAAAAAATTAATGATTTCTCCAAGGAGTCCTGCTTTTTTAACTAACATGAAGAGGAAAAAATTTAATTTCTGGAAATTTCATTAAGGGAGTGGGGGGTACAGAGAGAGAAGAAAAACATATTAAAAAAAGATTTTCTACTAAGATTTTCTTAAAAAAAAAAAAAAAAAGTTTCTAAAATAATTTTATTCCTTTGTGAATAAGTCCTGAAAGCTTCATTAAAATTCGGCAATTAATTTCCTATGCTAATCTTTGCTGTCACCACTGAAGGGAAAAAGTTTTTTTTTAAGTTAACCAAAATTTCAAACATGCTAGGAAGGATTTAAAAACAAATAAAATTATCAAAAAATATCTTGGTCTCTCCTCTTAAACATTTTGACGATAGATTAAAAAAAACCTTTTTGTCAAATTTAGAGCCTTCTTTCATCATGCTATGCGCTCTTTTCAGCGAAGGTACAAAAATTGAAATACTTATGAATACATATATAAAATTCTTCTTTTTTTTTTAATATAGACAAATTCAGGCTATTATCTTTCAAATAAAACACAATTTTTCTAAAAAGAAGATATTTAAATAAATTTAAAATGTGTTTTTTTAAACACACATTTTGAGAACGCCTTACTTTAATCTAAAAAAATTACGCCGAGAACCTCAGGCTATCAGTTATTAGGCCGACAACTAAGCTATATACTAACACTACTACAGGCAGTGAAAGAATTTTACAAGTACAAAAATAATCTGCTGTTGCCATGGGGTTGTCTCGTCATCTCAATTTCAAGCTTAGTGCATTTACACAGAACCAGCCATGTCTGTGTTGCAAAACAAATTTGAGAAGACCGACCTTTCTCCAGTATTTTACTTCTCACCACATTTACCAAGGCAAAAAAATATTATCCCTTCTTCCCCTTTTAAATTGGGGACACTTGAGTGTCCTAGTTTCAACCAATAAAATACGAGTTATCCAGTTCAGAAAGGTCCCTTTCATCCCATACACCATCTAACCACTGTATATGGTTGCCCTCATTTTTGATAGGGAAGGAACGGTCAGCATTTGGGGAACACAGACCGGCAGTGAAAGAGGACGGGGAAGAAAAAGTCGGTGAAAAAGCCTTCCTTACCCACTGACGACCTCAATAAAAAAAATAAAAAAATCACACACATATACACAAAGTTATTTCTTGCGGAACTTTTAACTCAGTTAATAACAATAACACGAGTAAAGAATTGGGAAGTGAACATTAACATATCTCCTCCATTTTTTTGACCCATTAACTGCTGATGACAGGGATTTCCGTCATTGCAGTTCGATGGTTCAGCTGCGAATGGCGGAAATTTCTGCCCCAATTAATGGGTTTACTTGAATTAAATTTTTACATATTATTTTTATATTTGAACATTTAAATTGCTTAATTTTTTTTCCTGCAAATATTTAAAATATACTTATATATGTATGTTTTAATTTTTACTTTTTGAAATGTTTTTACTACAAAGTAGCTATGTGTTAAGTTTGAAAATTCAAGTTTGGTTGCTGAATGAAACGATAGTTGGTGAAGTCTGGTTGACTGAGCACACACAGACACGTGGGTGTGTGTGTGTGTGTTTATGTATGACAGAGAGGGGGTAGGTGGTGGTAGTGAAAGTTTTGATAAGGTAAGGTAAAGTACACAGATTGTCTGGTCCTAGCCAAAGTACACAGACACTATATTGTCTGGTCCAAGGCAAAATACATAGATACTGATTCTAAATAGAAGTACAGATCCATATAATAAGAATCCAATCATTTTTTTTTGTTTTCTGGGTAAAATGCAAAAGACATTGATAAAGAGAATAATGACAATGAATAGGATGAATAAGAGATCATTCAGCAAATGAAAAGAAACATACAGACTCTCAAATTGCAAATGGCTTCCCCACCAGGGACAGGAAACTAGATGACTCGATTGTTCTTTACAAAAAAAAAAAGAAAAAAAAAATAGAAAAACAACAAATAAGTATATATACACTAACAAATTGTGGATGTCACCATTTCATAGACCTTTGAGAGATTTTTCAAAAAAGAAGAAATAAAGAGTATAAAAGTAACATAACAGGATCCTGGGCAGAGAAAGATTTTGATCACTTGCTGAGATTTGGTTGCTTTGTAAAATCTATCCCAGAAGCTGTGAAATAATTATTAATGATGCTGGTAGCATTAACAAAAAAGGGAATAATGAAAAGTAATGGTGTATTTAATTTATACCATCATTACACATACCAATGACCATACTGTCATAGGGTCTTGCCTTTAATCATTGCAATTAAAGTTAGGCCAAGTTGAGAGAACTGTCAACAGGAGGATTGTATTGCACCAATTTCAAATGAGAGTGTTTTAAAAAAAAATTTTAAAAAAATAATTATTTAAATCCAAGACTTGTTTTTTTTACTTTGATTTTGACACTAACACCAAGGAAGAAGGTACAAATATCTCATAAGATCAACTTCTTAGTCTGGTCAATGCAAACTAGGAAGGATTAAATGTGTAGGAAGATTGTGTTCCACCAATCCTTCAAATGGGAAGAGGCTTTCTCACGTGAAACTTTGGTTTTATACCTGACATTACTGGAAAATAACATTGACTTTGTGTGATTTAACATATATTTACTCACTTGAGCATCATCTGGCACAAGGCCGTAGTTGTGAAGCACTCCATGAGGATCTAACTTACCATATTCTTAATGGACTTTTTCTTTTCCTTTTTTTTTTTTTTACAATGATGTTCATCATGTACAAGGCCAAAGAGCCACTCAAGTTAGAGAGTTACAGAGGAAGAGGCTCCACTCCAAGCTAGGTGATAATGCCACCAAGACGCAAGGGGTCACCAGAAGTAAAAAGAGGAGAAAAAGACTTTAGAAGAAACCCAATCCTAAACAGGAAACAAGGGATAAACTTCCAGGAAGGAGTGTGAAACAGATGATAGGTGAACCTATCTATTCCTCTAACAAATAGTTTATAAAATTACAGAGTTTCAGGCAGAGACGTTACAAGAATAGAGCTGAAGTAGACTTTAGAAGGAAATGGAGACCCAATCCTAAACAGGAAACAAGGGATAAACCTCAACTTCTATGGAAAATAAGCTCATTAACCAACATTTTAAGATAGGCTTTAACCTTGAGGAAGTGACAAGCAAACCATTCCAAGAGAACTATCAAAAATCAAACTTTTAGATACAGCAAAGAATTTCTTTTGTAAGGTTACAGTCAAGTTTTATGTCAACATTTGGTTGATTTTGAATATTAGTATCAAAGCACCAAGTTTTTTTTTTATTAAAAAAAAAAAAAAGAAAAGAAAAAAAATACATTATTGGAACAGGTATCATTTATAAATAAATGATAATTTCCTAAAAGACAAAAATAATTTGTAAAATTAAAGACCACCTCAAAGCTCTCCTCTCCTTTAAAGGTGCAATGTTTTTAATGTTTTCAGTCTTTTTATTATGGCTTACAGAATTTGAATTTAGGAATTGAATAAGTGTGTTGCAAATGGAGTTGTCTTTTTTTTTTTTTTTAATCAATTAACCTCAAGCAAGGTGATAATGCCTCTAAGATATAAACAGTGACTGGAAGTGAAAGTGAATGAAAAGACTTTAGAAGGAACTGGAAACCCAATAATAGTAAAAATTTCAGAGTTTAGGTGGAGATGTTAGAAGTTTAGGGTTGAAGTAGAATTTAGAAGGAACCAGAAACCCAATCCTAAACAATTCCTGCTCAAAAAGCCATGGAGGAATGTGAACCATGACATGGAAAATGAAATTGACAAAATGAGTTCAAATTGTTTGCATTCACTTTGTACTAATGCACCAAGGCATGAACCTCATTTCTTTGCTCAGGTATAGGTTATGAGTGTCGCAGTTTAAAGTTGTTCCCTGAGGAATCTACCAAATTAAACACTGAACAAATGATACATTAAATATTAGTAGAATTGAAGATTTTAGCAGTTTTAAGAAAGGTTCTAAATAGTAAGTATCAAAAACATTAAATTCGAAATCTACATTAATTATACATATCAATAAAGTGCGAGAAATACTTTTATAGATTTGTATAAAATACTTTCTATATAACAAAATGTTTATCTTCTTCAAATAAGAAAAAAAAAAAAGAAGAAATATTAAGGATTTTAAGGTATTAAGAGGTTTTAAGGATTTTAGCAACACTTAGTACATTTACCAATTCTTTCTTGTTGCTGAAAATATGAATGAAATATTACCCCTCAACTTTTGGAAAAAAAAAAGAAAGAAGAATTTGTTGTCATTTAACAATTATATTCCATATCAGGTTAATATCTATTAATAGGGACTTTGCAAGCAACCTTTTCTGGATCGGATATAAATATTTGAGATTTATTGAAAATTTTACTTGACAAGTTCTTAAAAAATGATCTGGAACTCTAGGTCAGCATTTCAAACATAGCTATCTTACTGTGGCCCACAGGGAAGTTTTTTGTGACCAATATTTTCCACAAAATTTTATGTTTAATAAATTTGTCCCTTGCTCCTTCCATACTTTTGCAGTAGCAGTATCAAGTTAAACCTACCAAGCAAGTGCCAACAAGTAGTCAATCAATTTTAAGACAAGTGAGGCCTGTTCTGGTTCTTCTCCAGGGAAGAGAAGAAAACTCCATTTTGATACTGAAGAACGTGTCCTGTATTAACTGATGTGGGACACGTTTTTGCCTTGTATTTTGATAATGATTCTTTTTAAAAAAATTATGTGTAAATTTTGCTTTTTTTTTTTAAAGATGTACTTATTAAATACAAACAGCTGGAGTATATACAATATATTGCCCATCTCTCTCTCTCTCTCTCTACCCTGTCTTTTACTTTCACAATTCCTATCGCTCAAAAATTACAAACTGATTTAATTTAGTAACTGTCTATATTTCTGAGATGAGGTATTATGTACACTATTTACATTATTCGGACTATTGTTCTCATCTTTGTTGCCATATTTATCACAACATTTCGGCCGTTGTACGCTCCTGCCTTCTTCAAGGTGGTTGGAATGATTTAATTTAGTTTTGTGGGTTCATGGAACCTTGGTTGGAAACCTGTCCCAGAAGGAGTTTACAGACCTAATGTCTGGGAATCTGTCCACACCCTCCTGGTTGGGAAGTTGATGGCCTCCTCATTGGTAATACCCTCATGATGGACCTACTTTTGGCTTGCTGCATTTCTCCTTCGGTGTTAAAAAAAGAAAAAAAGCACCTTATGTCTTCTGGAGTTTCAAACCCCTGCACTAGGTTATGTAGAATTACATTTTAAACATTTTTATAAAATATATATATATATATATATATAATATAAAACATTTTTATATACCTGATATTTTACCTTCAAGCTGTCATTTTTTTTTTTTCTACAATATTACGTTTTATAGTCAACTGAAAAAAATTGCATTGTTTCATATTTGTCTTCAATAACACCATCAAAATAACTTTTTTTTTTCTGTGAAAATTGCAATATAGCAGTGAGAAGCTTGCCAGGTTACACCTGTAAGAAATGGACTATGGTGTGGAAAATAATTCATTACTCAGAGGACACAGGGACACTTTTGGACTCTACCAAGACTGGAAAATGAAAGGTGGGCAGCTCCTGATCATATATGGCAGCAGTACTCCTTTGTATAGAAGATATAGAAGGAAGATTCAGGAACTTATTATCAAAGTTAGGAAAGAATCGTGGGCAAAATACAAAATCAGACTGACTGATGAAAATATAGCAACAGATAATAATTACAAATAGAAATCAATGGTATAGCAAATATAGAAATATGAAATCTAAATAGAGGATGGGTGTGCAGATTTCAGCCCGTAAAAATCACACATAGAACCAAATTTAAATTCCATTCTTACACTTTAGTGAAAATATCCATGGGAAAGTTATACTTCAATCTCGTCTATCCCCTTAATATGGATTAAATAGCAAGACAGACATGATTCACTTTATACAGCAATGCAAAGTATTATGAAATTCAATATTAAAAAAATGCTTTTATAATATCTACTCAACACTAAGCATTTGTAATTATTTTCAGATTTCAATAATATTGTTAATCAATAATAAAAATGATGTTTTAAGAAGTTGTACTTACATTGTTTGACCTTGTGAGTTAACAAACTGAGCCAATTAAAACAATAATCAGGTTTTTTTATCATTTATTTTTATTGATGATTCTACTTCATGATTATATTTGATAACTCTAGATTTTGATATTTCTTACCTGATAATTATCACAAATGGATTAAATATGAATTTTGCTTTGAGATAGAGCGAGGTTCTAATTTTTACTTTTGATAAGAGCAATCTAAAAACTTCAATTGAAAAATGAACAGACTCGAAACCAAATGTCCCTTTGCAAGCCTCATTAAACTTGGCCTCAATGCTCATTTCTCTTCTTTCTCTAAACAAATGAATGTCTGATTCATAAAAAGAAATTAAAAATAAAGACACTCAAATCTTTAAAACAGAAAGGGATGGAGTAGCTGAGAATCAAATCATTTTAATGTTATTTAACACCAAACCAAGAGAAAAAAATTAGAAAATATCCTGAAGAGATGTTCAAAATGTTTTAAATGGAAATATCAATATTTAAAGAATGAGGATTAACTACAATATCTTTTATATGTAAATTTTAGAAAACAGTTAAGTTAAAAAGTAGAAAACTTTAAAATTTCAATTTAGATATGAAATTTAAAGGTAAAATAAATGTATTTACAAGTGAAATATTTAATAAGTACATATATAAAAATATTAATAATAAAAACATTAAGAACATATATAAACTAAACTCAGTATAGCATTAGATTTTAAACAAAAATTTATAAAATATATGAATTTATAAAATTAAATCTGAATTAAAAAATTAAATCAAACAAGATTAAAATAAAAGTAAAGCAAAACAAATTTAAAAAAATTGTGCTCAAAATGTTGATTGGTAACAGCAATTTCTTCCCTCTCACTTGTACAATGGACAAGCACACACACAAATGTACAACAGACAGATGCACACACACTTTATGTTCAAATAATATGTGTAGATTGGATTTTGTTGTGTTTTAGAAAATATTTTATGTAAATAATTTAGACAATCACTGTCAATTGTTTACATTCTATAAGTTAATCAGGTAAAAATTATTTATACTAGATTCATTTTTGTCTGATTTAGAAAACTAAAAGGAAGTTTGAAATTCAAATTTTCTCTCAAAATATGCCAGATGATCAATGAATTAAACAAGGATTTACTTAAAAAAAATAACTTGTCAATTCCTCAAAATTGTAAATAAAACTTTAAACGTGATAGTCCTGTTACTGGGATGTCGTCCATTTTAGTCTTATTCTTTTAGTACATTAAAATGTCTGGTGCTTTAAAAGGGGCACAGAAAGAAACAATGCTTTAAAATTGTTATATACCGTACCTATGAACACTAATGGGTATGCTCCAATACTTATAAATATGTTGGACACTATTGTAAGTGGGGGTAATATGCTGTCTAAGTAGTCCATAACTGGTAGTGGTTTACTTACTTCACACCACTGGTGAGTATTGTATTTTGTTGATGTTATAAAGATTACTATTTCCAACTTCCATTTTGGTTATTCCTCATTCAATAACCCTTGCTAGGTTACAACAAATATCAATAGCTGAAATGTTTACTTATTTTACTTTCTTTCTTGTTTTGAAAATTATCTGACAAAATCTTTTCTGTGGTGGGTACAAGAGTGGGAACAGTAGCTGGAAGTCTTGCCAAGTTTATGAGACCATCTTCTCTGTTCTGAGATTGCACATTGATTCAATGAGGACAGCTGCCTTGAAAAAAATCTTATGATACCAAGAAGGGCTATTAGCAGTCTCTCTATTTATTTGCAGTAGTCAATTAGGCAGGAGACAAGGGTCCTTTTTAGGAAATCTTTGTATCTCTTGCCTCCTTTCTGCTTCATTGATAAAGCACACAGATAATACACAGATCCAATCCTGAGAAAACTGGGGAATGAAGCTTTGATGAAGTAAATCACCCCCAACAAGGAATTACTACAAGTATACTGAATAGTATAGAATGCAAACTCTAAAATAAACAATGAACCTCCTCTTGAAAATGGCTAAAAATTAGCCAAAAGAGATTGCGATAATAATCATTATGAACAGTTTCTACAATTTCAAGTCCTAATTATAGAAAATCTGTAAGGATACTAGAAAAACTGAATAAAAACTTAAGTTTTCCTTTATCACATTCAATGAAACATGCATAAAAGAAGGTTTGCTGCTCCCAAATACTATACTACAGTGCATACCAGTATTGTATAATTGATGGATACTTTAAATAAAGTAATTATATATATATATATATATGTCCAAAAACATTAAAAAAAAAAGTCTAGATTTAATTTTAAATTAAAAACTCTCGGTTACATTATTTCTTATTTGGCTTTGATTTGATTTAAAACAAAAAAATATCCTGAATCAATTTTAAATCCAAACAATAAAAAGAGAAATTATTCACAGCAAGAATGAAAAGTAGTCATCATGTGCAGTGGTATCAAATTTTTTACGACTGCTGCAATGTAATTGGAAGATATTTATGTAAGAAAATTCTATTTGTTGCCTGCATAAAGCACTTGCTCAATTGTGTGTGTGTGAGTTTGCATATTTTATTTATTTTTTAATTTTAATTTTTTTTTCTTTTCCTTGGAACTCAGATCTGAGATTGCTTGACCCAGACAAAAGGACAAAGCTACAAAGAATTCAGAACAAACATTTCCCAATGCACACACAATTGTGTGTGTATGCATATATATATATATATATATATATATATATATATATATATTACACACACAAATCTATCATGGAAATGGACATAACTACATTGGCATGTTTGTGTATCTCTGTAGATACATAGATATAATTATATAATCTCATAACTTTATGTACAATTGTTGGTAGTACATGGATGCATAGCATTTACATGAGCTACTTTAAAGAATTCAAAGTTATTTTATGTAAGTATGTATGTATGCGTATATTTGATACATTATAAGCACATAACATACATGCACAACGTGTGCATACATGTGATTGAATGCTGAAAATTTCTCAGCTTGACATACTTCTCAAGATCACTATTTTAATAACAAAGCTACAGAAGACATTTTGGGAAATGGGTTAGACCTAGGACTTTTCAGCACCTTCTCATATTTACATGCACACACATTCACCCATCCATTTAATATGTCATATATTCTACAGACGTTAATGCGTGTGTGTGTGCACACATGTGAATATACACACACATCCGTACATAATCTATGCCACTACATTTATGCATACATATTACAGACATTGCATAAATGTATATGTAAATGTGTATATATATATATATATATATATATATATATATATATATATATATATATATATATATACACACACTAAAACACAGCTTTACACAGGCCAATCTTTTACATCACTAATATTTTTTCTGGTGTAATTTGAACCAAAGATTACAAATAGAAATTTACTCAAATCTCACTGAAAAATTTTTTGCTAAAATTCTTGGCAAGCAAATACAAAACAGATGTTAGTTTGAGTCTAACATTTTCAAAATCCAAATTTTATAAGAGCTGAAAAGATTCAGACTTGCAAGATTGAAATTCAAGGCAAGAGAGAAAGAATAAAAACAATTCAGAGACTGCTTGGTTGGCAAAGCTCATTATCAAAAGCTAACTAAACAAGAAATGTCTGATTTTTTATAAATTTCTCACTTGAGTGATCAGTTTAATATTTCTATCCATATTATTTTATTCCTGCATCTCTCTCTCTCTCTACAAGACTGATTGCAAGTCATATTCTAGAACCTGTAAAATTCCCTGTGAAGTGCTGAGCCATAACAGGTTTCGCTGCTGTGGTTTCAGTAGCAAGTAGGTTTTACGGGGGAGGAGAAGCTGGAGCTACAAGCCCCATACACAACTATTTTTGAATTCAGAGTGGTCCTTCTCCTCTAGATCCCAGTTTGTCCTGTTGGTAAGAGTGGAGAGAAGAAATGGATTCCTACATTTTCCAAAGGCATTTGTATAGAACTGAAAACAAAAGTCTCAGTTGGAATTTGAACTCTTCATGCCAATAATTGCTACACTATATGCACAACCATATCACAAGTAAAGGGATAATTTGGTGTACTGACTTAATCACATATAATCCAAATTTGCTGGTGCATTTCATCTTGGTTTTATGACAATTCTTCTCATGAGAATTAAAGAATGAAATACATTATAATTGCCCATACATTCAGAAATCATAAATGGAACAATAGTTAGCAAGCTAGCCTTGAAGACCATTACTATAGGAGTTTGGTGCCCCACTTATATGGCCTTATGTAAATATACTTGTACAGGCACATGAGGTGGTAAGGGAAGTTCCCAGACTGTATGTACTGGGATTGTACTATTCAACAGAAAAGTGTGTGTAGCTAATGCTCATTGGTACCTAGCGTACTGAGTTAGTCTGCCAATAATCTTTGTGCTATCTTTTCATGTTCAATTATTATGTGAGGTTTTGTAACATTCTGCTGGAATAACTCTGCAATCTTTACAATGGCTGAAAAATTTAAGCAAAACACCTGCTATCAAGATCCTCAAAATGCTTCATCAGACACTTGGTGAATACTCTTTAAGTTGAACACAGATGGCATTTCCAGAACACTCAAGTGTGGGTTCAAGATAAGTGGTCAGAGCAATACATACCAATAAAATGTTATAAAATATGGAAAAATTCATAAATTCATCTGTGTGATCTGTCCCTGAACACTCCCTCAGCTCAAATTCATTATATAACTGGAATCAGTTATGGAATCTGTCAGATCAGAATTTGTCTGAAAAGTTTCTAATCCCACTTCAAAGCTATGGAAGTGAGTGGGTGTAAGAGTGGATACATGATTTTTTTTACCCCCATAAACAACTTTACTCCAATATTACTAAATGTTAAGCAACTGAAATCAGTACAGCTTAAGCCACTCAAAAAAAAGGAAAATTAAACAAAGACAGTTACTAAATCTGTTATTTTATACTGTATTCAAAAATTCACCCAATTCTAATAGTTCAGTTACATTGAAATAACTTTGTTTTATTTAGTTGACAGAAGCATAAAAATTTAACCAATTATTTAAACAACTTGAGTGCTAATTTTTGTGCAAAATTAAGAAAGTCAAATATTGGCCAAAATCCTAAGTTGCTTATTAAAATCATTGTATGTACATGCACACACACACACACACACACACACACACACACACACACACACTCACACTCAAGGGGTACTGAAAAGTTCTCGTTTCAATCAAGATATTTGGTTAAATTTTTAGAAGTGGGTAAAGATTAAAATTTTTAGGTGCTGTGTGTGTTCCAGAGTAGTTGTTAGCAAACAAGTCTTACAATTGTGGTGAGTTTAGTTTTCACCAGCAGCTCCAGCCTTAAGGCCTTGTGCTATACTCAGCTAAGTAAATATCCTAAGTGATAAAGAAATATGAAAATAAATTTATTTCTTTTCAAATCTTTACTATTTTTTTTTTTATACAATGGTTCACCTCAGTTTCATTCCAAACAGGCAGTGCTTTTCAGAGATTAAAAATCAAAAAAGATTCACTAGGCATATTTATATAATTGATAACAAGCAGGTATAAGTTATTCTGTGACACTATCAAAAGGGTTTATTTGAACTCATCTACCTTGGAGTGAAATCTTGCACCAAGAATTTGCTGTCTGAACTGGGAGTGGAGAACATTGAAATCTTCAAGAAACTTACCAGCAAATATAGCAGAAGATAAATTCTCATCAACTCTCTAAAGATACCAATCCTCAGATTCTTAGAATGCAATCAGCTTGCGAATATGTAATGTAAGCTTCACGTACACAAACGTGTCAGACATTGGAATGTCCAAGAAACTTTTCCAATAAAACCAAGAGAAAACAAAGATACACTGAGTTTTATGTTTTTTATTCATGGACGTTTAGTTTTTAATTTTAAGATATACTCTCTTAGCTTGACCTTTTCAGATATCAAAGAATATGCCGTCAAGTGCATCCATCCATCTCCTCCTCTTCTTCTGAGAGAAGGTGGAGACATAATCTGGTAAGCAGAATAGCAAACAAACTTGGTAGACAGGAAGGTATATTCCTTCTTTGAATATCAGACTGGCAGGAGAATATTAGTCAGTGAATAAACAGTTTGGCAGGAAGAATAAAAGAATGCAGTAATGCTTGTCACTGTTTCTGGCTTTTTTTCAAATAGTAAAATCTACAAAATCTATCAGAACTGGACAATAATTGGCCTTTCTCAACACTAACAGTCTGTGAGAGTTCTTCTAGTCAGAAATGAGTGTGTAGATATACGTATACATGAGCATGGGTCACTAAATCAGTAGCCTCTGAGTTATTAGCTGAATTCTGATCTGAAATTACCCATGTATAATAGCTGATTTATATGATTAATATTCACTATTGAATTAAGTGCATTGACAAAGGAGATTATGTTGAAAAAACAGGATTTTTTTTCATCATTAAACAAACTTAACGATACAAATACATATTTTACCAAGTTTGTGGAAGGACTACTTTCAGGTATAGCTTAGTGACAAAAAAGTAAAAACTATCAAGTCTACTGTTCAATAAGCTATGATTTGACTAGCATTTAGAATTTTTATTTTCAGCTACTCTTGATACTAAGCCAAGACAAAAGATGATAAATCAGTCTTAATCATACACAGTCATAAATGATAGTTAATTTTCTTTAGTCTTTATCATTATTAGAATGTGTTCATAGCAAATAAATTGCAATGGGAAGAAAACTCTCAGCAAAAAACAAACATTAAATGTTTTCTGTCTGCATTTCTGGAATGAGTAGAGTTACATTTGGACTGTTGTTCCAATCTTTGTTGGTGTTATCACCACAACAAAAATGAAAACATCAGGTATATGATGATCCCGGTATCCTTCATCAGGTATATGTTAATATCAGGTAATCAACAGGGAATTTTGAACTGAACCCTTTATTTAATCTATAGGGAGATTGTCCTCATTTCACTGCTCATGTAGCTCCATTGCTCAACACATTCCCACCGAGTCCAAGTACACACTGCCAGGAATTGAACTCACAAATTTTGAACTGAACCCTTTATTTAATCTATAGGGAGATTGTCCTCATTTCACTGCTCATGTAGCTCCATTGCTCAACACATTCCCACTGAGTCCAAGTACACACTGCCAGGAATTGAACTCACAAATTTTGAACTGAACCCTTTATTTAATCTATAGGAGATTGTCCTCATTTCACTGCTCATGTAGCTCCATTGCTCAACACATTCCCACTGAGTCCAAGTACACACTGCCAGGAATTGAACTCACAAATTTTGAACTGAACCTTTATTTAATCTATAGGGAGATTGTCCTCATTTCACTGCTCATGTAGCTCCATTGCTCAACACATTCCCACTGAGTCCAAGTACACACTGCCAGGAATTGAACTCACAAATTTTGAACTGAACCCTTTATTTAATCTATAGGGAGATTGTCCTCATTTCACTGCTATAGTTCCATTGCTCAACACATTCCCACTGAGTCCAAGTACACACTGCCAGGAATTGAACTCACAAATTTTGAATGAACCCTTTTATTTAATCTATAGGAGATTGTCCTCATTTCATTGTTGTACCATGGAACAATTATGTACACACTGAATTGAACTCACAAATTTTGAAGAAATTGGTGTCCCTTAAACCATTGCTCAAACATTCCCACTGAGTCCCTGAATTGAACTCACAATTACTATGTTACCAAATTCATGATCATGGAACAATTGGAGCTTTTTTAAACCTAACCTTGTTGACTGATCTCATTGGAGCTATTCTCTTTTGTTACAGTTGCTGCTGAGATTTACTGTCATTTCTCTTTTTTTATTAGCGGCTCCCATTTTGTATTTATTTCTATGATAGGCCTACTAAGGATATCCTTATAGCTTAGCACATGCACTGATTCTAACTCTCCAGTGTTCTTCTTTGTCCTGTAATTTATACACCTGATGAAGGTCTGAATTTCTGTTTTGAGGAGTTATCATTATTTACATGTGAATAATTGTCCTCATCTTTGTTGTTGTTATCATGCCAACATTTCAGCCATTGTACTGTCTGGTTTTCATCAGGTGTTTGTCAATCCAGGTAACCCACAGGGAATTTCATACCCTCCCGTTTATTTAATCTACAGGTGTACATTGCTCTCATTCTACTGCTCATGTTTAAGGATATATCACAGTTCTTATTCAGCACTGCTCAGTTATGGCTTTTGCTTTATTTCTGTTGAGTTTAACTACACACTGCCTAGCCCAAGGATTGAACTCATAATTACTATATCACCAAATTTGCAGCAAACCAACACTTTAATCCACAAAATTGCTAAAAAAATTAGCATACCATGATGAAAACATGCTCCAAACATAATGAAAACATAGTTTTATTGTTAAAATCTTTGTTATTATTAAGAGGAAGAGTCAAAGTATTTTTTGAATGTTTAATTAAATTTTTTACTCATTTTTAGAACATTCGAAATTTTCATTAAAAATCTTGTTTTTCTTGCATCAGTGGATGCATTATAAATTAGCATAGCAAATTTTAGTGTCTTTTTTTTGTGGTGAAAGACACATTAATTTGAAAATTCTTACAAAAATCAAATAAATATTGAATTTTAATGAAACTTTCAGGACTTATTAACAAATGAATTAAATTATTTTAGAAATTTTTTTTTTTTTAGAAAATCTTGCTAAAAATATATTTTTCTTTCATCTTTTTGTGTTTCATTTCACTTCTTAATTTTATGAAAACTTGAGAAATTCAACAAGATAATTGGTAGTGACTATATTAGTTTAAAAGCATGTCTCTTTATAGAATTTAAATCAATTTTCTTTTTGTAAAATCAAACTGTATTACAGAAAATCTGCTCTGAATCATAAAATAAAAAATGCAATAATACCAAGACATTATTCAATTAGAAAAGCTTTTAATGGCTTTTATGAATAATATATATTAAGGACAATATTGCCTTCAGAAAAAAAAAAATTTTTGATAAAAAATGAATTTTTACAAGATTTGTTTTCATTTTTTTTTTTTTTTTTTTTTACAATTTTAATTATTATAATTTATGAAGGTTTTAAATCTTTTTAAAATTCATTTTCAGTGGTGTAACTGTTAGGGAGTATAATTATTAAGTAAAACTATATCTACTAATACATTGTAAGGCTTATTAGAATTTGACAACCCAGAGTATTTTTCAAAAGAATTTTGAATTATTTGGAGATGTGTATAAACTAGCTGATTTTTGTAGATATGGTCACCTACACACAACATTATCAGAAAATAAAAGCAATAACTACATTTTTATAACAGTTTGCTAAAAATGACGCAAAATTCAAAAATTTTAAACTTAGATACGGTGAATGTGTGGAAGTACATATTTTAAGGTATTGTCTCTGTGATACTTTGTAGGTTAGCCAGATCATCAAATACCAGATGAAGACCTTTGGGTAAAATGGCGAAAACACTGTAATAACAAAGATGAGGACAATAGGCTGTATGCAAATGATGTAAATAAAAATGAAGATATTAGCCAAATAAAGATGTAGAATAATTTTGCTGCTTCATATAAATCTAAAGTCTTCAGGCAAAAGACAACTGCAAGACAATGGCATTGTTGCATGCATGGGTTTGGTGCAAAAGGAATTTAGCCAAGATGTATTCACACGAGAATGAAATACATATATAAAGAGGTAAAACACCTACACACACAATTTTATATATATATATATATATATATATACACACACACATATATATATACACACACGCATGCATATATATATATACATACATACATACACACACATACATATATATACACACACATATACACACACACACATATATATACACACACACATACATACACACATACACACATATACATACACACACACACACACACATACATATATATATACACACACACGTATGTATGGATGGATATTGTGATGTACAGATGAATCAGGTTTGAAAATATACAATTGTATCAACATTTAAGTGCACACGCATGTATACACTGATGAAAACTGACACTATTCCACTATATTTAGTATCATGAGACACACATGAAAATGTCCTAGCCATATTTGCTTGTATAAGGACAGATGAAACAGCTATTTCCAACCTCATAAAGACACACACACAGCCCTTACTCTACATTCTCTTCTAAGAATAAACACAGCAAAAAAACACATCCACTCTAATAAAAACAGACAGACAGCAACGAACATGTTTGCTGAAGGCAAAGGTAAAAGAGCACAATAATAAAATTTGGCATCCCCCCCCCGTTCATAGTTGCCATTACTGGCACTATACAAGAACAGCATCTGCTATCTGTAGAGGAAGAAAGAGTGTTATGGCCACCCGCAGATATATATTATCAGAGGCGTTATACAATTAACAAGGCAGCTAAAGACAAGAAATTGCTCAAAGAAACAGGAATAATTTATTCCATTTGCTTTCCTTCTCCTCATTCTTATATCAAATGGATCCTTTCCTGTTAGAAAAAAGACCACTTGCTCTCAGGTAAGACTATCATTAACCACTATTCATTCATGGGAAAGAAAATTGAATGAGTGTTTATGGCACACATCAACTGCTATATATTGGTCATGTAGCTTCAAGTTTTCTTTTATACTTTTACTCAAATATCCAGCATTTTTTCAAGTGCTGTGACCATTGACATATAGACAAATAAAGCTGTGGAACTTGAAGTGCTCAGAAGAAAGACATCAATTAGTATAAATCTTAAAGTCTATAATAATCTGCACCATAAAACTCTTTAGTAGATCCAAGTGGAAAGATTTGCATCTGATTTAAACCAATTTCTTCACAAGATATAGCATAAATATTTATCATGATCCCTTGAAAAATACCTGTGTTGCTTCTTTAGTAATTGCAGTCAGCAGGGTATGCCAAATATAATGGAGAGTTACAGTATTAGAGATGGGTTTTCAATGACCACTCAATGTCATCATTTGCATACAGTCTATTGTCCCCATCTTTGTTATTACAATGTTTTGGCCATTGTACCCTCTGGTCTTCATCAGCTATTTGATGATCTGGCTAACCGACAAAGCATCCACAATGATATTGTCAACATCAAATTTTCTGAATTAATCTTTAGCATATTTATGTAATCCTGTAACTTGAGAGAGAGAAAGAGTGTGCATATATACATATATGTGTGTGTATATATATATATATATATATACACACATACACACACAGAATATAACATATGAATCATTCAACTGAGATATAATTCAGTCAAACATAGGCTAAGCTTTTCAGACAGAGCCTCATAGTGTAAATATTACATTTTTGGGTTCTTACTAAAAATGTGCCAAGTGCTACCACAACTTGAAACAAGGTGAATGGTACTAATTAAAAATCAACTTCTTGAGGACTAACAGATCAAATGTGTAGAGTTTGCACCAAGTACTGATCAGTAAATAAAATGTTTTGATCAAATGTTGGCCAGATTAAAAAGTAAGTCAAACTACAAAATATAGCATTGAGTGATGCAAACATGAACAACATTTAATATATTTAAAATTTCAAACTTATTATTTAGTCAATTGGTGTCATATACTTTTGATATTCTGTTCATGCAATGAAACAATGCCAAGTAAATATAAGTATAGATATTTCCCCATGTATATAATTAATTGAAATAATAGCATTTCTTGACCGAGTGGAACGTCTGTTTTGTACACTAAGAAGAAGAAAGACGTACAGACAAGGATATCAAGTCATTATGTCAATCAAGTTAAGCAAGACCACAATACAGTATTTATACAATCAGTCTGTGTCCTACTCTCTCACCCTCATCACTTACACAACACCCACCCACTGTCACATCCTTCCTCCCCAAATTTAAAATCTTGAATCATAACACATTTTTTGACTCATAAAATTACAAATCATTTCTTCCTTCCATCATTTGATTTTTCTCTTGCCTTTGCATTTTTTGAAACCATTTTGTCAAACATGGTGGTGGTGGTGGTTGCAGCAGCAGCAGCCTTTGGTGTTTCCTGGTGCATTGCAGGGATGTCAGGAGATGAGGAGTGAATGAGTTTAAATTCAAATTCCTATTTGATTCGTTGGATACTGATCCCTTTATTCAGTGGACGGGAAATTTGGTCGAGACAGATCAGATAATCAACAAAACAAGGAAATGGACACATCTTCCTCAACCACACACATTTTGTAAAAAACTAAAAAAAATGAGGTGTTCCTCACTTTCACATTTTAATGTATTAGCTGACACACATTTTTTTTTTTTTTAAATTTACTGATAGTTCACCTACGACAAGACCCACTCAAGGTAGATGGCTAGTGAGATTGTAAGGGAGGAGATGTAAGAGAATATTATAAGAATGGATAGGATAGATATCATTTGACCCTGGACTTAGAGATCAAGATTGTAGTTGTTAAGGAAGTATTTTCTCAGAAGTTCAACAAAATAACAGTTCTGAAGAAGAAGCTGTCTGAATAGAAATTGCTTTTTATCAAAGAACATAGAAGGAATGATGATGGTTTGCCACATGGCATGGTGGGTCATAGATGTGAGGGCTGAGTTGGTGGCACTAAGGAATGTATGTATCTATTATACATATAGCAATATGAGTAATGCCTGCCTTAATTCCTGACCACTGACAATACTTTTTTCCTCATTTTCAATACTTATTGACAGGAAAATCATGTACATGCATTTACATTATAATTGCTATATTTTGTTGTTAAGACTTGCATTTATTCCTGACCATTGTAAATCCTTTTCTTCCTGATTTTCAATACACTTCTGTTGTATGACCAGAAACAATTACATGATCTACATGCTAACTCTGTTTGTAACGTTTGCTTTAATAGCAGCAAATAAAATTTAGTGGTTGAATCACCATGTTCCACTGTTAAGCACTATAATGTTTATAGTAATTTTCATTCATAACCCAGTAAATAACATTAAATTTCTAAAGATTTTTCTTTAAGGGTCAATATATGCCCTGAGTACCATTTATGTACCCCTCTACAGTGGATATTTTGGATAAGTTTTCAAGAAGAACATATATACATTTCATATAATCAACATTTTAAAGCAGTAATATATTCATTAAATTGTTTGGAGAAATTTGGCATCTGTTTTGAAAGTTTTTACATATTTGTTTAATATATCCTACCATGTGACATCATAAAAGTCAATTATATTAAATTTGTAATTTAGTGTCTTTTATATAAAATTAAAATTATTAGCTGATTTTAGTGTGGTACAAGGTTTGATTAATTCCTGTCAAATTTGAATATTGGACTAATAATGTTTTTATTGTTACTGCCTTAGCAAATAGCTATCAATAGCTTTGTCCAGATATCTGGAAATGGAACAGACTGTAGGGAGAAATAGATTCATGCCTTTTCCTATTAGCATTTATGTTAAGGATTTTGGTAGGAATTTAAACAGCATTCATTTATTTTCTTTACCATAGTGTTAACTCTTATGATATACTTAAACCTCACTATATATATATATATATATATATATATATATATATATATATATATATGAGTGATTTTGTTTATTTCAAGATGATGTTTTAAAAGATGAGTCAAATTCCAATACTGTTGAAAATTCTTTTCTCTTATAGGTAATAACTAGTGGCTTCATTTGGAAATCAAGTGACAACAAGTTCACTTAATATTCCAACATTCTCCTTAGTATCCATGTTGATTTAGTAAATTCTATTTTCTAGATGGTTATATTTTTTCATGGTTTTCCAATTCTTTTTCCACAGATCTTTGGGTTTTTTCCCAAATGTTCTGATAATAAGCAGAACTGTTGCTTTCAAGTTCCACATTTTTTACTTCTTTTGCCAAATTTTGATATTTTTGCACATCAGAAAAAAAAAACTTTTAACAAAAACATAGTATGGTAAATTTTTTGAATACTTTATAAGTATTAAAATCTCTCATATATATATATATATATATATATATATATATACACATTTTAAAGATCAGGAGATATTTTTAAAGTTAAAAGCTCTACATGTTATTTTTACTTTTATTTTTTTTTTCACACCTGTATCGAGCACTTTTTAATACCACTGTTTCCTGGTCCAATTCAACTTGGACCATTAACCTTATATATATATATGTGTGTGTGTGTGTGTGTGTGTGTGAGAGAGAGGAAGATTATATATAAATTCTATTTATCAGACTAAAGTTGGGTAACTGAATGGCAAAATGAAGAAAGACCTATGTATCTAGGGCACTTTGATGTAGTGTAATGGTTAGCAAATTTGTTTTGCTAGACCAATTACAATCAAAATTTAGCTAAGTCTGTCAGGCAACAGATTTATTGATCCACTCTCTCCCTAGATACATACATATATATATATATATATATATATATATATATATATATATATATATGAGAGAGAGACAGACAGACATAGAGAGAGTAGCATACTCTTTTATCAGATTTTATTATGCAAGTCAATGTTTTTAGAATAAAATTGTTTTTAACCAACCAATTCTGGTGACATTTTCAGAATAGATTTATATAAGCATTATATGAATTTCAGCTTCTAATATTTGCCCTTATTAAAAATATTAATAACTTGTTTAATTGGTTTCAGTTTGTCTATATTAAAAGAAAAATGAAATAACAATTTTCAAATGTTTATTTCCAAATATATCCCTAAGGTGTAAGCCATAGAAATATCTTTTGATTAACAAAATTATCCCAAAAAACTGATTAAATTATTAAAATGAGCTCCCTGACATTCTATAATCTTCTTCAGTCCTGCATTCATTGATTTTGGTTAACTTTTTTAATGTTTTGGTTTTAACATTACTTGTAGCAATTTTAACTTTTTTTTAATATTGCTCTCTATTCTCATAACAGTTCAACATGCAAATTACAAAGCGGAAATACTAAAATCAAACAAGTACAATTTAAATATCTGGGAAGCGTTTTAACACAGAACAGAAAGTGGCACTGATATCTGAAGGCACATTGCGATAGTCAAAGATGCATTCCAAAAGCTCAGCAAAGTATTAAGAAACAGGAAAATTTAATTGGAAACAAAGAAAAAAGTACTGAATTATTATATAATATCAGTCCTGTATGGCAGTGAAGACGAGACAAAGCAACAGAAATATTCTTCTACAGAAGGATGCTGAGAATACCATGGAGAGAACATGCGAGCTACAACAAAGTTTTAGAGAAAATAGAAACAAAACAGACCCTTATACTTAACATGAGAAAGAGGCAGTTGAAATTTCTAGGGCATATAATGAGGAAAGAAGAGCAAGAAAATTTGAAGAGGACAGATTGACGACATGCGGGACAGAGAACAACGTATAACCTACATAGTGAGATTGAGTAAATGGATGACAGAACAAAGTTTAAGAGAGATAACAAAAAGATTAAATTTATTAAGAGCTAAAAAAGGACAGGAAATTGTGGAGAGCCATTTATTGCCAATATGCTAAAGGGACACTGCACACAGAAGAATGACGGACTAAAAAGTTTTTTTTATTGGATTAATAAGAGACCGATTGATTGATTCATTTTCTATGACCTATCAACCTATTGCAGGTTATTTAAAGCCAGAAACTATTTTCAGTTTGTAAGAATTTGGGACAGGGGATAATGATTTAGTGTTACAAGTCTTACTAATTATCTCATAGCTAGTTGGGGGGGGAGGGAGAGAAAGTGGATTCATAACTTCCCAAAGATCATTTGCATGAAAATGAATTTACTGAACCCAAAGGGAATTGGAATTCAGCTCTCCGATTAATAATTCCAAGTCATTATCCAATACACCATTCACACATCCACACTTATAGCACGTGGTATTCCCAAGTGGTCACTCATCTAGGTACTGACCAGTCTTGACACTGCTTAACCTCGATGATCATAGAGGAACTGGTGTTTCAATGTGATGTGGCCATAAGCCAGTAATAAAAAAGCTGAGAGGTTTTTTTCATTATTTTGGTGTCTTTGTGCAAGATGGGCAATAGCAAAATGTGAATGTTTTATATGAATATATATTTCCCTTAATGCTTTTTGGTTGTAGCCTGCTTAATTAAAAAGAAAAAAAATGGATCTTTTCCAAGAACTTCAAATAATTCTCTGCATTTATCTTGATCCCATCATCAGTTTTATAATTCTACAGCTTATAAATGGTAATGCTAATATTAGCCTACTATTTCATATATATATATATATATATATATACACATACATAATTATCATTACTACCATACAATGCTGGCCCAGAACATTACTCCACCTCCCCACTGTTGTCATCTTTTTTACAAAAGGGCCCAACCTGTAGAGCCTAGTCATCAGGTTCATCCAATGTAGCTCTAAATTCATCAAATCACTGTTGGGAAATCAATATTTTTTTGCTCAACATCTCTTTGTGATGTTTACTTATGTGTGATATTTTGATAGTGTTATGGTCCGGTTTCTTGTACCACAGTGATAGTCCAAGGTAGAACCAATAAAGAACAATGCGAACACAGGTATGGAATAACACAGGTATATTACAAACAGGAATATATACAGAGAAGTAAAAGTGTTAGTATGAACAATCAGGTTTAGTAGAGAGAACAATGTAGTCTCGACCAGTATCACTATTCCAATGTCTTGCAGTAATTGTCTGAAGGCGACTCTGTTTCGGACTGCCTCTGACTCGACTCTTGACTCGACTTGAACTACTGACTGACTCCTTGCCTACTCTTGAGGCACAGTATTTATTAAGTATGGAATAGTCCATTATGGGTAAGATCCCATAACAGATAGTTTTCATATCTATGTTCTTAACATTCTGCATTCTTTATTTCAATAAAGCCACTCAGTAACCCTTGTGTCTTAGTGACTTTATTGCTTTGCTATTGAAATGATTAAAAAAAAAAAAAAAAAATTCTTTTCTGTTTAAAGAACATCAACTAATTTCAAATATTTTCTTGATGGTCACTTCACCTTTGCTCATTAATACACTTTTAATTTGTCTCCTTATCTTTTTGTAACATTCTTACAAAAAGAATATTTTTGCTCTTGTCAATGTTTTCACTTTTTATTGTTTTGCGTAACTTTTTGCACACTTTCCAAAGTTGTGTACATATCACTCAATAACTTTATTATCTCTTCTTTCTCTTTTGAAGTTTAACTGTCTTAGATTCATCGTAATCTTTCTATAACTAAAAGTAAAAAAATAAGTACTAATAATTATGCTATTATACATATCTACAATATGGCGATCAACATACAAGTTGCATAAAATCTATCATCATCAAATAAGTGTCAATATTTCTAATAGAAAATATAAGCTGAAATTCATGTTTATATAAGTATTATTTAAGTAAGTATTATATAAGTATATCCTGAAATTTTATCAACATCAGTTGCTTTATTCCAATTTATCATCAGAACATTGAGTTGCATAATAAAATCTGATGGTAGCCTCACACATGGAGGTGGATATGTGGATGCATAATCACAAAGCAAATTCTGAAATAACAAAGTTCTAAGGCTTTTCTTCTTTACTCTGGGGGTAAGTAAATGTAAAAAACAGAGTCTAACCTCAGGGAATATAAGTAAAATGCACATTTGAACTAAACCTCAGAGAATTTGCATATCACACTGCATAAAGACCAAAATAGCAACATGCCTATCTTGATATGAGTCTCTCTGTGTGTGTGTTAAAGTTAAATATGTCCACTAGAATAAAGCATTGTTTCTTTGCCTTATTATTCAAATTACTTTGTATCTTTCTTTTGCCTCCTTCGTTTCTTAAATTTATCTTTCTTTCTCTCACTCTTCTCTCACATTTTTCTTGTTTAAGCCTTACAGTCTTTTTTTTAAATATCCTTTATACTTCCTTTCTTTCCTCTTCCTTATTCAGTAAGGTGATCAGGCAGATATCTAAAAGTTCAGGATACAAGTTCAAATCCCATCAAAGATGATTCATGTTACTTACTTAATGATCAGAAACTGTCAAAATCATAAAGTGATAAAAAGAAAATGACATAACGGCAATGCATAATTTCAGAAACAAGATGCAAACAAGCATCAAAAATCAAATGAAAGAAAAATTTGTAAAAAATTTGTTATAACAAAGCTTCATCCTGAAGTTATTTTCAACATTTATTCACAATGTTTTGTTTTTTTTAATTGAAATGAGGTACCTGAGAGAAAATAAACACTTTAGCTTTCCAATTTTTGCCAAATAATAATAATGATGATGGACATTAGTAGTAGTAATATCGAAATCTGTTTGCATGAAAATTGAGTTTTGTTTCAAACAACAAAAAAGATGAAAGCAGAGATAAAATAACAACTTACATCCTTTCCCACCTTATCTTTATTATTTGTTTCTTTTTTTAATCTGTTCAGATTTAAAAACAAGTCTTGGCAGAAATTTAGGTTCAAGTATTACAGAAAATGATAACAGGTTATGCAGTGTCCAGCAAATGAGATGCTAGTTGCAGAAATCATTAATAATATAAATTGAGTTTGAACCTTAATGGGTGTTCCATTTGACCTCAAGACACAAGACAAAAAACAAACACCTATGGACAACTCATTGTGGAACAATGATAAGCAATCCATTTCCACAAACTATTACTACAGTGTGAAGTTGATACGCAATGAGTACAATACACTAATGACATCATGTCATATAAAGTTAAGACCTTTGAAAAAACATTAATAGGATAAAGAAAAAATGCTTTTTAATTCTTTGTTTCATATGAAAATTATCATTCCACATGGACTCTATACTGGGAGAAGACTGTAGAATAGATTGGCTGAAATACTGTGAAATCAACGAACATCACAGAATCAGTTTCAGTGTTTATAGTAAAACAAGTTTTTTTTTTTCTTTTAATTGGTAATAATCTCCAGGTTTTGTAGAAAACTGTATTTCAACAGATTCATTCTGCAATTCTTGTATTGTTACATATTTTAACCATTTCAAGGCAGAAGTGGTGTATAAAAACAATGAACATTCTGAAAGTCATTCTTCTTATTATATTGATCCATAATGTCAGAAGTGGATGTAGAGGTTAAACTTTCCTGCTAAGAAACCATACTTTTCCATGCTTTGTTCCAGTAGCTGTTTGGTAAAATATTACCTGACATGAAAGTCTATCAGGAATTATTCTATGTAGTAAAAATTTGTACCTATGAGAATTGCTGAATGTTTACAGAAACCAAAGCAGTGGATGTGAGCACACTAAGGTGGTGGGTAATGCATTTCAGTAGAGGGGATGAAAAGTTACAAATATT
Organism: Acanthosepion pharaonis; assembly: GCA_903632075.3. Taxonomy (NCBI): domain Eukaryota; kingdom Metazoa; phylum Mollusca; class Cephalopoda; order Sepiida; family Sepiidae; genus Acanthosepion; species Acanthosepion pharaonis. Next base: position 857,727 of record CAHIKZ030000389.1, read on the forward strand.
AAAGTAACAGCCAATATAAACCCCTCTAACAATTTCAGGAAAAGCTCCCCAGAAAGCGAAATCCAGTTCAGTTATACAACCTACTAGCTAAATTGAAAAAGTTCACTTGTAGAGGTGAGGTGGGCAGGTTCCATAATTTAGCTAAAGGAAAGTTCACAAGCACCTCCTCTTTTTATTTTTTTTCATATTTTTTTTAATAATCTGAAAAATTATATATGAAATTTGGAGAACACATTTTAATAATGAAAGATGCTCCACACTGAGTAAGGCAATGTGCCAATTGTTCACTGGTTTCAAACCACAGAAACTTCTTGATTTATACATTCTCAATCCCTTTATGCCACTTATTTTGATCCATAATCATTTTTCTGTAAGAGATTTTAATGATTTCACTCTCTCAAAGGAGGAGACTGCAGTCAGTGACACAGATAATACCCTAGGATCAGTTTTACCTGTTGTCAGTTCAAAAAACAATGTGGAAATGAAAACTGCTCTGTCAACTACTTCACACATGGAAATTTTCTAAGTACTTTGAACTACATATCTTATTCTGTTCCACCAGATCAGAGAAGATTTCCCCTTAGTCTGCAATAAGAAGAATTATATAACTTCCTTGACTATCTGCATCCATATAATAGTTCTTCTTTAGATTAAAGAGTGTTTTCTTTTCCTTTTCTGTTTATTTTGACTCTTTTTGTATAGCTTTTATGGGATCCACCTGAATTGGTACTATATTGTCCAAGATACATCTTCAAATTAATACAGGTAAGGTCAACTCTACACTATTTGAAATCTTTAATATTTTTTTTTTTTACCCACTTTGAAAATCATATTAATTTTTTCACTTCCTGATCATCTATATGTAAAACTAATATGTCTAACAGGGAACCAGTTATATAAAACCAGTAAAACATTCTTGGATTGATCTTTGACAGAACACTATTATTTTCAATCATGACTGATATGATTTTTATTCTAACAATGAAAAGAAGCATCACTTCATCCATATTTGGATCCCTTGTCCAGTTTCTATATTCCACTGGAATTTGCTTCTCTTGGCCATTTAATGTAAACCTTTCTGTCCATAGTCTGTCCTTGCAGAAATGCAGTTTGGATCTATAGAATCTAATTTCCATTGACATTGAGCCACAACTGCATATTAGTCAAAAAGATTCATGAGCAAAGATTGGTGATTCTTTTTTAATATTCACATTAAATTCTTCAAGTCCCCTTGCAAGTCTTGCTTTTCGCATAATTCTCTTCAGAGTAGATTTTAAGATACACATGCAATAAGAAGATAGACATTTTTTTACTAGGATTTTCTACTACAGTGAAAACATTTTTGGGGGGATCTGTCAAGTTCTTTTGATTTAATATCATCAAACTGAACATTATTATTATGAAATTATTTTCATTCATAGTCAGAAATTGATTCAATCACATTAAGACAACTGACATCACTTGAATTTATAGATATTTTTTCACCTTCCAGATTTGTTGAATTTATTCTTTGAATGTTGTACCAATTTTTGTTTCTCACAGTTGCTTCACAATTGACTCATAATTTTTGCATTAATGCAATCCTTGTTTTCATTTTTATTATAACTGATAATATAAACTAGTTTTGTAGTAACTGTAGAATCCATAATTGGGTCAGTTATTATGGTTTGCTTTCTATGTGGGCCTTCGTTAGAGCATTCATTATCAGATGATACAAAACCATTTAATTCATTAAGAATATGTCTATTAGTTTGGTCAATTACTTTTGTGTCCAGGTGAGATGCTTGATAGCCATTGTTTTTTTTCCACTAGCATGATCAACAGTTTTGAGGTTTGCATTTGCGTGCAGTCACAAAGATATTCCTCTGCATCTAACGAAAACAAGACTACCCTGACATATGATAATGCCTTGACCTCTCCATTCTTGCTTATCTGGTCTCACTTCAAGCCCAATATGATCAAGTTGGGTTCTTTATCCCTAAATCTGTTAAGAGCTTTTTCTTTGAACTTTTGGTGTATTCTTTACCTTGTAGTAGTAGTAGTAGAAATAACTCTCTAAGATGAAAACTATTTTGAGTATTTGTGTTTTAGAATTAAATAAAACGAGTCCTTTTCAAAGAAAAAAACAAATTTAATTTTTTTTTCTGAAAATCCTTTGGCAGCAGAGATAAAAGTTAATTATTTTTCATTTATGGAATAGCTAAGGGCTTCATCAGTATAAAATGATCTCTAGCTGAAATAGCAGATAAGCCTTCCTCACACTAAGCCCAATCAAGAGAAAAGACAGTGACGTCCAGCTGCTGATCTTTAAAAGAAATATGACTTCATTGATTCAGTCAGTGAGCTGACTTGTATAAGTCAAAATTGACGAATATGTAAAAATTATGAAAACATAGTATTTACAGCAAAAAATCTCAAGTTTGGATCTGGCTGGTACATTTGAATCCCTGTTGAGCTAAAACAGTGGTATCAGATATCATTTCTGATTATAAAAAAAAACATGACTAAGCCTCAAGACAGGCAGTTTGTAGCAGAGAATGAGGTTGCAGCTGGCTGCTTCAATTCCATCCCCCCTCAGCTTTTATCCTTACAAGAACAACTTTGAACATGAAATGCCATAACATTTTGAACTGTTTTTATTTATTATTTTTTAACAGGACTGAAAAACAGTCAAGTGCACAAAGCTATACAATACATAAACCATTCTATAAAATAAGTCTACATAAATACACAATTGCAGAGACAGGGAAGACGTACACACACACACGAGTGTATGTGTGTGTGTGCATATGGATATGCTTACACATTTCCTAAACATTTCTTAGTCTGGTATAAGGCTACAAGTAAAGAGCATAATAATTATATATATATATATATATATATATATATATATATATAAAAACATATAAACAGTAACAACCTTGGTTTGAAGGTTAATCATGCATGAAATTTGCAATTTGTGATTTGAAACAGTTAAGTCAAGGAAAATGTTTTAATTAAAATCCTAATCAATTGATGCTTAATAAAAAAAAAAGGTTCAAAAATATAATTTAGAATTCTGAAATGAAAGCAAGAAGATGTGTCTATAAATTTACTTCCAGAATTTGGATGATTCATAGATCTATCAAATTCAAATGTGTTTATCAAAATTCTGGCTGTGAATTTTGAAAATATTTATATCACTACTATTTCTTTTAAAATACAATTATTTCTTACTACAACTTCTTTTAAAAATGCACCTGAAGGATGCAACCAGGTAATGACAAAGAATGGAATTTTGGAAAAAATTAGGAAATTCCAAACTGGTTAGGTATAGCCAGCTACAGAATCCTATGGTAACACTAGAATATCCCCTTAGATTAGGAAACATTTGTTGGGTCAGAGGCAATGTTAGATTTCTTATATAAAATGGTTGGAGTTCCTATCAATTCAGCTGTCATCCAGCTGAACACAAAAACAAAGTCATCCATTGAAAATGCACACACAGCTACTGTTTTAATTCACTTGTAATTAACATTTTGAAGTTCTTTATACAACTACAGTAAATTTCTTTTAATTATTAAACTATTTATTACATTTCTTTTAATTATACTCCAGTGTTGATCATTATTGATATAAAATTTTTTATATTAAATTTCCAGTGAAGTTCAACAAAAAAGATACCATGACAATAGGAATATTAAATTCTAAGTACACAACAGCTATCAATAGACATCCTGATTTTAACTGGGCATTGCCCAGAGATAGGAGAAGTGACCATGATGGTCAAGTTGCCATGAAGCAGTTACATCTTCAATCAATGCTGGCCAGTGACAACTAACCATTATCAAGTGCCATTTTGACTTTTAGGAAACAGACACATATCTATGAGGTGGGTTGATAAAAGACGGAGAGTTTCCCAAATCTGATCAAATTAATTTTTTGACTGGGCCAAGAACTTTTCAGTTCCTGTCATAGAATCTCATATGTGCACAAAAACACACTCTCACACACATCCACCCACCCACACAGACAAACAGAGCACCAATATAATTAGCATATCATCAAGCATTTTGTCAATCAATCATGTTTTGAGGTTTGTTTTTTTTTTTTTTATCTTTATCAATTTTAGTATATGCTGAGCTCCATTGATTATTGGACAATTGCATTTTGAGCTTGTCCTAGTTGATGAGATAATCTGTTCACTAAAAATATCAGGACCACAACTTTTGGTGTATACATGTTGAAGCAAAACAGGGTTTCCTTTGCTCACTGTTATGTCTTTGTCATGTGTGTGTGCGCATGTACATATATAAAAAGTTGTTGAAAAGTTTTCAGCCTGACTAGGGAGGGATTCCAAAAGAAATTTTGATGTTTGCTCACATCTGGTTCAAGCTTGAAATGTGAACAAAGAAAATAATTTGTAGCACCTGTTCAAACGTTCATCTTTGATGTAAAACTCTAGAGTGGATTAAGCAGATAAGCCACTTGAACTTTGATTTATTGAATATTTTAGCTTTAGTTATATTTATTGAGCACTTTTGGCAGCCTAAAAAATACATTAAATTCTTATTTTCACATATTTTTCAATTGTATTATATATATATATATATATATATATATAATTTCAAGTGGGCAGTGACTGACCACGACCACATACATTTTCATGCAATCATCTCAATGTATTGTGTGCTCAACATTTCACTTATGAAACTGTCATTTCCTAAAGCAGAAATTTCTTCTTTAGACATAAACATTAGTATTTATGACTAACAAATGCTATAACTCAATGTCACACTGACAAGATTTTACATCCTACTGAATATGATTTTTTTATCTTCACTGTTAGTGACAACAGAGATCTTATTTATTAGTCAAACATGAAAGAAAGACAAACATTCTCAGCACACCTTGTGTGTGTATATACACATACAGTCAGTATGAAGTTATTATGCAAATCACATAAACCTCAATAACTTGAATTTGCTTTGAACAATTATCAAATTTTAAACAATTTTGATGTCAAAACAAAGCTTGAGTTAAATTTTTAGATAGTTTTTAGATTTGTTAAAAAATTGCATTCTGAAGTTGTGCAAAACCAGAAAATTACAATTTGCATCAATAACAAGGTAATAAAATCATCAACAATTGGAATAGAACAAATAACAAACATATATGATATGTCTTTGAAGCATTTACATCTTAATATAGTGTCTCTTCTTAATAATAGCCAGTAATCTATTGTCCATTGACTTTGTTAATTTTTTTTACTTCAGCAGGTTCAATTTCTGGCATGGTGGTTTTATTTGCTTCGCATATGTCTACATTGTTGTCATATTGTTTGCCATCATAATATAAAACTTCACAACTGACCATAGGTTTTTGATCTGCTTGTGATCAGGACTTAATGGTGGCCATTCCATTATCTGCTTTTCTGTAAACATAAATGCATAAATACAAACTTTGAAATTCAGAGTCTGGGACTTGTATCAATCAAAGAAAGTCTTGTCCATGAAATGACAATAGTTATCACTGTTCAGTTTAACTTTTCATTGATTTTGAATGGCTCAATAATGGTTTGGTTGACAATTCCTGCCCATATCATCATACTACCATCTCCTTGCTACTTTCTTTTAGCCACAGCCACATCTGTATAAGATAAAATCCATCCTCTGGCTTATCCATCAGGTCCATTAAGTGTCACCAGAGATTTATCCATGAAAATTATTTTTGAAAAATCAATTTCACACTTTAAAATATTTGTTTTACTGACAGGAGTGTTCTTAGAAGATTTCTTGACAAATCCCAATTTGCAAAGTATTTCTGCACCTTCTGTCCTTCTTGACTCTCTCAATTCCTTTGATTTTCTCCAATGTGGACATTCCCTCATACAAAGACTTATTTCCTGTTCAATCCTATCTATTACCCATCTTTCAACATATATTATAGAAAAAAAGAAAAAATAGTTTTTATTAGATTTCAGGTCTTAAATTAATATTAGTTTTATCAACATAAGAACTTCAGACTGCAATTTTGATAATAAATCCAATCAACTTTAAGAAAACATGTTGAAACTACCTAAAAATTTAACTGAAGTTCTGTTTTGATGGTTTAATTAATAATTCAAAATTTGACAAAAATTGTTCAAAGCAAAACTTCAGATGAACTGTGTATATATTTATTATCCACATCAATTAGAGTTATAACTGAAGATTAAAAACTTGCATAATAATAATGTTATTATATTAATAAATTCTAATTAAGTCGACATAAACTTGAACTGGTATTTGTAAGTCTTCTGGCAAAGACATGGAATTTCAAAATGGAGTAATACTCAACTACAAATTCCAATTGTTGCTCACTTAATTTACAAAATATATGGACATCTTTTTATTTCATGTTAAGAATTTATTTCCAAGTAATACAATGTATTTTCATGTATGAAGAAAAACATGTTTTGGTTTGATAAAATTTTACAATGTGGAAATAGAGAATATAAAACATTTACTTATTCATTTTTGAGATAATGAAAAAAATCTGGAATCTAGAAACAGACAAGTGTTTCTCTAAATACATTGCTTTTATAAAATGGTATAAAGTATTTGTTTGGGGAAATCTTGTAAGGAACTGAATATCAGACCTGGAAGTAAGTAGGCAAGTGTTTGATCAACCCTTAAAAAATTGTCTAAAATGAATAGTTTTTGATGGCAGTTGTAGCAGGAGTTATATTATTTACAATATAAATAAACCACAAAGATTGCACAAGCCTGAAAACAGAGGTTTTTCTTTTTAATTAAATTTTCTTCTTTGATTGAATTTGATTTATGTTTCTTGAAATTTTGAGAAAGATTAATGTAAAAAATTGGAAGTTTGATTTTCAAAGTACATATAATGAAAAACTTAACCATTGCATTTACAAAATTGGGAAAATCCTAATTTTTCTGTTACCAATGATGCTTGCAAGGTCATATTACATACACACATAAAGTTTTGTTGAATTCAGTTTTGCAGATCAGAAATCCATAATATTTAAACAGACATCAATATTAGGCATGGCTGATCGATTGACAAGCTTTGTAGCTTTACTTGAAAATTAATGTATAATAATAATTATAAATTTATAACAAACATCAACTAAGAAATCTGTTAAAATTGGTGAATAATGCTCTTCAAATAATTAAAAATAAATGTCTTCAAATACCTGTTTTTATCAGTTTTGGACAGATTTTTTTCTGACCATTTTGAAAATGTCAAATAAAACCTTCAGTTCAACATGCAAGGCTTTATTTTGGTTTTATGCTTAGTTACCTGAAGCGATAACCAAAGACAATGTCATGTTTTTGATGGTGTACACACACACACACACACACACACACACACACACACACACACACACACACACACACAGACACACCTGAAGGGGGGGAGAGAGATTTCTTTATCAAATTGCAAACACACATATCAAAGATTACAGATTAAAACCTTATAAAAATATTGTGTTAGAAACAAATGCCATTTTAATCAAGTTGAAGTGAAATTGGTGGAGGAAATATAATGTTGTGAATTATTTTTTTAGCCTGAATTTTAAAAAATAAAGGAATAATATAAAAGAAAAAGTATTTGGCTGCCTCTCAAAAATAGTATGAAGGTGTCAAGTACAGGAAAAAGGAAAAGGAAAAAAGGAAGACAAAAAAGAAAAAATCGAAAAAGAAAAAAGAGGAACAATAATATAGTGGAAAATTTGAAAAATTAGATATGACTAATAGACTCACTAATCTAAAGACTTCAAATGATTTCTCTACTGAAACAAAAATATTTTTAGATATCAAGTTGTAAAAATATTTTTTCTTACATTAAAAAAAAAAAAAAATCTTTTTCAGAAATATATAAAAATGTATCAACTGACCAATATATTAAATACTAATAGCTACCTACCTTCCTATGTAAAAGTATGTCATGTTCTAAAGAGGAAAATAAAATTAAAGATGGACCCACTGTTTAACAAAAAAAAAAAAAAAAATCAAAGAAGGTTAAGAAGCAATAAAACTCAAGACAGCCTGCTGTCTGTTTTTCATTTTCACCTTCTATACTCCATTTTCATTTTTCTCCATCTTTCTTTCTATTCTCCCTACCACATATACCTTCCCAATTCTGTTGTTGTGTAAAAATAAAAAGAGTGGATATGACTATGATTGTGTGTGTGTGTAATACTTTTCAAAGTGCACAGATATTATGCTGATCCAAAGCAGAAGTACTGGGAAGTAATGCTTTGGTCCTAGGCAGAAGTGATGAGCAATATGTAAATAATCATGTCATTTTTGATGGGTACTATGTTAAATAAAAAAAAATATCAACATCAATAAAACTGAAAAGAAAACTACATTCTAAAAATCTTTCATAATTCTCACACTTCACATAACATTTGGGGGCCAAGAGAGTGCACATATTTATAAATTTTATCTCTTCCCTCTTTGTCTCACTTCTTAAAATAAAAATTAAGAGAGAAGCAAAAATAAATAAAAAAGAAAATAATAAAAAAGGAAAATAAAAGGAAAAAAGGAAAAGAAAAGGAAAAAAAGAAAAGAAAAAAAGAAAAGAAAAAAAGAAAAGAAAAAAGAACCAGGAGAATGTCTGATTGCGAATGCTGTGGAAGCCAGACAATATTACCAAATTGTCAGGAGAGTGAGGAAGAGGTGGTTGGCAAAAAGGTATCAGCTGCCCTCTATAGTGCTAATTCCCTGGAGCCCCAAACCATAGGCGCACAGACCAGACAAGTGTGTTATACCTCAACCAGGATTCTCTTGCCTTCCAAGAAAAAACTTCATCCCTTCATCAAAAGGAAGGACAAAAATTTGATGTCAGAGAGACATACATTTTTTTTTTTTTTTTCAAAGTATGTGCTTTTAGTTGTGACAAAGAGAAAGATGACTTTTGTGAGGGTGATAATGTAACACACACACACACACACACACACACACACAGGATAATGGAAGTGAGTGAGAAGAAGGGAGATAGAAAAATATATACAAGGGAGAGAGAAAGAGAAGGTACACAAGGAGAGGTAGAGGGAGATGGAAGGTGCACGAGAGAACGAGAGAGAGAAGGCACATAAGAATAGTTAAGGGAGAGATAGAAGGCACCCAAGAGAGACAGAAGAAAGATAGAGTGAGAGAGACAATGTAAATGAGAGAGAGAGAGTTAGAGATAAAATGAGGATGTATCCAAAGGCCCATTTTGTTATCAGAAACCCTTTTCAATATCAACAAATTCAGAAATTTGAAGTGTTTGACAACCAGACACTCACAAACCTGCAACAAATGTTTTTTTTCCTTTAACAAATTTCTATACATGCAATAATAATACTTTTATCAGATATTTACTAAGCATGGATTGAAATTAGTATTGGAAGACTGTGTTGCAGCAATATTCAAATTGTATGAAATGTTGACTTTTTACGTAGCATGAAGTATCAACCAGAAGGAAGAAGTAAACAACCACTTCAGTCACCAAGCAGGACTAATTTCATATATTATGGGAATATTTTCAAGAATATACACTGACATGCCAAAAATCATAGCATAGGTGTCTTGTATTGTGTAAGACCCCTTCTAGAGTGGTGATGTGCAGCAATTAGATGTGGCATTAATTCCACAAGATTGATTCCATGGCAGGTATCAACATTTCTGCAGAAAGTTAAGCCATGCCTTCTCAACAATTGTCTCCAACTCTCCAATATCTTGCATTCAAATAGACCTCTCCACCATGTTATATAAATGACTGAGCTTACCTTGAGTGAACATAGTAGTCACACCAATTCTGGTCAACTTGGGCCCAACGATACTGTGCATTTTCCTGCAGTAATAACCTATCATTGTTGGGATAGATGGAGTCCATGAATGGGTACAAATGGTCACAAAGCAGTGCAACAGTGGTCACCAGTCAATATCTTTAGGCAGACTGGCAGACCCAATCTATGCCATCTGAACATCACCACCACCATTTAGGAACAACCACCAACCTTCCTCTATGCCTTGTTGCCAACTAGCATTTTTGGCCCATAGGGACTCTGTCCACATCCAAACCCTTCTATTGAAACAAATTTAGACATAATTCATTGAACCGTGTTGTTTATTAGAGTACCATGATCCCAATTGAAGTACTGTTCCCATTTTAGAGTGTTTCCGTGTTATCAGGAAGGGTGGGTACACTGGTGGTTATTCTGTTCCTATATCTAATGGAAGTTAAACTGACCTGCTAGCTATGTATTTTGTACCTTCTGCATTGAATGCAGATGTGATTTTAGTCTGTGTTACTTGTCTGTTACTGCAGACATTTTTGGCCAAACATCTGGTTACAATCATTAAGTATTCCTGGTACACACAAGACACCATAGATTGAGGGAGATATTAATTTCAGAAATGTTTCATCCATCAGGCACCTGCTCTATTTAAACTCTGATGGATATGGAAAGACAATGTTCACAGTGACTCAGCAGATAGAGCACAACTGATATAGGACTGGGCATTTCTATGATATCCATGTATGGTGGTGCCAACTACCAAGACCTTTACATATTGCTATCCCATGACTTTTGACACATCAGTGTACATTCCAGCTAAATGAAAAATATATGCCTACAAATATAAAGAGAAATTAAAACCATTTTCAATCATTAGCTAATATATTTACCCAACTTAGTTTATGAAATATTGTATTGTGTCGATTTGCAAACAAGGAAGGTCAGTTTGTTTTGAGAATGAACCTTGGTTTCTAAATTGTCTTAAATGCTGACAACAGATTCTCGTGAAAATATGCAACTATTTTGGCCACTAAGCAGCTAGATATTACTAGTTTTCATACATTATATATAAAAGAATGTATATCTAAAGTTTGATATTTGTCAGGTTACATGCAAGTAATATATAAAGAGATCAATTCAAAAAGTCTTCAGTTTTAAGAAAATTAGTTGAAAAATTGAAAATAACATTGGATTTTATTTTTATATTATTTTATTTCTTTTCTTGCAATTCTGTCCTCTTGAAATTTACTTTTTTTTTTTTTTTAATCATTTCATTATAGTTTTATCTTCAGGAAAAATATTTGCAGCTTTTGACTAAGATCAGTGTATTTGTTAAAAAATGACTTGAAACTTTAAAACAAGCAAATGGGTTGGGTGTGAGTGGAAAGTTTATTTGCCAAGAACTCAAAAAGAAAGATTCCAGCATTTGGAATTAAAGTGCTAAAATGAAACAGAAGGCAAGATGACAGCATAACCTTAAAAATAAAATTTTAGCTTGAATAATTTCTCTTTCTGATTCTAGTGATATCAAATGTGCATAAAAATTGATGGTCAATCTTTTAAATGTTTAGAGAACAAAAGATTTCATGACCAAGGGCCAAGAAACAAGGAAAGGATTTCATGGTTAATCAGAATGCAATGGAAAAATTCAATTAACTATTTAACCAACCAATGATCATGACAAAGGCTTTGATCTGTTCTGATAATTGTAAAATTTCTTTGATTAGTTCAATTGACTCCACCCAAGTCTTGGCAGATTTCAGATTATATATACCATAAGAGAATAAACCAAGTTGTATCTTTCATTAAAAATGTTCTTTGTGTGACTAACAACCCCTTCCTCCTCAAATCACGATAATCAAATTTTGGAAAGTGGATTGGGTAGGTAATTTTCATGCATTTCCTTCTATATAAATATATTTAATGTGTATATTTCTGAACAAATATGTTCAGAAAAGATCTAGTCATTTTTGAATATATTGAGAACCAGTTGCACAGCCTGGATATAACTTGGCAATGAATCAGTGGAGAAATTGTTGCATTGTGTTTGAACAGACACTCACCTGCGGAATTACTCAGTCAGCAATGAGAAGCAAAATGAATGGAACTTGTGTACTGCATGACCATCACACTCACAATAGTAAGTATATTTTTGGCAAAACTTTGCATAATCCAGGTCTGTCAGTGACCTACAATATATATATATATATATATATATATATATGCTCTTTGCAACTTCTAGTTTGAAAGCTGGAGGTGGGATTTCACACTTTTGATAAGATTAAAGTCAATGCAATAAGGCAGCTAATGATGACACCTAAAGAATGATGAGATAAGTGAATAAAGCCTCAAAGGGGACACTTTGAAAGGAACCAAAGCACCATTTCCCCTGGTAGACTACTTTTTCATTAATATTAAATATCAGATTACTTTTCAGACAATATGATTTATTATATTTACAGGGGAAGTTTAATATCAGAGACAGTGTGGACATAGGAAGTCTATAAAATCATGGGTATGGGATTTAGTCATTTTTGGTCATGATAGTGTAGTAGGAATTTGTTTTCATGTTTGCATTTGGAAAAGAGCCCTGATCTTTGGTTTAGAGTTTATTATTATTCTGAAAAAGTGATTATTATTATTATTTTCTCCTTTAGGCAAAAGTCTGAGGATAACTTGAGGTGTGAAACTGGCAATCACCATGCAGGTGTTGATTCCTATATTCACACTGTCTACATCTTTGTAGGGTGTGCAGAAAGCAGAAAGTGAAATTCTTGAGCAGAACTCAAACTCAAAATCCATTCTGTTTTGTACACTTGCTCAGGTCTTGGAAAAAGCATGAATCCATTATTCTTCACCTTTGGGTCAAATAGCAGGGCAGACTGTTCTCTTTTGCCTTGAATGGTAGCTAGTTTTAAAAGAAGAAAAGCTCTGAATTTAAACCCGAGAGTGGAGGCTGTTTGGTAATTTTGTAGAACACTGTGCATTATTTCTGTTATCAGTTCTACACAAGCCTTCACCACAATAATCAGATCATGTGTGGGTAGTCTAGCCAAATTGTTGGCTCTTCATATATTGAAATCAACAGGATAATTTTCACACACACATTTTATATATATATATATATATATATATATATATATATATATATATATATATATGGGGAAAATAGTGATGCTTTTAGCATACTGACAAAGCATTCTTCTCTCAGAATCAGCAATAAGATAAAATATGAACTCTTATCAATGAAGAAAAGAAATAAAATGACTTTATTACAAACAAGTTCTTATTGTTCTTTAGAAAACATGACAATTCCAGTTCTAATGAGTAATAATAAGACAAAATGAATCTATACTAGATGACCCTTTGAACTGTTTGGTCACCTAATAATCAATGATTTTTTTAATTAAGATTTAACAACCAACTCCCTTAAAAAAATACTTCTTTCCAGCTTCCAATCAAGTGCAAACACTATCCCCTAACCTTATCATTCAGGTGCATACCATTCAATTTTTTTTCATCACTTTTTAAGTGAGTATACTTTTACAAGTAACTTAATTCACTTCCTCTGATTCCATTGATAAATCATTTTTTTCAGTTAGGCACAAATCTAGATCATAGCCTTTTTAGTTGCAAATCTTTCACAATTATTTTTGCTTTCTTTAATTCAATGCATTTTTAGGAGTAGCTTTATTCATTATCTTTGTATACAATGCACTATTTCAGCAATGTAAAGATTACAAACAAAATATATATATATATATATATATATATAAAAGAAAAGAAGAAAAAAGAAAAGAAAAGAAAAGAAAAGAAGAAAAAAAAAAGAAAAGAAGAAAAAAAAGAAAACAAAAATGTACTCACATTTTTGGTCCTGTATCCATTCTGGTTTGGTGGTCATCTTGTAAATTGTTAGCTTTGCCTGTTATATCTCCCAATCCAGTTGAAGGTCCCTGCCTACCAATGAGACTCTCTGCAGAGGAAGGAGCTAACATGGCAGAAGGCACCATCATTTTTCCTGATGCTCCTTCTTGGGAAATGTGTGAATCCCTGGCATAAGGATAAATTTTATGAGCTGAAGTGACATCCACCAAGCCATTTTGATGAATGACTGAATTTTCCAAACAGCGATTTAACACCTTATCATATGAGTTTACAAAGACTTCCTTATACAACAAATTTTCATTCCCCATAGGAGGAATGTTTCCGGTCAAATCTGGCAGTTCATATTTAATCATCTGAGGGTCAACAATACCACCTGCATGCTGTGAATATTTTTGCTTAGAGTTATTGAGCAATATGGATTTGGCAGTCTCCCTTGTTTTTTGGTTATCAGGAGTGAGTGTGGGCCTCCTGTCTGGAACACCCTCATAATTTGGTCGTCCACTCAAAAGTTGCTGGGAATCAGAATGCCCTTGGTCAGTTGGAGGTTCATATGTGGTTCGAGCAGAAGCCAGGTACTGGTGTGCCTGGATATTATCAGGAGTTATTGAATGACGACCCCTCTCCCGAGCTACACTATCATAGCCAGGGTGACTGTCCATCAGCTGATGACCAACAGAAGGATGGACATTATCTGGAGTGATGGCATGGTGACTCCGTTCCTGATTGCTGCCATTATAACTGGGATGGCTGTCCATCAGCTGGTGATGACTGACCACTGAAGGCCCATCAGGTCCGATTGGAGCTCGACCATGGTCAGCTTGGCTGTAGGTAATTCGACTCCTGTTATAATTAGGGTCCATCATTTGTACTATAGATGAAGCATAGCTCATGTTACAGTCTGCACTGCCATTGCTCTCTCTTGCTCCGATATTACCTCGAATGGGATCATTCTCATCACCAACTCCTGTTTTGGCCAGTTGGCCATCTCCAACCAAAGAGTGCCCTTTGCTGGATGGCATATTCATTCCAGCAGTGGGCTTTTGTCGTGACAGTTCTTGTGTGGCTCCAGTAGCCACGTCCCTGGGTCACCTGCAATATATCCACTCGGTACCAACAGTCTCAGACAATTTATGGATGTAAGAAATCTGAAACAAAACAAAAAAAAAATTATTTTTTTTAGAAACTATTTATTTGGAAATTGTTTTTTTTTTTTAAATTTACAAACTAGATGTTTCTGCAAATCCAATATTGGTATAATTAAACAAATATGTGAAAACTTTCGTTCACTCTCATGATTACATCCAGAGACACAAATTCTGATCCTAGAGAAAAAAATGTTATTTGTTTTATAACACTGATTGAATTTTAACTGCATAAGCAAGGGTTCAACTTTTTCTGTTGTTGCCCACTGACTTTACCATTATTCCACTCTGTTCTTATTATTTTAATCATGGTAATAGAGAAAATAAAATTCATGATTAGATTAAAAACTTTTAGACCTAAAATTTATTTTACTAAATTTTGGTAATGCATTGTGCATTGAAAATCAGGAAAAAATAAATTATCATTTGCTAAGTATTATTACTGCAAGTACAACCTATAGGATAGGGCTATTTTATTGTACTATCTGATAACCTGATTTACAGGTGAAATCTTAAGCTAGTTCTTGCAGAAGGCTTGAATATAGCCTTTGGGCCTCATTTAATAAGAAATCATTAATTTGAACAGTGTATCTATTCACAATCATACTTTATTTGAAAATCACCACAATCAAATATTAGATCACATTTAATTTAATTATCTGGGAGGAGAAATTTCATAAAAGATTTCAAGTAGCCAGATATTTTAACAGATTTTTATTGGAGCAATAAATACAGGCTATACAACAATATGTTTTTGTGAGGACTTACAAGTTAATAAACTCATCAAAATTACTGGGATGTGGAAATACAAGGTAAAAGTTTTCAAGAGATTAATGTTTACAGATCCCTGGTGAATATTGCTCATCCTAAAAATACAGAGAGAACATCATAATTTACTTTAGTATTGATTTTTCTATGATTGCAAAAGGGCCTGAGGAAAACAACTCAATGCAAAAATAATATTTTTATTTGTTTTTTACATGGTAAAACAGAAAGATAAAGAATCAGTTTAGATGAACATAAAATAAGGGTCTAGTTTAACATTATATTTACATTGTAAATTAAAAACCTTCGTTTAGAAACTT
Organism: Acanthosepion pharaonis; assembly: GCA_903632075.3. NCBI lineage: Eukaryota > Metazoa > Mollusca > Cephalopoda > Sepiida > Sepiidae > Acanthosepion > Acanthosepion pharaonis. The sequence goes on from CAHIKZ030000389.1 coordinate 873,617, forward strand.
AAAATGTCTGGGAATTTTCAGCAAGTTGTCTACTCTATACAAATATCAAAAAGATAAAAACTCAGTTTAACTAACCTGATGGACACAAAGTAAGGGTTCAGTTGAGCATTGTAAACCAAACCCAACACTAACATCTCAGCAAATATACAAAAATCAAGCTACAGAGAAAAATTGGTGGCCATAACTATCTGTTTTTAATTTATGCAATGACAGACAAAAAGAAGAGATTTGGTGAATTATACCAAATGTAAATATGCACCACTAATGATTTCAATAGAGATATGCATTGAAAATAAGAAAGAAAAAGACAGTTAGTAGTCAGGAATTAATGCAAGCACTGCTTACAAAATCAGGCCTTTGTATATATAGTTATTTATTTTCTTAAATTTGAAAATGGTTATTTCAAATTTTGTCCCATTTTTAGGTATTAAATTGGGACATTGAATTTCCTGTTATGGAGATGACAAGGAGTTAAACGATCACAGATTTAAATTAAAACTCATTTCTATTTCTTCCAACAATTAAACAAACTTCTTATTAACTGCTTCTGGCTAAGAGATTTGTCTATATCTGGCTGCATCACATATTCGACTAAAGTTTAGCAAATAAATCAGTATTTCGCATCTGTGCAAGTCACCTGAGGGCAATATCATGTTTTATTTGTTGCTTTTCCAGGTAGGAGGGCTTCCTTTATTTGGAAAACTGACTCATCACAATCTTCCTAATCCCTATTTCTGGTTTTTGCTAGACTAAGACAAGTAAATTGACTCCACACTAAAACAAATAGTGCGATTAGGGAAATGACATAGTATCAATTAGTTAAATAGAATTTGATTTTTATGAATGTTGATTAGGAATTGATCATTTAATATTTCTTTCATTACTAGCATAGTCCTTTTGAGAAGCTTTTTATATTTACTACTTTATTTTATATATATATATATATATATATATATATATATATATATATATACTTGCACCAATGAAAAGTGCATATAAGAAAGAAAAATGGAGAAGTATAAACAGTCAATTGCTGATACCCTCTGACAAGTGGACAGAGTGATTCCTGGAGGGTCTGTCTATGAAACTCTGGCATCAGGATGCTGAAGGTAACATCAATCAGCTAAGTGAGAAACCTTTTACTTGTATTAATTCTATATTTCACACACAAATGCACATGAGAGGTTGCTGAAATGTTTGCCAGCTAAATAAGAAGTTTTTAAAAATAAATTAAATCTGATGTTTAGTCAATATAAAAGAGTACAATGAAAAGTTCTCAGCCAAACCACCTCTAATAAACATCACTATTCCAGAATCCCTTCTTGGTCACTTCAATGCAATCTTAAAGTTCAATCTATTTATATCAGATTTCACTTATGAGATGACCTGATATTTATTCTCTTTAACCTAGCAAAACTATTTATATATTTCACTTTGTATCATTCCATTTAAAAAAAAAAAAACTTATCCTTTCCTTTGAATTTTAAAAATTTTAAATATTTTTTTTAAACTTGAAAATATCAGATTTTCCATAAAATAATTCCTTGCATCAAATATACAAATTGTCTAGAAAACAAACATTTAATAGTATTAATTTTATATTGTGTATTTGAGTCATTTGTTTTTTTTGTTAAGATTCTTAAACTGCAGTGTTCAGTTACAAAGAAAATTAAAAAAAAAAAAAATCAAAGTGTTGATAGAACAAACAATGATTGGTAAATAATTTGTCCCAAAATCTGAATGGCTGAATTTTTGAAATCTGTTTAATTGGAACATCTTTAAAAGATGGACTCATATTTTAGAGATCAAATCATGGAATGCTTGTCTAGTAATGACAATCTAATTGGATATGTAATGAAAGATAATTAATGAATGATGTATTGAAACACTGGTAAGAAGCTTTACAGCAAAGATAAAAATGATAGAGCAGCAAAGGAAAAATCAGTTGATCAATAGACAGATGTGAGAAACTTGATTTTCTCATAAATGATGACACCACCAATAACATGTATAAAGTCTTGATATATTGAGAATGGTGTTAATGAAAAACAACCCAGTTGTATTCAGCAAACAAAAAATCTTTTTGCCACTTAACAAATTAGGCAGAAGAATTTTTGTCAATTTGCTCCTGGCACTGATAAATAAATATTAAATATTCTCTAATCACTATCTTTATGGTGCTCTCCTCTTAAAAGCTGAAAAAATGTCAACTAAAAGTGAGATCTATAAATATAGAACACAGAGAAATCAATCTAAGTACTGAAGAAGAGATTAACAAATGCAAAGTACAGGTACATAATGTAAAAAGGGTTCAGTTTATAATTCCCTGTAGGTTACTTAGATTGATATATACATGATGAAGGCCAGTGGGTACAACAGCTGAAACATTGTGATAGCAACAAAAAAGACAAGGGCAATGGTCTGAATGTAAATAATGATAACTCCTCATCCCAGAAATTCAGACAAATTGTCTCACAATAACAGAAAAATTTATACCTATCTCATACTCACAGATAAATCATTTTGCAATTCCATGATAGTAAAAAATATTTGACACTAACAACAAAACCTACAAAAATAAAACATTTTTAAAAATGTCTTTTCTTTATTTTGCATCTGAAAAACAAAAAAGCATTAACATTCTCATCATGATTGGTTTTATGTTTTTAACATAAATAAAAGCAACATGAGAATGCCAGTCCAAAAGAATCATCATATAATAATAATATCAACAACACAGCTTGGGGCTGAAAAATATGTTCTTGGCATTGTTTTCCCAAATAATGAGAATGGATACCATCAACAGATGATTCCAAATGATGAGCCACCTGAAACAACACAGACTATTAAGCAATGAAAAGACGAAAGAAGAAAAAAAAAAGAGTAAAACCAATGATAGAGGAACATAAGGAAGTTATGTGAATATACTAGAAGGCTGTATATTGTTCAATAACTTCCTACAAAAGAAACAAAAAAAAAACAAACAAAACAAAACTTTCATTTACCTTTGGTTTCAGGTGAAAGACTCGACTATGATTGTATCAATTAAAACCAATTAAAAAAGAACAATAACAGAATGTCATCTTAATATTTGAATAAAAAAATCTCTAAATTATCATCACTGTGTTGAATTGAATATCATTTTTCATTCTCTGATTAAAAAGCTTTAAAAAATGGAAATCAAATGCAATATCTTTGTTTTGTTGGACATTTTAATGAAGGAAAAGAAAGTAATCTCTTGTTGATCTATGAAAGCTCAGTACAAGGCAACAAATGTGCATCATGAAGTGAACATAAGCGACAACTGTGGGCCACATAGTGAGGATCAAACTCATAACAGTAGCAAAGTTTATTATTGAATTTCAGACATTAAAATCATCTTATTATAGTCAGATCACTAAGCTACAGTGATGCTAAGATAAAGAATATTTAATAACTTTTACATTCTGCAAAGACCAAAGTTGCCAAGTCATGAAATTCAAAATTTAGTAGTACTGAGTTTTCAGATTTATCCAGTTCTGGCAAGCTAAAACCATTCCTCAATTGTGCATTGATCTTTACTATCAAGGAAAATTAAAAAAAAAAATGATAAGAAAAGAGAATGAATGAAGATATTCAGTAAAGTAAAAGAGAGGAGGAGAGACTAAAAAAAAGAGCAGGAGAGCAAGTGAGAAAGAGCAAAGGCAAAACACAGAGAGAGAGAGAGTGTGTGTGTGTGTGTGTGTGTGTGTGTGTGTGCGCAAAGCAAAGAGAGAGAGAGACCAAAGGTGAAGCAGAGAGAGAGAGAGAGACCAAAGGTGAAGCAGAGAGAGAGAGAGAGACCAAAGGTGAAGCAGAGAGAGAGAGAGAGACCAAAGGTGAAGCAGAGAGAGAGAGAGAGACCAAAGGTGAAGCAGAGAGAGAGAGACCAAAGGTGAAGCACAGAGAGAGAGACGAAAGGTGAAGCACAGAGAGAGAGACGAAAGGTGAAGCACAGAGAGAGAGACGAAAGGTGAAGCAGAGAGAGAGAGAGACCAAAGGTGAAGAACAGTGAGAGAGAGAGAGAGACCAAAGGTGAAGAACAGTGAGAGAGAGAGAGAGAGACCAAAGGTGAAGAAGAGAGAGCAAGAGACCAAAGGTGAAGAACAGTGAGAGAGAGAGACCAAAGGTGAAGAACAGAGAGAGAGAGAGACCAAAGGTGAAGAACAGAGAGAGAGAGACCAAAGGTGAAGAACAGAGAGAGAGAGAGACCAAAGGACCAAAGAACAGAGAGAGAGAGAGACCAAAGGTGAAGAAGAGAGAGAGAGAGACCAAAGGTGAAGAACAGTGAGAGAGAGAGACCAAAGGTGAAGAACAGTGAGAGAGAGAGACCAAAGGTGAAGAACAGTGAGAGAGAGAGACCAAAGGTGAAGAACAGTGAGAGAGAGAGACCAAAGGTGAAGAACAGTGAGAGAGAGAGAGACCAAAGGAAGAACAGTGGAGAGAGAGAGAGACCAAAGGTGAAGAACAGTGAGAGTGAGAGAGAGACCAAAGGTGAAGAACAGTGAGAGAGACCAAATGTGAAGCACAGAGAGAGAGAGAGACCAAATGTGAAGCACAGAGAGAGAGAGAGACCAAATGTGAAGCACAGAGAGAGAGAGAGACCAAATGTGAAGCACAGAGAGAGAGAGAGACCAAAGGTGAAGCACAGAGAGAGAGACCAAAGGTGAAGAACAGAGAGAGAGAGAGAGCAAGAGACCAAAGGTGAAGAAGAGAGAGAGAGAGCAAGAGACCAAAGGTGAAGAAGAGAGAGAGAGAGAGACCAAAGGTGAAGAAGAGAGAGAGAGAGACCAAAGGTGAAGAAGAGAGAGAGAGAGAGAGACCAAAGGTGAAGAAGAGAGAGAGAGACCAAAGGTGAAGAGAGAGAGAGAGAGACCAAAGGTGAAGAAGAGAGAGAGAGAGACCAAAGGTGAAGAAGAGAGAGAGAGACCAAAGGTGAAGAAGAGAGAGAGAGACCAAAGGTGAAGAAGAGAGAGAGAGACCAAAGGTGAAGAAGAGAGAGAGACCAAAGAGAAGAAGAGAGAGAGAGACCAAAGGTGAAGAGAGAGAGAGAGACCAAAGGTGAAGAAGAGAGAGAGAGAGAGACCAAAGGTGAAGAAGAGAGAGAGACCAAAGGTGAAGAGAGAGAGAGAGAGAGAGACCAAAGGTGAAGAAGAGAGAGAGAGAGAGACCAAAGGTGAAGAAGAGAGAGAGAGAGACCAAAGGTGAAGAAGAGAGAGAGAGAGAGACCAAAGGTGAAGAAGAGAGAGAGAGAGAGAGACCAAAGGTGAAGAAGAGAGAGAGAGAGAGACCAAAGGTGAAGAGAGAGAGAGAGAGAGAGAGAGAGACCAAAGGTGAAGAAGAGAGAGAGAGAGAGACCAAAGGTGAAGAGAGAGAGAGAGAGAGAGAGAGAGACCAAAGGTGAAGAAGAGAGAGAGAGACCAAAGGTGAAGAAGAAGAGAGAGAGAGAGAGAGAGAGAGAGAGAGAGACCAAAGGTGAAGAGAGAGAGAGAGAGACCAAAGGTGAAGAAGAGAGTGAGAGAGAGTGAGCGAGAGAGAGAAAGAGAGACCAAAGGTGAAGAACAGAGAGAGAGAGAGAGAGAGACCAAAAGTGAAGCACAGAGAGAGAGAGAGAGACCAAAGGTGAAGCACAGAAAGAGAGAGAAAAACCAAACGCAAAACTCAGACGGAGAGAGACTAAAGTCAAAGCACAGAGAGAGAGAGAGAGAGACCAAAGATAAAGCAGAGTGAGAGTGAAAAACCAAAGGTGAAAGAGAGTAAGAGAGAGAGGGGGAGCAGAGAGAGAGAAAGACTAAATGCAAAGCAGGATAAATTTAAACTGAAAAGTAAGGTTGAAGAGAGGGAGAAGTCTGTCAATGTATTTCTTCATTTGTATATTAACAGTGGCTGGCAACCTGTCAAGCTGTCCTCATGTATTGAAGAAGAAAAGACAGGCTGTATGTGTGTGTGTGTGAGAGAGAGAGAGAGAGAGAGATAAGTGAATGTACAGAAATGATTCATTAGCAGCAGTGGTGGTGGTGGCTGGCGGCAGTAGCATTGCTATCCTCTTAAGCATTCCAGGCACACCAAATAATAAATGTCCTTCCTCCTCCTCCTCCTCCTCCTTTTAACATTAGTTTTCCATTCTCTCATGTCAGGGTCATGCAACATTGATTTTGGTTTCTGTCTCTCTCTCTCTCTCTCATTGTAAATTTTCTCAAAATAATTCACAGCTCTATTTTCTCATTTCTTTTTTCTCCTGTTGTGGAAAGAGAGAGAGGGGGGAAGAAACAAAAGAAAAAGGCTGAGAGAAAAATGAAAGAGTCAGGTCAAAGGAGAGAGAGAGGAGAGTGAAGCAAGGAGGGAGAGAGAGACAAATGGAGAGAGAGAGAGAGGAGTGATAACCATAGAAAGAGAGTGGAAAGAGGAATGAAGAGGGGAGAGATAGAGAAAGACCTGAAAGAATACAAAAACAGAGTGTAACCAGCAAATATATGTGGAAAAGAATAAAAATCTCCCCAACCTATGTATTTACTTATTTATTTATACTGAGCAACCACAGATCATCCTTCTGCCTTTTTGTCTCTCCCCAGGAAGAGGGTTGACCCTCTATCACACACACACACACACACACACTCAGATTCACATCATATATGAATGCTTTACAGCCAATAAAGAAAAGAAAAAGCAGACATGAAAAATGCAATAAGAGCAACCAGCATTTGGAGGGGGAAGATGAACTGAAGGAAAAGAAGACAAAGGAAATACAGAAGGAGACAGAGAAATGGATAAAGGAATAAAGAGAGACCAAAAAAATAAAAGAAGTTATAAATGTACCTCTGCCTATCATCTAATCAATAGTAATAGCAGATTCAAGAAATTTAATCTGCCTTGTGAATACCACAAAAAAAAAAATAAATAAAAATAAAATAAAAGCAGGCCTGCTAATAGCATGGGGGGGGGGCTCATACACTTGGTTTGAAAGTCAGAGTCAGTACTCAACCCTTACTAAATGATAAAAAAATTAAACTATATGAAATTGAAACCTTGCTTGGTGGGTCAGACGATTGTGCATATGCCAGAGGTTGCTTTTAAGTATTCAACCCCAAGTCAAGCTAGGATTTTGAATGCTAATTTACAAAACAGGCAAATTTTTTCTTGTTGGGAAATTGGTGCTACACAATCTTTCTAATCACTTTCCCTTCCTCTAATGAGATTTGTTTCAAGATCAAATAAAAATCCTGTCAATTGCTGACTTTTAAGGTATATGCTTGCTTGCATTATCCTGGAGAAGGTTGCTTCCAGAGACAATTATGTTTGATAGGGTGTTGAAAATTTTTTGACCTGACCAAGAATCCCTTGCAAAAAAATTTGGTCAGATTTTGGGAACTTTACATCAGCCTTTCATATGAGCTCTGTGAAATTCATAGGTGCTGGAATTCAGTTTAAAAGAAAATGACATGAAAACTGATTTTCATGGCAGTTACTTTTCCAAAAACATGAAGCCTGAATAAACATTAAAAATAATGTCAATTTTTTCTACCAAGCCTTGTGTCACACTATTGAGTAACAAAAAATAACTCCTTTAAAATGCTGATTTTAAAAGCAAGTTACTGCTGCTTCCTCCACAAGGAAGAGGTGTGCTACACAATGTTACTTGCCATAATTTGTATCAGTAATGTTTTAAACTAGGCTGAAAAATTATGACCTGTATGAAGTAAGATATTTTTTGGAAACAAAGTGAAAAACAGAAATATCAGGATGAAAATAAAAAACAGACAAGATGAAACAATTGTAGAATGATGCAGATATGTGTGCTTAGGATTTTTGCTTAAAATCCTTTATTTTCAATCAGTTTACACATGGGATTGTCATGTTAGCATCCTTGATGCAAAAGACAGCTTATGTATATGTCAATATGGTTTCATAGGGTGATATTGATGGTGAAATTAGCAAGTCATTTTTAGGTTGACCAAGCTAAAAAAAAAAGATTAGTTATGTCTCTGTAAACACTTAAACTTGTTGGAACTATTGATTGTGGTCTTTGGATGGACACCTTCTGATCACTAATACAAACACAGCAGCAGCATTTCAACACACACGCACAAAAAGGAATTCATACATTAAAGTTACATATATTTATCACTTTTACCAAAACCTTCAATATTAATTCTTTGAAGTCAAGAACTAGTCATCCACATACAAAAAAATGCAATGTGTGTATCTCTTTCATATGTGTGTGTGTGTGTGTGTCACATGTTTCTAAGATATCAGAAGAGTTAATTACAACAAGATGGATAGAATGATTCCCTATCTATGTAATGAACTCCTCTGATGAAAGATTCATCACCATGTTATAGACTCTTTCAAAGACATAGAAATAGAAATTTAGACTTAATATTCAAATGGTCAATAGAATGATATTTGCTTTAATATTCAGAAAGTATTGGACAAGAAAATGCAGACTAACAAAGATTTTGAAACTTTATAAGTACAATGTAATTGCAACATGACTTAATCACTGCTACCATTTTTTGGAACAGTACATGTAAACAAGTTACTGTATTGGAATACATGCAAGATTTCAGTTTTGACCCACAAATCTTATATCTATTCCAGCACACCCACACTTCATTGCATTTACTTTCTACAGTAACAAGTTAAATATCTGTGGCAGTAGAAGGAACAATTTGCAATTGAGTTCTTTATTATCTAAAATTTGTTTCAGAAAATTTCACCCTTTCATCTGTAATATTGTATGTGGAATCTCAGAAAAAAAAAAAAAAAAAAGGTTTGTCAGTAGTTAGAAATTATGGCAAGAATTACTGCTTCATTACATATTAGTGATTGCCACTTTTTGGTAGAAAGAAGCAATCTCTCCAATTTTGCACTGAGTAGCAGTGAGCATGTAACTCAAAATGCCCACTTCATTTCCGCAGGTTTTCCCACATATATGACAAATGAAAGACTTGTGCATCATCTTAAATTTTATCCTGTCCCTATACAATCTCATGTAACTCTACAGATCTGCTGCTGATCTACATACTTTATCACAAAACTTGACATAAATTTCCCTGTAGGTTGTTGTCAATCACTGTCAACATAGTCTGCTTATGATAACTTACCATCAAGAGATCTTAGATCACTAGAAAGCCCTGCATTGGATAAGCAGACTACCATAGATGTTACATGTATGCACAAGTTGAAAATTATCTGGCTTTGAGGTCATATACAGCTCTCTGAGCACCCATGTCAAGATAGCACAGAAACATTACAGTGTTACTCATAAATGAATTGCAAAATCTCAACTACATTTAAATCTGGCAAGGAGTACCTGAAAGTCAGTAAAGAATTCCTGGAAAGGATTGTGTGTCAACTACACAAAATGGCTAAATTGTGCAAACTCCCAAACAGAGTTTGATGAAAGGCTATATTTTTGGAGTTTTTACCAAACTAATTTAGTTTATAATTGATACTTTATTCAGTTATATTTCGGAGATGTTTGAGTAGTAATGATGTGGAAGACATGCCGATGTATCAAGATAGATATCAAGGAATTGTTCCAAATTTATGTAGACTTCCATATATAAATAGGTATGACAGGTTGTTATTCTTACCAGAGATACTGAGATGAGAATATGTAGACATATTCATAAAAGTGGAGAGATATGAGAACAAACAATATAACAACAAAGTTAGAGAAAAAAAATCAACATTAATGCATCATAAATAAGACTCATGGCTACATGCAAAAACCCTGCTGACAATTCTTTGTATTATTCAGATGAGCATCCTCATCTTTGTTGTTTGCATATCATAGCCAAAACACGATAAAAACAAAGACAATCAAAATAATATGGATAAAATCCAATTGCTTTAGATTTTCAGAATAACCCTGGATTCTCCTGTCAAGAATGACAGATGAGGGTTCAGTAAATTCTAATTTTTTTCCGAAGAACCTGCACAAGTGAATTATAGCACCATATCCTGTACTGGCGCATTGTGTACAACATATCAAATGATGCTACATTTGCAGGCTTTTTTAAATAGTTTTCCATGCCTAGCATGTTAGCACCTATTAAAAACTCATTTGCCTTCTGACAACCCTCTTCAGACTGGTTTGAATTCAGTGTTTCCCTTCTCCTTGACTGGCTGCCAACCAAGGACCTATTTTGTCCTACTATGGATTCATGCCTTTCCCAAGGGTATTTTGCACAGGAACAAATGTAACAATTTAGACTAGAATTTGAACTTTGTTCTCCATTATACCACCCACACATTCAAACTTACAGCTTCTGGTATTCCTAAGTGTTTGCCCATTTAGGTACTGAGCAGGCTCGATGTTGCTTAATTTCAGTGAATGGATGAGAACCGTTCATTCAACATCATATGACCATAAACTGTTACTATATATATATATATATATATATATAGATACACCTAGTGAGGAGACAAACCTACCTAGGTTTTCACCTAAGCGGATCGTCAGGGGCTTTCTTTCCCTGACGATCCGCTTAGGTGAAACCTAGGTAGGTTTGTCTGGCTCACTAGGTGTATCTAGGGCTCTACGATTGTATTGAGCTCTTTTTTGTTAGTTAGTTGTTACCGATCGGGGTTTTTTCTTTGGGCTTCAGACCTGCATCTGTGCGATTTTTTTTGTCGGCAGAAGTTTATATTTGTAGCTCTTTTTTTTTTAAAACCTTTTTCCCCTCTAAATTGATTTGATTAACAAATCAAAAAATTCGAGGGTTTTTCGAAACGAGTCTAGTTATTTATATATATATATATATATATATATATAACCAATTTGTGACTGGTAGGGATAATTCCAAGGAGGATATTTATATATATTTATTATGAAATGAATTAAGTCCGACAATTATTTAATATATTTTCTGTATATATGTTACTTTTATAGATGTAATTTATTTAAGTAAATGTTCTATTTTTTAATTAAACAGTATTAATTAAGGTTGGCAAATGTAATTAAAACTGTTTAATTAAAATAACAGAGCATTTACTTAAATAAATTATATGTATAAGAATATATATATATATATATATATATATATATATATATATACATACACACACACACACACAGTATTAATTAAGGTCAGTAAATGTAATTAAGACTGTTTAATTAAGAAAACAGCATATACAAAAATTATATCTATAAAACTAGCATATAAACAGAAAAATATATATGTGTGTGTGTGTGTGTGTGTGTCAGTCATCCACAGACAGACTCTTTTGCAGTATAGCAGCTCATCAGTTTGGCTAGACATGTGAATGCTTCAAACCAGGATCAAAACCCAACCAATTTGATATCAGTCAGAGTCTCTCACCCCTAGGCACACGCTATGGAGAAAAGGTATGTTTAATATATTAAGTTAAGTGTATGTTTAATAACATTATATTAAACATACCCTTTCTCTGTAGTGTGTGCCTAGAGGTCTGACTTTTATATATATATATATATATATACACACACACACATAAACATACATATGATCCCAGCATGTGGTACCTTTGGAAAGTGCCTGAAAACCATACCACAGATTAACCCAAGATTTGTGAGTGAAATTGGGTAGATGGAAAACTTGGGGACCGTTGATAGCTGTGCTAGCACGAAGTCACAAGTCATCGTGACCAAGGGTTTGAGTGTGCTGGCCGTGTTTAGATCACACTAGATAACACGCTCTCTCCCAGAAACTGTAGCTAAGGTCTGCTCAGCATAGTTGCAGTATAAACCACAGGTTGGCTCTGTGGGTGTTGAACAAACACAAAATGTGCCTGAGCGAGCGTCTGAATTTGGGATTGGCTAGCCGCCCTAGTAGACAGGTATCTTCGAATACAAGTGGCTAGCTATTTTTTTATATATATATATATATATATATATATATATATACACACACATACATACATACATACTACACACACGTGTCCGTATTACTATCCATCAGGTCTACAATGCTTATTGTTACATACATATCTACACTACATACCATGTCGCTTAGATCCATTAATGGTTAATATTTTTTGTGAACAAAATCTCATATGGTTTTTCAGTCAGACTAAAAAATGTTTTTTGTTTTAAACATAATGTTTTATCTTGTTTGTCTTCTATGAATACCAACAATTCTAATCTAAATATATGTATATTGATGAATTACACTCCAGCTATAAAGAATAATGTTTTATATCAGTTAAATCATACGAGTATCATTTTCTTTGTTGCTTATAGTTCACCATTGTCAGAAAAAAAAATGTCACTAATGTTTAAAAAAAGACATGGCCTCCAATGAATGCACAAAAAAAAGGCTATAAAATTATATATAGCATAATTTCTCTGATTTTAAATACATTTCTTAAACATTCTAGTGTAGAAAATAAAACAAGCCATTTGTCTATCATTTATGAAATTAAAAAAATAAAAAACAACTTTCTTCAAGAATTTCAGAAAGAGAAGAAGAAAAGTGTAAAGCACGCACACACATACACAGAAGTATAACAAAAATAAGATTTCCAATGTGAAGAGGAGTAAAAAAAAAAAATTACACGTTTGGAAAACATTTTAAAAATTTAAGCTCAAGTGCGTTTATTAGTATTTTAAATTCGTTCAACTCAGCAAAATATTAAATTATTTACTTTGTAATTCATCAATCAATCAACATTATATAAAAAAAAAAAAAAAAAAAAAAACAGCATGTAACCTAAATTTATTTTTTAAGTACAAGTCTAAAGAATTGGATTTTGTTTTTTAATGTTTATGTTGTAGATTTCTTTACTGTACTATTTATTAAAAAAAAAAAAAAAAAGTACTTATAATCTTTAAAAAAATGTGAGACCCGCACACATTGAGGAGGAGGGTATTAGTGGTTAGGGGTGATTTTATTGTAGAGAAAAATGCAAGGAAAAGGAAAATGTCCCAGACAAAAGTTTCTACAAATTTTCAAACATCAAAAAAAGGAACATCGAAAATAAATCCGATTCTTCGTTGAAGCCTTGTTTATAAAATGGTGAAAAAGAAGAAGAAGAAAAAGAAGAAGAAGAAGCATTTTATGTAGAAAAACCAAAAATAAAAATAAAAATGAAATCATAAAGGAAGGGAGTATAACTGACATAAATTCACTGATTCTTTTTAAGTTTGAAATACCAACATGAATACTTTTTTTCCTTCTTTTTTTCAATGACTTTCTAAAAAAAAATCTTTCCAGCACTGCCGAGACTGAAGTAGAGAAACAACTGCTACTGCGACTATTAAGGCTACAGCTGCTTGCGCTATGTGAACGTCGAATGATCGGTATGTCCCATTTCGTGAAGTATTTTTAGTAAAATCGATTGCAGTGAACTGGTTGCACTTGACGCTTCTTCTATGTCTTACTGACCTTGGTTGAGGAGAGAAGAGCAAGCTATAATATTGGAAAGATTTAACAAAGGGGCAGAGAAGTGAACAGCAAGACGGATAGAGTTATTCCCCTTAGCTACTGAAAGTTACGTTGTATTTTATGTTTATTCTAAGGCTGAGAATGAACACAGAAAAAATGAAGGTAGTAAGATCGAGTTGTGTCAAACCTCCGAGTGAGGAGAGACAGTCTACTGCCTAAAAAAAAAAAACACACACACACACAGACATACTAAATTTTTATCTTATTTGGACTCTAGTGAGAAATAGACAACTAACAACTTTGCTTTTATCATTTACAGAATATCTAACCCAAGTAGAATACTATCAAATGTTTTTCTTTCTTTTTTTTTTTTTTTAAAACCCCAAGAAGAGCTACTCTATGAGGTTGTTGAAAGTATGTAACAATTGACCTGTGACTTGAAGAGGTTCAGATTGTAGTGGTCAATGAAGCATTCTCTCAGAAGTCTGGTCCACAAAGTAGCAGTTCTTGGGAAGAAGCTGTCTGAATGGAACTTCCTTCTTACAAATGGAATACAAAGGGGTGAATGAGGATGATTTGATCCTGTACATGTGGAATAGTCTATCTTAGCTGTAAAAGTATGAACAGGTGGAAGAACTAAATATTCTAACTTGTCAGAACATTTGCTATGGAAATATCAACAGAATAACAAGAGGTTTGCAAGGTTTTGTGTGTGGGAGAGGGGTTGTGTCAAATATCTCATTCTCTGATGAAGCTAAAATAAAAGTGAAACATGTTAGATTGATAAATGTTTCCTATTTGTTCTTTAACTTACTCTGTCAGATTACAATCCATATTTGATTTAAATTTGATCCCAACTCATATTTGTATACAGGTCACGAGTAGGATTGAAGTGTCACATACAGCACAAACATAAAAACTGAATGGAAAACTCAATAGGAAAGTCTATCATCATCACATATATTATCAGATTGACAGTTGTAACTGTAGAAATTTAATTTGAACATTAAGTATATGTTTATAAAGTATTTTCCATAATCAATACAATCATTCTTGTTAAGTGTTCTAATGAGTAGTTGAAAAATTATGAAACTCTGAGTTGACCTTTGATAAATATTCAACGTTTTTACTTCTAATTTAATAATAATTATAATTTTACGTATGCAGATTTTTTAAAAATTCAAGTGAACAGTTGTTTGGCAATTTCTGAAGGCATGGAATGAAACAAAAAGATTACATAATTTATATAGAAAATGGATGTTTTGATCCATATCTGAATCATCCTGACACTAAACTAATAATATGTGTTTCCAATGAAAATCAAATTTACTATCATCAATAGCTTGTCAGGTTGTGCAAAACTGATTTTCATTTGTAGAACATGTTTTTTAATGGAAATTTTACAGTTATGTAGCTGACAGCTGCAGATGAAAACAAAGAAAAATGGCTTTTAAATAAATCCCTGAATATCCTCTTAGAGGTTGAATCAGTTATAGGAATGTCACGTTTTGTTTTTAAATTTCCCTAAAAATCATTTTCATCATCAGTTACCAACCATCGACTGAGGAAGTACAATCATAGTATTGAAACATGAAAGCTTTTGTGTAGCAATGTAAAATGTTTTTCTCATAATCTCGTATGGGTTACTCTTTGATAGTACCCATAAAAATTATGATATTAAGCTAGTCAGGAACATAATAGCTCTTTTCTATCAGTAATGCTTACTTTAATTCTTGACTATAAACAAGATAAAATATTTTCAAAATTCTCAGTGTTCTGTAGAAAGATTGTTTATTAAAACTGGTCCAAAATTTGGTGCTTAATTGTTAACTTTTTTCTTTAGTTTATTAGTGTAGACACTTGAAGAAAGTGATGACTAAAGTCAGTGAGTAATGATTAGAAAATCCCAAAGTTTGCTTGTTGGCACCAAAATAAAACTGTCATTGTTTCTTCATTACTTTTGCAAGTATAAAAAGAATTGGGTTCTATCATGATAGAACAAACATAAATATATTTTTTTATAAATTCTAACCATAACATCAATGACATCAAGTGTTATATAAACAGCTTGTCACATAATATTTGTTACATGAAGTTATAAAGTATTATCACCATTTGATAACTTATTTAATCTAATATCTTCATCTTTGTTGTTTACATCATTATGTATTGGCTGATGGGTTTTCCAAACTTATTCAGTTGATCTTGTAATATTAGGAAATTGAAAAAATTCCCCCTTTTTTTTTAAATTGTTCAAGAAGCGAGCACATGAAAATCAGAGAAGAAGAAAAAAAAAAAAAAATTAAAGATTTATTGTAGTCTGGGGGAAAGCTGGAGACCCACTGACTATTTTGAAGAGACTTTATAAGATAATTTTTAATTCAATTTTATTGTTGTCATGTATGAATATTGATCATAACCATGCATTTCATGCTGAAATTATCCTTGTATAATGCCAACATCAGATAAAAGGAAAATGTTTAACCCTTATTCATACTCAAATTAATTTATCTTTCATTCAAATGCAAATGTTTTCTTCTCTTTTTCGAATTAACTTTAGTCTTATAAAACAGAATATGTAAATGGTAAACATCTGCCATTTTGCATACATTTTTGATGTATAGCAAAGCCAAACACAATCACACCAAATATTACATCAAGATTTGATTTATTTTAGGAAGTGGGTGGGGGACTTCATACACAGGAAAAATCTGGATATTTTACTCAGTTATTAGAGAAAGGATATATTTATAACTCAAGTCAAGAAAAATTTGAATTGGCAGAAAATTTTGAGGATAAACGTTTTGATATAATTAAATTTGGTTCACAAAAGCTTAAAAAAGGGGGTCAGATACTAAACTCAATAAATTCTATTTAAATCTGGTATATTATGTAATAAAAAAAAAAAGAAGTCATTTTCAATGAAATGAAGTGATAAATGCACACAGTTTGTATTCTCATTTCACTTTTTTCCTTTCCTGTTAAAATTCCTAAGATAATCAATAGAATATCAAAACTGGCATTTAATTTCTGTGAAAGGAAAAACCTTTTTTTTTTTTTCTTTAATAAAAGCAGCAAATCACTTGAAGGATTTGTTCAGTGCAACAAAAGCCTGGAAACCTTTTTTAGTTTACTCCAACTGGAAAAAACATTTTACTTCTAAATTGTGAAATATTTTTTTTTGTTTTTGTATTATTTTAAAATTCTAATTTGGTCAAATCTCCATTGAAATTAAATCAGTACTAGTACTTTTCAAGAGTCAATTTTCCCCTTTGGCTTTTTCCATTTATATACTTTTTACAACATTTATTATATATATATATATAAGAGAGAGAGAGAACGTACAGCATAAATATTTACCCATTCTTTAAACAAATTGAAATCTACCTATTTGTAAAAAATACTTTCAAATTTTGCATAAATGTAGTTTTCTTTTGCTTTATTGTTTAAAGTTTAATTAAATATTGTGGCTCAAACAAAATGTCATCAAATTGTCACATTGAAAATGACTGGTATGAAGAATTGTGACATGATAAAACAGTTGAATGTTTGCTGAAAAACTTTTTTAATGTGTGGTAAAAGTTTCAAGATGATCAAACTACGTGATTAAATTGAATTCCAGGAAGAAACCATTTAATTCATAGCAGGAGAGTCATTGAAGCCATCAAGAAGGTGAACAGAAATCCGCAAAGAAGCATGAGAAAGATGTTAAAAAGAGTTGAATATTTTGGATAAGTCGCTAAGTGGGGATTATGAAAGAGGATTTAGGGCTAAAACCATACAAAATTCAACAATAACAGCTGCTCTCAAGTGCCTTCAAGCAAAAATGGCCTGACAGAAGGAAGAAAATGTTGGAGGAGATGCTGTGTGCTGCAGACAAAGTTTTTGTTTGGCTGGACAAGAAGTTTTTCATTGTGGCGATTGGGGCCAACTACCAACATGATAGGGTTTTATGCCACTTCACCAGGAAATATTCCCAAGGTTGTTAGAACACATTTCAAGTGACAGAAACCAACTGTCATCATGGTTTGGGCTTCTGTTGCTTCAGATGGTTTGAAAGGAGTGACTTTGCAATATGGCCCATATTGGAGAGATTTTTCACCTATATCTCATACTCAAGTGTGTCAAAACTGAAAGAAGCTCTTCTGACATCATGGTACAATAGTGAAGAGATGGAAAACTCATACATTTCATTGAAAGGAGATTAAGGACTTACAAATATTTTAATTGTTGTAAGTGTTTGATTTTGGCATCTCCAACTTGTAATTTGCATGTTGGGCTTTTCCTTTTGCTGACAATCATACATTCTATCTAGCAATTGAGGTTTAGTCCTTTCTTCTTGTTTTCCTTTACTCCCTAGGAGTTCTTGTTTTCTTTCTTTTCTCTATTTTCTATCTTCTGACTTATTCAATTTTGCCTACATTTTTTTTTAAATGCTGTATCCTTAAAGAAGGTTACAAACAGACAAAAGGTGGTACTCGAGTGAAAGGAACAGCAACACAAGCATAGATGAAAGAAAGAAAGATTTATTGTAAAAGAGAATACACTACTGAACGGCAGGGAATTGGTTAGCAAGCTAGTAATTCCCAAAGCAAGTCCGCCAAGTATATGCTGTGCTTACTATATATATCCACCAATATAGTCAGTCCACAATAGACGATAGGGAGAGTGGGACATTCCATTACAACAAAAACTATTAAAAAATCTGAAAATCTATGCTAAATAGTTTGAATTAAAAACAAAAATACAAATTGATGACAATGACCAGGATAAAACATTGAGACCTATAAGACCTTTTTCAGTACTATTTTCAAATGCTCATAGAATTTCTCTGGTAGAGAAATGAATAAAAGAGAATTATTATTTTATGCAAAGTTCTTTAGCTTTAAAACACATCTCTCTATGGGACATCTCTTTTCATTATGAAGGAGATCATGGTCCTCCACAGCTTTGTCTTTTGTTGATCTCAGCAATATGTGCTCATTTATTACTTATATTTGTTTTTTGTGGTTATTGTTTCATTTTTTTTAAATCAAAATTATCAATCTGTTTCTCTTGTCTTTGTATGCGTCCAGTGAGTGTAATCTAATATCTGTTATGCACAAGTTATATTGAATTTTCAGACATAACATAATTTGGTGAGGTGTTAAAGGATAGAACTAGCTGCTTCAAGTAATCCTGTCAACATGGATGTAAACACTTATAGTCTTTAATATCTACAAACACTGACTTCACATACTTGTAAAATCCATAAGACTCTCTACTCTACACATGAATGTAAAAAACTACAACAAGTGTTAATCGTATTTTACTTGATATTGTTGCGGATTTATTACTGTGGGAATCTTAGCTTTATGACACTCTCCTAGTTGCTTGGCCTAGTTATACCAGATATATGTAGACTCTTCTGATATTTACAACTGTAACTTGCCAGTAGTTTGAATCATTTACCTCTTCCTTTTTTTTTTTTCTTCTTTCTTCCTGTCTTCCACATGGCCTTTTGCAATGAAAAGTCACATCAAAAAGCTATTGCTATTTTTGGTTACTTTACACAGATATTTATTTGACTTCTTTTGTTCATACGAACCAGAAACTATTGAGAGAAAATAAAAATAACACCCATTGGAAAACTCAGTTATGTGCCATGCGTGATACACACTTAGGTAATCATGTATCTTTCAATATATGACTGAAGAGGCAGATTTTTTCCCCACAGTAGGTTACCATTTCTTTTTAGAATAGACCAGTTGCCTGCCATCCAAAGCTCTACTATTTACTTAGAGCTGGAGGAGAGAAGAAGAGGTATTAGCACGTAAGTGAATGTAATGGATTTGACAGGAATTCGAACTTGGCTCTCTGATTCCTCAATCCAAGCTGCTATCCATTAATCCACCATGCCTCCTTCTGGAAAACTAGGTGAACTATAAACACAAGGAAGGACAAATAATTCACCAAACAAAACATTTTGATAAAAATAAGACCGAATAACACTCGGAAGAATTTGACACTGATACAAATAAAATTGTCAAAATATTAAACTCATGTTATTTTAGCTGACAACCCTGAATTTTGATACAATATTTCTCACATTATACATAAATAAATATAAGAATAAAAATAAAATTGTTTACTTATTAATCATTTGCTATTATTTCTTATGATGTAATCTCTTCTACAGCTTCCTCTGAGAAGGTCATTGTGATATATATATATATATATATATATATATATATATATATATCTATATCAATGTAAGATGTCAGGTTAAAAGTAATGGAATAAAAACAAAACATAGAATCAGGTCACAGCTTTATGGATGATGAGAAGCTGAGAAGTTCTTGATAACACACATTTCAAAATCAGTATTATGTTCAGTGATTTAAATGCTGAATTTTGGAAGAAAGTCAGGCCAAGAACTTTTGAGCAGCTCCTACATACACAAGATTACATGACTCTAAACTTTTCCAAACTCTAGGAGTATATATCCTGCAGTTTATTTGACTATGGGAATATTATGTAAAAATACAAGAGTGGTGCTAAAAATGTTTTGGACTCCACCCATTTCATAAATTCTTACCCAATGACCAAATATCAGAATGATTTGTTTTTAAAAGGGTTTCTTGGTTAGGAGGAAATTTTTTTTTTTCAGTACTCCTTTGTCTTTATAAATAAATTATAACAAAGTTAGGTACCTTTTATGTTTCTTGTCAACATCTGGGATAGTTTTGTTCCCAAAAACATTTCAATGGAACATTAGTGTTTTTGTTTTGCCTTAGTTTTAAAAAGGTTAATTTAAAATGTATGAAACAACATATACAAAATTAAAATGATAAAAAAAAATACTTCTTAAAAGGTTTGCAGGAAATAAGTTAAAGAGGAATTAAAAATATTGTTGTAAAATGCTGAGAAAGAAAGAAAAAAAACCTTGAAAAAAAAAAAAAAAAATACCCAAAATGTCTTGAAAGAAGGAAGTAGAAGGAGGTGATGAAAAGTTTTGTTTGACTCACTTTTCAGAATCTAACAAAATGACTAAGCATCATAGTTATTTTTATTTCTTTTCTTTTTTAAGGAGAAAGGAACAGATGGAAAATGTTTTGATCAGGCCATTTCAGCACCCCTTTATAGGTAAATAAAAAAAAATGCCAACCACATATACCTTTCTTGATGGTAAAGTCACAGGGGCAAGATCTAGGGAATATAGTGGTTGCTGAAACTTGGGGAATGTTGGTCATGGTCAAAAGCTGCTGCACAAGCCATGGTTACTGATGGAACTTCCATGGTGTGGTGAGATGACTACATTCTACACATTTTCCTTCAGAGCACTACTATAAATAATGGAAGTGAGCAAGAACGTTATAAATAGTGTGTATGCATGACAGTTTAAAGTCAATCTGTATCAAGTGCCTTCACACTGTGCACTTTAGCTTCATTATCATAGTAACAGTCCTGATACTTTTTGATCAGACCTCATACAAGGTGCAACTGTGAAAGGCCAAAGAATTATTAACTGAATAAAACATTTTGTTAAAATGACAAGAAATTTTATACTGTTACTTTGAAATTGGGATAGAGAATCTGTTATTATTCCAGGAATTATTTGGAAATAACATGAAAACTAACAACAAGAAACCAAACATGAATTGTGAGGAATAAAAAAAAGAAATGAATCCCAGATTAAAAAAAAATATTAGCAAATCTAGATGATCAAAGACATTCCTTATCTTTGAGATAAAGAATTCTGTCTGAACCTAATGATTAACTGGGACCAAATTAGTATCAGCATTGCTATGAAGAGGTGCTGAAAAGTAATTGGTCACAACCAAGAAGCACTTAAAAACACTGATGTTTGGTCAGATTTTAAGAAAAGGATTGAGCTGAGAACTACTTAGTATTAACCTCATAGTAAGTCCCTGTTATATGAGCAAATTTTGGTTTCTAATTTTGATCAGTTAATGGCTAAAAAAAACCAAAGAAACTGAAATAGATTTGTACTTTTACATTATTTCTGTCTGAATTTCTGGGATCAGCAGTTATCATTTACACTATTGACATTCAACCTATTGACCTTATCTTTGTTGTTGCTATCACGACATTTCAGCTATTGTGCTCCCTGGCCTTCCTCAGGTCTATATCAATCTAGGTAATGTATACGATATTCTAAACAGAACCTTTTATCTAATCTATGAGAGTAGACTGTTCTATTGACACTGACATTGTCTAGGGATATCTTGTCTAATTCTAATTTTTAGTAGTGTTCAGTTATTGCTTGCCCTGTTTCCTACATAACAATAGCCTAGCAGATTAAAGTATTGATTTGTGAATTTGGTGACAGTAATTGTGAGTTCAATCCTTGGGCCAGGCAGTGTGTACTTGGTTTCAGTCAAAACAGGATCGGATGAAGGCTGGAGGGCACAAGGGCTGAAATGTTGTGAAAATGACAACAAAGATGAAGATATTAATGTAAATAGTTTAATCAAAATGTTTAGCCAAAGAGAGAGTGATTAAAAAAAAAAAGTAAGTACAGAATTTTATTCCCATCTTAATTATTTTTCAACTACTGCAAAATTTATCAGCTTTGTTTTATCTGATATTTAACATGTCAGCAGAGCTTTCTTTTTTCATCCTACCACCTATTTTAATATTTGGATTTGTAAATTGTGATAGAATCGAAAAATTTTTAAAAAATAAATCTGATAACATTAAAAGAAAATATTACCAGTTACAATCTTGAATGAAGGAAGGCCAAAGAATGTATCAACCAAAATATTATGCTAAAAATCAATGTAGAGGAGGATGCTAATTTTTATCGTCGTACTGCAGTCTTTTAAGGCTGCAGAAAAGAAATATAAACCGATTAAAGAAAATAAAAATTAAGTAATTTTCGGTATTGTAGAACACAAAAAAATGTCTAAAAAGACAAGTTCAGAGCCAATCTTTCACATAAAGACAAATGTGTTTCAATTAACTAAGGAGCAAAAGCACTTTATGAATTAAGCTAAAAATTAGCAAACAGACAATTTCTGACTTCCTAAAATGTGATAGATATATTTAAAGCATATTAAATTACAAGTGAATTGGAAAAAATGTTATCATCTACAATAACAATATTAGTGTTGTTAGCCTTTAATTCATTGCATTATTTATGGTTTCAAATTAAGTAAAGGAATTGGACTAAATAATTTTGGCAATCACATTTTCAGTGACACATTTAACAGGCAATGTGTAAAATTAATTTCAATATATATAATTAAGAAAGTGATGTTTCTAAGATGCAAGGAGTTACTGAGAGTGAAAGAGAATGAAAAATATTTTAAAAGAAGTTGAAAACCCAATCCTAAACAAGAAACAAGGGGTGGAGTATAAATTGGAGGATAGATAAACATATATACCCCTATTGAGGAAGAAAAAAAAATAGTAAATAAAATTTCAGAGTTTAGATGGAGATGTTACAAGTATATAGTTGAAGTAGACTTTATAAGGAACCAGAAAATGAATCCTAAACAGAAATCAAGGGATAAACCTCTATTCCTGTTAAAAAGACCGGGGAGGAGTATGAACTGGATGATAAGTGAAAAAAAGTCTTTTTTATGATGCTAAATTAAAAACTGATAATCAATCCAATATATAAAATCTCATTCAAATACAGAGATAAAATATATTAAGTTAGGTACCTCCACGAAATCGCTAAAAAAAGAGCATAGCTTGATGAAAAAGACGCCAACCTTGCCGAAAATAAAATTTTATTGTCTAAATGCTTAAGTTATTATTTAGAGGAAAGACCAAAGTTTTTTTTAATTATTTAAAAAAATTTTCCTTCTTTTTAGAAAATTCTAAATTTTGATTAAAAAACCTTGTTTCTATTTGTATCATCGAACTAGTAAATAACATAGACAATTTTTAGCACGTTTTTTGGTATGACACATTAATTTGAAAAATCGCAAAAATAGAAATAATTATGGGATGTTAATGAAACTTTCAGGAACTATTCACAGATGATCGAAATTATTATAAATATGTTTTTTTATGAAAGTCATGGTAGAAATATTTTTAAAAAATATTTATTACCCCCATAACTAATTTTATGAAAACGCTAGAAATTGATTGCATCGGTTTTAGTGATTACAATAATTAAAAGCACAGGGCTTTGAGGAATGCAAATCATGTTTTTTTTTGTTTTTAATTGGATACCCAGTACCTGAAAATCAGCTCTGAATTGTAACATACAAAACTCAATAAAACAATGATATTATTTAATTTCAAATGCTTTTATTTGCTTTTAGTTGTTTTTATGAATATGGACAATATTTTCTGAAAGCAAAAAAATTTTTTCGATGAAAAATGAATTTTTAATACAATTATTTGTTATTTCATTAATTATAATAGATTTTACATTTAAGTTGTTAAAATATTATAAAATTAGTTAAAAGCCGCACAGGCTTTCATAAGTGTCCTTATGAGATAGATCTTTTTTTTAGCGCGTTGTAAATTGTATCATTTTGACTAATCAGAAGATCCCCAGTAATTAAGAA
Organism: Acanthosepion pharaonis; assembly: GCA_903632075.3. NCBI lineage: Eukaryota > Metazoa > Mollusca > Cephalopoda > Sepiida > Sepiidae > Acanthosepion > Acanthosepion pharaonis. The sequence continues at coordinate 897,534 of CAHIKZ030000389.1, forward strand.
ATGTAATTTTGTGCTTATAATCGAGCTGTAATTATAAAATACGGAAGACCAACCAGAATATAATTAAGTTGCGTTATTTCAGTTAAGCATTGTTCTCCGCTGTTAAGGCCTTTACTTTTGCGAAACACGTGTGGAGAAGTTAATTTGATTTTTCAATTTCAACTGAGAAGGTTACCTACAAGTATCAGTATCATATGAAATTTATATGATCTTATTTTTATATTAATCTCAGTTACGACATTTTTCCATAAATGAAATATCAAAATTAATAATAAAATGGATGCAAATACAAATAACAGTAGAATGTAATAAATGTACATAAAATTATAGTATTTTATGTACAATTCTGATAAAATTTCATAAGAAAAGGTACCTATAAATTAATTAGATACCTTTCTTAAGAAATATGAAATTTAATGTCACTCTTAACAGTTTTATTTTAATTTCTTTAGAATATATTTCCCATAAAGCATCATAAACGTAAAGGTGAAAGCTAAGTACAAAAAAAAAAAAAAATTAGACCGCTGAAAGTTTTCGTTAAAAATAACGGGTAAATAATTTGTTCACGTAAATGTAAATTATTTCACTTTTCTCCTTCCAGAAGAACAAATTAGCCTCACGGAATCCGTCAATATGTCATTCATCACATGTCAAGTGACGCGAAAGTTTATGACCTGCTTTGTTTATTTTCAAATTACATCTTTTTGGCACAAAAGCTAAGTTAAGTTTGGTTCAAAATATTTTAAATAAACATTATAATTTCTGATTTTCTTAAAATAAGTTTTGAAAAATGATAATTGATATTTAAAAAAAAATTTCAAAGTCAGATTTCCAGTTTTTTTAAAAATGGAAAAAAATGGTCAATTTCGCTGACTCAAAAAAAAACTCGCATTTTTTAACGAAAATTTCGGACGTGCTAGGAACGATTAAAAAATGGAAAAAAATACCCCAAAAAATTTTTTTGACCTTTCCTCTTAATGAATAACAAACATTTAGACGATAAAATTTTGTTTTCGTCAAGTTTGGCGTCTTTTTCATCATGCTATGCTCTTTTTTTAGCGATCTCGTGGAGGTACCTATATTAAGTACATTATTGTCTTCAGAAAAATGTTTTTTCAATGAATAATGAATTTTTTCAAGAATTGTTTTCATTTTTTTTTTAAACTTTCAGTTAGAATAATTTATAAAGTTTTAAATCTTTTAAATTTCTCTATTACTTTGTCCTGGTTAAGTGATATTGTTATTAAGTAAAAACTATATTTACTAATCATATATGGAAAAGCTTAATACAATTCACTGAACATTAATATTTTAAAAAGAATTTTGAATTTTTCTGTATGTGTATAAACATGACAATTTTTGTAAATACAGACATCCATACACAGCATTATCAGAAAATAGAAGTGGGATAACCATAGGACATTTCAAAGCAAAGTACTCAAAATTCAATAAAACATTAGATTACTGACAATATTTTCCTAAATCTTTGAGTAGTTAAAAATTATATAAATAAGGTGCTCATGCATATGCCACAAGTAATTTTTACTGATATATCCACTTTTAAATTAGATAAACTTCCATCTGTCATTCAAGCTGTCAAACATGTCAACAGCTTAAATAAACAGCTACTTCACTGTTAAAAATGCATTTCTGCAATATTTTAAACTTAAAGTAAGTAATATTTGTTTCAAATCAGATTAATTAAATTTTAATTCAGCTAATATTCCCCGAATAAAGTTTTAGAAAAGTATGTTATTTTTGAAAGATTACACTGTGATGACACAAAGCTAAAATGGCACTAAAATCAGCAAATGTTATTGATTTCAAAACAAAACCTCCTTCCAGACAATTTGAATTAGTTATGAAATACAGTAAAGTATTTTGCTTATTGGAAATATTAAATTTAATCTATTAGATTGAAATTAAACCTAAAATAAACACTTCAAGAAAGATTTTTCATTTTTAAAAACTGATTTTAAACCTTACATCTGAAAATCTTTGGAAGTACCTAAAAACTGTTTAAAGTTGTGGTAAATTTTGGTGCAGCCAGGGAATCAGAAAACAAATCAAAATTTCAGAAAATGTTCATTTAAATTCAAAATTTATTCATCACTCTTACTTTTTGAAGTTTGGTTTTTTTTTTTTTTAAATCTTGATCTTAATCTAACCACACCTCTCTTGACTGTCTGCAAAACTCCAGTTGAAAGCCACTGTTAGCAAATTTGTGACAAAATGACAATTTTTTCTAATTTGAAAAAGGAAACAAGTCACCTGTTTCTTTTATAAATTTAGACAATTTCAAGATGATAAATAATAAAAGAACTTTTCTTTCAAATATGCACTTACCTTTACATAAAAATCAAGTTTGGATTTAGTGAATCAGTTTAAACTTTGTGTGAACTTTCAAATAAGTACAGAGTAAGAGTAATTATCTTAGTCCAAGGTGGATTTTTTTTATCTGAGCTTTTTGTTAAAAACCCCAGACAACAGTTAATGCACTTGTGAGACAACATCTTAACTAAATTTAAGTTCAGAACTCTCTCAGTTAATATTACTGTAAAATCAGCAATTTCCAAGGTGGGGGTAATTACCCCAAACATGTAATTTCAGGTTTTCCAGGGGGGGTAATGGCAGCTTAAAAAAAATAAAAAATAAAAAATGTCTTTTAATGAAAGTATATAGTTTACTTACGTAAATGTTTTATTAATTTGTACAATTTTCTTTGTGAGTAATGTGCATGACTAGGATTCTGGAAAGGAGCTAATTCCACCATATTAAGAAATTGGAAGACATTTAGCTTACTTCATGAAAATCATGATTTTACTTGTTAAAACAAATATTGTTTTACTGTTGATATTACTGTTAAAACAATGGGAATAAATAAAAAATAATGAAATATGTTTTTTTATTTTATTTTTATGTCTCTTTTTAAATATCATTTTAGTCTTTAACTATGTTATTTTTTTTTTAATAAATTGCTTAAAAAAAATTCTTCAAAATCAGAAATATAGATCAAACTTTGTTCATAATTTCTAACAGAAAAAAATCTTAATCTTCTGTTGACAAAGATGTTTTAAAAATATTAAATAGTTTGGCTCAGAAATTAATAGCAATAAAATAATACTTAATAATTGTTACAACAATCTCTTATAATCTAGTATTTGCAGGTATAGCCCAATTGTTTAAGCCAAATACTCAAAAGATAAAATGTTATAGATTCTGTCACTTATCAGTGACAAGTAAAATTGGTTGAGTTGAAAGTTTAAAAGCTCTCAAACAAAAAAGATATTTTCTTTTTTTTACTATCTACCAACCCCTGTAATCATTTTGAAAAATTCCCCATTATATGAAGTTAATAAATAAATGAAGTAAATTCAGGAAAAAACTAATAATTAAAGCAGTTATGACTATTTTGATGGAAGACTAACTTTTAAAAAATATATAAATGGAAGTCATGTAAATAATATTTTAAGTATTTCCTCAAATAGGCAGCAGAGTTGAACCAACTATTGGTTCTCTCTCGTATAAGTAATCGACTTCTCTTATACCATGTTATACAAGATACTAGTCTCTTAGTCTTCATGGCAAAAGGTTCAAACAATCTACAGTTTCTATGACAAGCAGAGAGAGAAAAGAATTCATAATAATATTCAGTCTTTTTAAAGTAGATTCAAAATCATGTAGAAATTGAAAAATGTCAGTTCTATTTTTCAGCCTACTACTCTAAACATGTATCTATAGACACAGACAGATATAAGATGTTATATATATATATATATATATATATATATATATATATATATATACCAACAGCTCAATATACGCATATAAGCATGTGCCTATAGTGATAGGGACACAAAAATATTTTGCAGGGTGGGAGGGGATATATGCCTAGGGTTATGTAAGCATGCGCGCGCATGCATACACACACACAAGCATATAAATGTGTCAAGAGAATGAGGAGAGGTGGATATACAAATGCAAATAAAATAAATCTTTTCCCTTTGCTTGCACACATGTATGCTTGAGAATATATGTATATTATGTATATAACACATTAATTATAATTTCTGACTGACCTACATAAAATTCCATTC